>VZTM01001396.1:2249-16034 GCA_013400555.1 Jacana jacana
GTGCATGGTCAGTGCCTAATAAAGCATGCAATCAGTCTTGACAGGGACATCCAGGTCGCAGTGCAGGCAACACATTTTGGGATGCTGAGGATAATCAGCCAGCTGTGCTACAGAAGTGAAGCAACACAGTGGCTTTTCCAAATGCAGTGTTTTGTGACATTCTCTGAACAAGTGACTTTCTGGTTTCAGGTAATCAGCTATGATCACCTGAGGAGAAAAGATTATAAATGAACTCCATCACTAAGGAGAGAAAGCGGTGTCTGGGTCAAAGGCAATGGAATTGCTTCTGAGATGGCAAACATCTTGAAGCAGAAAATGGAAAGTCACTGAGAAACAAAACATCCTTGGGAGAAGAGAGATGGAATTCAGCGTGATTGGGCCAAAGAAATAGTGTCTAAACACAATACAGTTGTCCATTCAGTGGAAGGTATACTGGGCAGTTTGTTCACTCTCTTCTCTCTAAAATATACAGAACCTTTCCTGTCTCCATCTTCCTCAAATTTTATGTCTCCTCTAACCCCACTAAATCCAATGAACTTATATCATAGTAAAAATGTATCTGTAGTAAATTCTACTCAGTCTAATAACTCTGTCACTGTGCTTGCAAATCCTTAATTTATGGATTTTACTTTCTTGACCAGTGTAGATGTTTGGCTTAACTAACCTTACAGTGTCACAAAAATCTCAGTATCAGACATTTGGCCATTCCCATGATCTAGTACCAAATCTTTGTGGCAAAAGATGGATAATTCAAATAAAAAGAATAGTAAGACTTAAGATTGCATGTTTAAAAGCCCTCTTGCCAAGATGTGCAGTAAAAGGCAAAGAAGAACCACAGTCATAGCTTTTACATCTGCTCTGATGACCTGTGCTTTGTATTCCTTTTCCCTATAGGTACATGTCTTTTGAATCTGCAGAATCTATACAACACAGGACAAGATATTGCAACCTACCTGCATGGAAAGAGAGTTATATGCTCACTTCCACTTCTAAAAAAAATGTATAACATTTTGTGGCTTTACTGGAATGAATTTAGAGGAGGCAGATCAAGAAGTCTGAGCTTCATCCTCCAGCACTGCCTTGTGTGGCCTGCACACTTCTACATTTCCAACATGGTTGTGCACTACTTTGCAGCATCTCCTAGCCAAGCCATGAGCATCATAGAGGTGTCTGCTTCTGTGTTGTCTCAAGTTTTTAAAGGTTATATGTCTAGAAATAGCATTTTCTCACTTTCCTTTACTGGATCACCTTCAAGATTCACTTGAATATGTTCTACCAGATGAATTATTCACTTTTGCGGTCGTGGATGATAACAGTGCTTTAGTCTTGAGACTCCTTGCACACAGTAATTTTATCTCTTGGTGGCTGAAATGCCTTTTGTCTAGCACAGAATAATAGGATCAGTGCATAAATATCAAGGAAAAATGTAACGGTTTGAGATACACAGAAGGGAAGACTAAGTGACCAAACAATGCTATTTGGATATAAGGTCTACGAAACTAACAGAACAAAACAGATAACTTCATTTCTATCAGTTAGAAAAGTTCTGTCTATTCACCTGTGAAAATCTGTTCCTGCCTGACACAGCAATCCTTTTTCTGCATGGCTTGAATTTTGTTGGCTCTAATCAAGCTTTTATGGTGAACTATTTAAAGGCAAATGAAGTTTAAAGATACTGTAATGTCTCATTTCAGGATGGATATTTATGATTAGAAGAATAAATTATGCCAAGCATCTCCACATGCCTGTTTAACATGTCTGAATATATTTCATAGTGCAGATATTTTGCAGCTTCTCTTTTCATCTCTAAGATAAACAATTACAATATGCTCATGTTCCTGCCTTCCAATTATTTTTGCTTCGCTTTGCCCCTGTGACTTGCTGATAACATGGGCTGGAAAAGATCTAGGTGAAATGTGAGGAGCTGATTTTTCACCAAGCATTTTGGATTTTGGTGGTAATGGTCAGAGTTTTCGTGACCTAACACAGAACTAAGCAAAGCCTAAACACACAAGGACAAGAAAGTAGAATGTGAAACAGCTGATGAAATCACTGATTTTTCTAAGACTCACAACCAGTAGTGGAAGCTACCCCTGTTAGAGAAGAAATCAGACCATCCTCTTCACTCTTTAGTCTTTGGGAAATATTTACTTGATTCTGGTAGATATGGCTACTTGAGAAGTTCTGTAGTGAGACAACAGTAGACTTTGTAAGGGTCTTTTCTCTCACATACACATGTTCTCTCACAGCAACAAGGCACTTTTCCACCTCAGCCCTACTGCTGAGCACCTATGTCTTTTGGAATCCAGCCAGAGTAACAGAGGAGCACTGTGGAACAAGAGTGACTTAAACACCCCCCTTCCGAACTCAGGAAAGGGAGCTCCAGGTCTCTGCGTAGATCTGCAGGACCAAATGCCCCATTAGGCTTGTGAGACAAAGTATATGAGCCATTGCTCCCTGCCTCTTTGTACCTCCTATGTACTGGAAGAACTCAACCAGGAGAGCTGTCTTGAACCTAAGCCATGCATCAGAAGTGGTAAATGCCCCCATCCCTGGAAGCATTCAAGGGCAGGATGGAAGGCGCTCTGAGCAACTCAATCTAGTTGAAGATGTCCTGGCCCACTGCAGGGCATTTGGACTAGATGACCTTTAAAGGCCCCTTCCAACCCAAACTGTTCTATGATTCTATGATTCTGTAATCTTCATGAAGTGCTGCATAAGTGTCTGAAAGCATCTGGTGCTGTGCCATTAGCCCTGGCTTGGGCAGGGTGTCAACAAACATCATGTGGGCATGTCTAAGTACAGGATTTTGATCTTGTCCTGAAAACATCAGATTTTCTCACCCAGTTTCAAATCCATCCTCAAGTGTAATCCTCCACAGCGGTGAATTCCACAGGCAGACTGCACTGTAGGGTATTTCCTTTATTTGTTTTAAATTTACCTACCATTTATTTTAACATATGAGCCCCAGTTCTCATATTACTGCAGAGTGTAAAGAGAAGGAATGATCAGCTTTTCTTATACCATTCATCATCTTAAATAGGCCAATTAAGCCTGTGTAATTATCCTTCTTTCCAAGTTAAATAATCCAAGTCTTTGCAGCTTCTCATATGGAAAGTCCATCATGCCTCTAAACCATTGAAAATTATATGGTGCTAATTTAAAACATGGCCATTTGTAACATGTGTATCTATGTCTGTTTCTACTGACACTACGATTGTCAGCTAATTAAACACGTGCAGCACAGAAAACACAACTCCAGCATTTTGTTCCCACATCCAGAAACGAAGGGGCAGTGAGTTCTACAATGTAACAGCGATTTCTATGGACTGAAGATGACCTCACACCTTCCAGAGGGCTAGGAGCCACAGAATCTTACAAAACTGTTGAACGTGTTTTACTCCCTGACCTCTAGAACCAGGGAGCTCTTTGGCCATGTCCATGTTATCCTGTTTCCCCACCAGAGTTTCCCATCTCACTGATTCAGTTCCAGATAGAGAAAACTTCAGCTATTAATGAAGTCCAATTAATGTCTAGGTTCCCCAGCTGAGACCAAGGCTCCATTGTGCTCACAATGGCATAAACATGTACTTAGAGACAGTCCCTGACCTAAAGGGTTTATATCCTAAATAGAAGGGACAAATAAAGGGTGCAAGAGAAAATCTATGTGGAGTGACTTGCACAGCTGCTGGGACAGCTGCGCTCAAAGGGAGCTGGGAACAAAACCCAGTTTGGAGGGGCTTGGGCCAGAGCGTTAGCTACTGGGCTGTCCTGCTTCTCATTTTCTTGTGGAAAGTGATATTTTAACCACCGCACCTGGTCAGAGAGAAGGGGTCTAGGGGATAGAGAAGTTAAAACACAAACATTTACTTGGCAGCTCGGAACCCTTGTGTTGTGTCTGCTGCTGCTGTGGACAGAGCCAGAACAATAGTTTTAGAGAAGACCTGGTGTGGGAAAGGCTACAATGAAAGAAACATGATGTCTCCTGTGGACGTAGGTTTTGGATTTATGTTAAACACCCAGAATTCAGGTCACGTGAAAGCTTTGGCAAACTTCTGAGCAAATGAGCACTAGTAACTCATTTAGCACCAAATTTAAATTATATATTTGACCTAAAATCTTTGGAACATTTAAATTTGGAATCAGATTTCAGTGTGTACTTGGACTCCAGAGGGGGATATCTCTGGTCCCATGTGTTGAATTGGCTACCACAGCACCTCACAGTTCACGTGCAATGTTG
Source organism: Jacana jacana (assembly GCA_013400555.1). NCBI lineage: Eukaryota > Metazoa > Chordata > Aves > Charadriiformes > Jacanidae > Jacana > Jacana jacana. The sequence goes on from VZTM01001396.1 coordinate 6,490, forward strand.
ACTAATGAAAGGATATAGAGGGAAGTCTGTAACTGAAGAACTCTCACTGCCAGGGATGTACACAACTTCACCCCCTGTAGTTTTGCCTTGGCAGAGTAAAGTCTCGGATAAGAGCTGGTGAAAGCTGTCTGGGAATCTGTGGCCTGCCCACGTTGACTACCCAGGTAGTGATCCCTTTTTACGAGTCTGATACATGCCCCCCCATCCAGTTTTATGAGCTCTCGTAAAGTCTTACTCTTCAGCTTGCCAAATTTGGCCGGGTTTCTTACTTATGAACATACTGGTCATCTGTATAAATAACATATAATTTGCTTTGCTGACTGCAGAGTGCCAGCCCCAGAATTTCAGATAGCCCAGCTCCCTGGTGTCCCAGGAAGACCTCCTAAGATAGGGATCCCTGCTGGGCAGACAAGACCTGCCAGGGTGCTTTTTAGGATTACCTGATGTTCTTCAATCACTTCCCATTTGAGGTATATTTCCTGGCTGACTGAATTTCCAAGGGACAGAGCAGTGCAAGAGCCGTAGGGTTTGCTGTGATCTCTGCAGAAGATTCCCTCTTCTGAGACTCTTTTTCCACCCTTTTGCTTGCAGCTACTTCAAGAGACAGACTCCTCCCTCCCATCCTCTTTGAGATGGAAATGACTGATCCAGCTCATACTTGATTTTTTTTTTTTTTTTTTACAGTAGGTAGAAAGCTTTCCTGCTTGTGTGCACTGCCTGGGTCTGTGCTTCATGCTCTCCACCCCAAACACCTGTCAGCAAATCTGGTAGCCTCGCAGATGTAACACTAGCCACTTCATTGCCAGCAGCGCAGGAGGAACACCTTCCAGGCACAACATCACTTGCTTACCAGCAGGTACACTGCCCATTAAGACAATATATTTACAATAATATGCACATAAGATTTTACAACCCTTCATTCATGCCTGTAGGTGAACACATATTACATTTGAGACCCAATTTTCCTCAGGACTGTGTTGCAATCTTCCTGCTCCAACCCTCAATTATCTCTCAGTGTATTTCCCTCCTCCTCTTTAAATCATAGTTAAAATTTGTCTTAAAACTCCTAGTTTCTATATAACCAGCTGCAGTCAAAGGGAGTGAACATGTTATGGGGATATGACTAACAAGTTCATATGATTGGGGATACTCTTAAATGATGTTAGCATTTATGTCTCCTTCCATCTCAGATTTGATCCAACAGCTACACTAGGACCTGTGTTTATTGCTTCTAGCCACTGAGGTACCCCCTGCAGTCACAGAAGAAGGAAGGATGCTTCCCAAAGGTGACTCAGTCCAACTTAGACCTCATCCACACTCCAGAGAAGCCACATCCCCCCACTGTCATTATCTAGTAAGGAACCAAAGACGGATATACTCTTAATGGAGGCCTATGCTTAGTAGTTGAAGTTGGGTGAAATGATGCCAGCCTTGGGAATGATCCCACTAGGGTGGCTTTGTTCCATTTCTGCTATACTACAGGGCCTTCTCCCAGCAGAGACAATGTGAAAGCCCTCAGAAGCCAGTATCCTGCCAACGTAGTTGTGAAAACCTCATTGAACAGCATAGCTGTGTCTACAGTAGGGTTTTGTTGGCAAAGATACATTGGCTGGGTACATCTGATTTTTTTCATGCTCTTAGCCAAAGAAGCTATGCCAGCAACATCTCATAGCATAGACTTCACGGCAAGGAGCCCATCATAAATGCATTCACAGAGGCACCCAGAATGGTCATTAAAAAAGATGTTCCCTAGTTCTCTGCTAAGTTCTTGTTGGCCGCAGACATGTAGGAAAGTTAAAAATAAATAAATGAACCAATCTGCCAGCCACTTATTGTGAGTCAACAGCTGTCTCTTTGTGCCAGTAGGAACCCCAATCAGAGGTCATGATGCAAATTAATTTTAGCAGCACCCAGTGTTCTCCCTGATGAATATGATTCTTTTGGGTCAATCCTAGGTCACATAAGACTGAAAAGAAAGTGTTTTCACTAACTTCTTTTTTTGGGACCAACTCAGTCCAGAGACACTCCTTGCCAGATTTACATGACTGCTTCACAGAACAAGACACTTTCCCTAGGTTAATCATTTAAAGATTTAATTCTCAGCTTATAAAAATAGTTCACACCGTAACAGAGAGTATTTTCAGGGTTTATCCTCTTCCTCCTTTTAAACTGATTTTCAATTCACTGTTACTCAACATCTCTTCTGCTATTCATGGAGCACAGCCAAGTGAAACCAGGACCTGCTATGCTGCTGATTTACACTATAGAACCATTATTAGCTGAGTTCTGCATTGGCATTCCAGGCATTCCAGTGTGCAGCTAGTCTCCTGTGTATTTATTCATTCAAAATAATGACAGGGCTGGCGAAAGATGCCGGAGTGACAGCCCTGTGGAGTGAAGAGGTCCTTCACTAAGCCATGGAATAGAAATGGCAGAGCTAACATGCCCCATCCCCTCCCCATACCTCCTTGGCCCTAATCTGAAGGTTGCCTGCACCTTGCAGAGTCAAAGTACGAGGCAGAGAGTTCTCAAGACCTAGTTAGTATTTTATGAGATATGTAGCAATTGTGCAATTTCTGCTATGGCTGCTGGTGGTCTTTCATGATTCTCAGGCTTTTAAAGAGTTCCCTGGCACAACTACATTCATCAGATGACCCTATTTCTTGAATTGGTAAAAGAAAAATTCGTTTTTTACCCCAGCCTTCAAGCAAGACCCTTTAAGACCCTAGGACCAGTGATCTGGCAGTGAAATTCACAGCTCCAGGTTACCATTTCGGTAGACCTGAGGTATCTAAACAGTGTGACCACTTGGCCCAGCGCCCAGAGCACACTGCTCACTCTTCTTCTTTCAGTCCTTTCCCTCCCACTCTTTTGTAAGAAGGAAGCATCAGGACAGATCATTAACGTTATGAAAAATGCACTCTCAGAGACAAGCGGGTGTAGCAGGGAGGCAATTAAAATGTTCCATTGTGCTAAGCACTGCACAAACACTGAAACAATGGTCCCTGGCGTGGGGATCTCACCACTGAGATGCTGCAGACAATAGCAGCCATTCACACCACCTATTATAGACTATTTGGTGTATCCATTTTAGGTGTGAGTCATAGCCCAAGTTTTCTGTATCAGCCAAGAAATAGATGCTTCCAGCGAGTGACTCAGAGCACCTAAGTTAGATGGCAAAAAGTTATATGGTATTAAAATCCCCTGTCAATACATGGAGCAGAGTGAGGGAGAGTAACCACTTTTCACCTAATGGACCACTCTCCCTAAGCTCCCCCTGTTGCCAACAGGAGGAGAAAGACTTCTGCACACAAAGTGATTCAGTGTCCAAGTCGAGCTCTCTCCTTCCTCCCGATGGAAACCATTTCTCTTTACTGACAACAGAGGGGGGAGTCTGGGGATAGTAAGTTCATTAGGCTAAAATAACCTCTCGTAACACCCTTGGAGCTAGCAGGAAAAGCAGCACGCAGCTGGCTGACTTTGTCAGGTTGCCCACTAAATTTATTAATAGATATAAGTTGGCCAAAAAATTGGAGGAAAGGGGAGAATCCATTTACAGGAAAAAGAACATCTTTCCACATCTCAGCCAAGCACACTCAAGCATAATAATGAAAAACACACAGCTTTTCAATAAATTTGACATCTCCTCTCAGACACCTCTGTGATCCACTTTTAAAGTAGGACACTGCAAAGTCCCAACCACCACAGTTAAGCACAAAGCTGGTTAAGCACAAAGCTGGATTGTGCCTTTGGTCTGGTTGTGGGGTAGACGCCTGTGTGGAGGACTTCCCAAGTTGAGTGCTGATTCCTGGTTGTTCCAGGTCACACACCTTGGAGGAGAGCAGTATCTCTTGCTGGCATGGTTTCAGCCAAATTTACCAAAACCAGACTGACAGATGGCCCTTTCTTCCCCGCAAAAAGAAAGGAAAGAAAGAAGATAAGGAGATTTACAAGTTTAGAATGAACTAAACTTCTTTAATGAAGTATAAATACTAAAATTAAAACAAAACCAAACTAAAACAAAAAAAAACAATACAAACAAAGAAAGAAGAAAATGGTGAAACAGATGCAATATATACAAAATCGTATCAAGCTCCCAGGATGACAATCACATCACCATCAGGCACCAGGAAAAGTCTCAGGTTGAACTTGGTGACTGACATTCTGGAGTCAGGAATGCTCAGATCAGGGTCAAAGGCAGACGAACAGAGTCCTCCTCAGAGGTCAGCCATCGATGAAAGAGAGTTGACCCTTTGATCCCTCAGCTTTTTTACTGAGCATGATGTGGACAGGATGAAATACCCCAAGTGTTCAGGTTTGGGTCACCTGTCCTGTCCACTCCTCCCTACAGGTGCGACCCCCAATGCTTTTCCACTTCTGACCCCCAAAGGGGGCAAATAACAAGATCACCTGACCTTAGTTGTTCTAGCAATAAGTATAAGCAAGGGCCTCTCTGCACCATCCCTTGGTATTACCAGGTCTTACTGTGAGAGTGAACAGTTTCTGAACAATATGCTGTTAATTTCAGTTTAGTTATTTAGAAGAGGCCCAGCTGAAAAATTAAAATTGTAAAACAGGAAATTGGTTCTGTTTTACCTCAAACCAGGACATTTGCCTACAGTGCTTAGAAGAAGCCACCAAGGTTGAGGCTGCAGTAACCACTTCCCAACACTCACGGGCAGCTTGTGCATCACATCTGAGCTTTCTTCTACATCATCCATAATGCTGATCTACTTATTCCCTATCAGCTTTAGTCAACTGGTGCTTGCAAAGCACTCAGAGACCCTCAGATTAAATGTGCTAATGGAAGAGCAAAGTGTTATAAAAGCACACGGTGCGACCGCTGCCACGCGCTTCCCCTCCCTCTCCCCGGCGAGCTGCCACGCATGGATGCTGCTCCGCCATGACCTTCTACGGTGCTGCTGTGGCAGCCTATTTCTTCACGGGGGCATTCGGGCTGACAATGCGAAGCTCCTTTTCCCACATAATTGAAAGGAATTTCTGATTATGCACAGGGATGTCAGCAGTGCGAGGAGCTTGGACGCCTTCCAGCCACAGCCGGATCCAATGACAGTGCTGCGATTTCTCCTTTTTTGGCACTCTACTTGTGAACTTTCTGCTCCCTTCTGGGAGTGATTTCTCAAGATAATACGCTGCTGCTCCGGCTTCTCTCTGATGGCCTAGATTTATAGCTTCTGCAAGGCGTGAGAGGGGAAGGGGTGTGGGAGAGGCAGGGAGGATGAAAGCAGAGAGGGAAATTATTTTTTGGTTGGGGTTTTATTATTTTAGTCCCACTCTGCTACAAGGACTGTCTCCAGGCTTTGCACAAAAATAGTCTGTCGTTTCCAACTCTCTAATGCTCTTTGCTGCCTGCAGTGAAAGGTTGAAAGTACACACGTGTTTTTCTGGCCCCTCTTTAGTCCAGCCCCTGTGAATATGTGGTACGAAGTGAGCACTACATTTATCTCTGACCTTTTCACCATCTCTTGCATCTGTGAACTGAAAACAGCAGAAGATGTCCCCAGCCTCCTCTCCCTCAGAACAGATGATACTGGTGACTTGATTTACTTTATCTCTGTCAGTCCCAACTTGCTCCAAATCTTTCCAAATGTCTAATTTATCTAAAACACTCATTGCTGTAGCTACACTGAGGAAAAACAAAACAACCGCCCCAAAAGCCTTTGCCACCGATTTTCAGGAAGAAATATTTAAAAATTCCAGATGCTGTATCCAGAAATGGAGTAACACCATAATTAACTAGGACAAAATTTCTCTCTCTGGATGTGCTAAGTGGCTGAATATCCTCTTTCCCTTCACTTCGGACTATCAAAGTGTTTCTGTAACATCAGAACAGCATTATTCAAGTATTTCAATCCTCTTCCATAGTATCTCCTGGAAGGTGGGACAGTGCTGCCATCCCCATTTTAAGATGAATGGGGAACTGAGGCACAGACTGGCCAGGTGAGTTACATTTTGAATATACATGTTCCTCCCTCCTACTTATAGGATTACATCCATAATCCTGTATGGATGCAATCAACTGAGATGAATACAGCTCTTTGAGACTCAACAAGGTCACCCAGGAAGTGAAGAGCAAAGCAGTGAAATGGGCTTTTGTATTTTACAAATGACCTGGAGAGTATGGGCACACCCATGAGGTATTATTCCCTGACCTGTTCTGATGGTATTGCTGGGAAAGGCAAGGGGGGCTGCCGAGCAGCTCCTGGGATTAATCGTGGACTCTGTTTCAGCTCTGGTGTCTTCCTGGTCACCCTGGGGACACCAAGGCAATTCTGTGGCTGCCACTAGCTTTAGTTACCAGGGTCTTTCAGTTCTTCAGATTGCATCTAGAAAGAGAAATTTGCGCTGACAGTTCTGCCTATGCTCAGCTGCACATTTCTCATCATCTCAGATAGCCAAATTGCCAAGGCTAAATGCTAATTTCTAGGGGCTGTGGCTCAAATCCTCCCTCCCCAAGGAGAACACATCAGGGCACTGACTTGAAAAACTTGCAATTTTTCTTGTTCCTCTTTATCTTTTGCTGGTTGCATCTGCAAGAATCTCAAACTTCCCCTCACTACAAGCTTTTTCAAATTACTGTGGGGAATCTCAGACAACCAGATTCCAGGTACTAAGCCCTAAGGAAAAGCTTTTGAATTGGAATGGAAAAATCAAATGGTTATTGGGGCCAAGATACAGTGCTTTCTTGTGAGAACTGCAGGAAAACATCCTAGAGACAGGGACTGAAAAATGTTTACACAACTCTTCCCTGATGCATTGAATATTTTAGCACAAAACCACATGCTCTGGCTGTGACGATACACACTCATTAAGCACCACCAAGAATCAGATCAGACTTACATTCAAGGCAGAAATGAAGTTGACAACTTGATGCTCCCTGAGCCCAGATACCAGGGCAGAGGCTGTGATTGAAGTGACCTTATACACAATCAGTCGGAGGAGTCAAACTCCTCCTCAGTGGGGATTGGTCTGGAGTGATGGGGAGCTTTTTGCTTCCTCTTAGAAGTCAGAGTGACAAAGATACATTGACTGGTCAAGGAAATTATATTTTATTCAACTTATCAGAATGTGAAAGATAACAGAAATGAGCTGCAGACCCAAGTAAAAATCTCTTCTGTGATGGCAATTGCAGAGGTGAGAAGAAATGCTGAGCGGAGCAGGTACTACTGACTGCTGTCAAGTCCCATGCCACCACAAATCTCCTGTGTGTCCTTGCAAGGTTGCTCAGGGATGTGTGCTGATGGCACAGCAGTCCCCATGCCTAGCTCACAGAAAGCAGAGGGGTTCAGACAGTGCACCAGACACCTCTGTCAAAGAGTCTAAGGAAAACAGTAGCCACAAAAGCTGGATTAGGCAAATCACCGCCTGTGCATACCTCACGTTGTGCCTTGAGATGGCCTTGCTCTGCTGATGGCATAAGGATCAGGAGTCACCAAATGGGGACAGCAGCCATTCTCAATTGCCCATTACTGTCTTGAACTGGGAAGCTGTAGACATCTAGATGTTTAAGATCTATAGCAGGAAGCTTGATGTAGCTTTAAGCAATGTACTCCTGATTTCTTATCTATAAAATGGGGTTAACAGCTGTATCTGGTAGCAGAGTAGGTGGCAAAAGCTGTGTCAGACCCACGGATCCCCTGGTCATGGAAATACAGTGCACTCTTGTCTGGCATGGACGGGATCTGGGACACTTTGCTCAAGGTGCTTTTGCCCATGAACATAGGCAAAAAGAGAGCAGTGTTGACCTGGCCATGAAGCCACATGACATTTCTGGGTGCTGTGATGCCTTTGCTATCCCTTCTTCTCCTTGTGAGTGAGTAAAGACAGACCACACACCTGAAGTGGTAAAACCAAGAGTAAAATCAAGAATTTGGCTCAAGCTTAGTGTGGCCAGAGAAAAAATATTTACTAGCTCGGGGGTAAAAACTGTACTGACAAATAATAGTTATAAAAAGTGGTTTTGATGTATGTAATACTTACTGGTATATGCATTAAAATGTGGTGGGATCTGGGGGCATAATAAAAGGGCTGCTTTAGTTAAATTCAGAAGAAGAGTGTTTGGTGGTTATGGTGGAGAAGAAGATGGGAGCAGAGCGAGGGTACTCACTTTAACTGCTTCACCCTTGGATACTGTTGTGGCACAGCCACAAAAAGGGTGTTTTTATGTGAAGCTACAGTACCCCTGAACTAATGGTATCTCCCCATAATGCAATTTTCCTCCATTGCCCTACAGACAAGACACACACCCACACAGAACAACAATCCACTGCTATTTTATCACCAGACCTAATTTGATTTAACAAGCCTGGCCTAGATATTTCAAGTACTTAGAGATTAGGAAGTCCTTGTGGTTACATGGGCAGTGTTCATAAAATTCAATGTATAGTGCAAATTGCAAACAGGAAAAGATCAGCACAATTTTATTTACTCCACATTGCTGCAGGTTTGATTTCAGCCTAGCTCCCTGGGAACAGAAAGAGGGAGGATGTATTGTCTCTGCAGTCTATGCAGGACATTGCGAATGTTCACGCTCCTTCTGTTCTACTTTCAACACCTTGTTAACCTTAGCACTTTGATATTTGAGGCACACATCTTTTCCTCATGTAAGGGACTCCCCCTATTTATTTTTATACTTGGAGGGGAAAAATCTTCTTGATGTATAACTTAAGAGAACAGAGTTAAAGATTTTCATTATTTGTGCTTTTATATGGATTTTGACTATTTAGTGTTCATACCCAAGAAGTTTGGAATTGTCCCAGAGAGAGGTGAAGCAGAGGGAATAGATAAAAAATTTCTTGCTGTCTTCATAAGCAAGACCCTCATTAAAATCATAAGAAATAGCTTTTAATTTTCTTTTTTTTTCAGAAATGAAATGCGCTCATTTTCCCCTATGCAAAGCTGTTAGAAGAGCCAGTGATCCTGGGGCCTGATCAATGCACACGTGGTGCTGTACTGATTATACACTGGGTACAGTATATAACCCCATGAACGGTGCCTTCATTCAGCTGCCTGATAAACATCATCACTCCAGATTAGGCTAAATACAGCACTCTGCCTCCCCTTAGCAGGAGTCATTGCTGACAATTGTATGTTAGATGAAGTAGCCTGGGGGTTCTTTCTATTTAACATCAAAGCAGGGCAAAACAAACGCAATTACAGCTCAATAATGAAATTTGTATCTGTTTTAAATGTCCTTAGCCATGTAGCAGAAAATCCAGACACAGATGAGCTAAAAACAGCTCCAAAAGGGATGGTGAAGGAAAGTTGCAATTTCTTTTTAATTTATGGGGAAAGAGATAGCAGCCAGTATATAAATCTCCCAAAGTGTTTACTTTTTGTTTAAGCTGTGGAGTAAAAATAACTCTCCATTCGTCATGTGAGTGACTGTATAGTATGAGACCAACTGGGAAGTTGCTCTCAGACTCCAGCGATGCGAAGTTTTTGAGCTCAGAGGCAAACAGGGGATGGGAGTCTCCAGTGCTGTGCCTTGGACTAATGGCCAGTGAACACTCCTGGTAAAGAAC
>VZTM01001397.1:0-38032 GCA_013400555.1 Jacana jacana
GAGAGGTGTTCATGATCAACAACCCTATCAGTACTCTAGGAAGGGAAGTGTAGGAGGGATGTTCTGAAAGCTACATTAAGTTTCTCAAATGGGAAACTGAAATATTTCCAAATCCATGCTGTGGGGCACAAGAAACAGGCTGAATCTCAATGCATCCATGAGACAATGATGACAAGGGGAGTTATGTTAGGAACCGGGGAAATACAAAATAAATGGGAACGGCAAGTCAGACCACCTGCAATATCAGCTGATTAGCACACGCAACAGCGAGCAACAAAGCATTGGCAGAACTTATAAATGCCTCTACAACAATACTAGAAGCCTAAAATTGTGTTAGATATGAGAACTGGAATTCATCAAAGAACAACCACAACATGGCCAGTGCCAAAGAAACATGGTGAAAGGCCTATAATCAGTGGGATATGAGAGTGACAATCTACCAGTCTTTTAGGGATGACAGAAGAGTATCTGCAAGTGCAGGAGTGAGATTGTACATAAAGGATAGTAAAAATAGAAATGGCTAAAAACATGTTGGGAGATTAAAAAAACAACCCAAATCCTTATGAATTCTTTATGCGACTAATGAAAACACAGTACTGGGATGTCCCTGACAAGAACAATGATTTTGATCAGGAGTATTTGAGACAAAACAAAATCAAGGCATGCAGACTCAGCAAATTTCAACTACCCATGAAGAACTTGTCCATCGACTGCACAAGGCCTCATCCCCAGGACAAGCTAAAAGCTGCCCTTCAGTCCTGACCATGAAACAAACAACTGCGCCCCCAGACAAGAAGAGCTGCCAGCCATATGGAAGCAATAACTATCCTTAATCAGCCTGATCCTGTTTTCATTCACTATTGAGACAAAGTAACACGAAAAATTTGTTTTATTTTACAAATGCTACATCACAGGAAAAGGGAATCAATGCCCATCAACTCTTCAAATATTACAATTAGCTGAAATGGGAAATGCACATACAAAGCAATAGATTTCTAAGGCAACAGATTATTTTCTCATTTTCTCCTTGAGACAGCAAATACTCTGTCTCGGTTTCTTAGCCCTAACAAGGGGGTAAGAATACAACACTTCTGCATATTTTAACACTTGTCTTTATAAATTCATAAACATTTTTAAAAGATGACACTACTGTAAACAAGGACACAACAGGGCCAAAAAGGGCCATAACTTACCAAAACCTCGAAAGTTTGGATTATGTTTCACATCTCTCAATTTAGTTGGACAATTAAGTAACAAAAGAAAGCACAAGTATACAGAGGATATAGCATAATTAAACTCATTCTTTTCCTTCGTTCTGACAATCTTCAGCTTTGGGACTTTGTAGTACCAAGCTAATAAAGGCTCTCAATCATTCTGTACAGGGAATTACATTACAATAATGACACTTGATTGCAGATCTGTTACTAAGTCTGTTTAGAAGCACATAAATCCACCAGGTTTCAGTCACCAATCAATGCTGGATCTATTTGCAAATTCCAGGAACTAAGACTATCCACAGCACCCTGCTTGGCTCAGACCCAGCGAGTCTTAACAAGTTCCATTGCTTTTATTGCTGTTATTTTATGCTTTTATCGGTGTTATTTTATGCTTTTATCAGAGCCTGTACTGGCAGCTTTCAGTGACAAACTCATCTAGCGCAGAGTAGAATTGCCCTAGATTTGTTAAGTCCCCAAGTGAATTGTCTACCTGACAGCAGAAGCACTGAGACCTGCCTCTTGGATTTTACAGAAAGAGTTCTAAACTTCTCCTCATGAACTTGCACAGAAGCTTTGGCCAGTTCCACTCAAAAGTCACCCACCCACTTTTTGTTAGAGCCTAAAAGAGACAGCTCAGNAAATAAGTAGGTCCTAAAACGGATAAGTTTATGACACAGGAAAAGACACTACAAGGGATTTCTTGGATCAAAGAATAAGTCCCCCGCTATTGAAGATATCACATCATATTATTCCTTCAAATTCTCTCCATCTTAAAATGTACCTGCTTTGTATTACACATATCTGAGCAAGGAGGCTAAAAACTACAATGGGAAATTTATTTTGATTTCCACCCGGCATTTCATTTTTATACAAAGTATGTGTTCACACATCAAAAAGCTCCTGAGTGTCTATAATTCTATTTTTTCCCTCCCTGATGTATTATACCTCTCAGAGCAATTAAATTTTCTTTTGGCCTTAAAATTTCCTGTACAAGAAGCCACTATCTTTTCATCTACCTCATAAAAAAAAAATTCTCTATCATAATTTCTCCTGTCTGCTTAATTTTAGTTTCAGTTTCCCTCAATAGACTGAGTTTTGCTAGCAATTTACACAACAGCACTATTATTCCTCTGTTGGGAGATATATAGTCTGAGTGAAACATATACAACAACAAATTTAGAATTTTAAAACTGCAAAATAAATCAGTTTTAATTGCAAATTATCTTTGAGATTTCTATCTTTGAATTTTATACATAAATGAAATACGTGTCTTAATCTTCAGTATTATTCTACAATTAAAAAGCTGCATGAAAAACTTTAATGTCATAATTAGCACTTTTCTGCTCTGGGATATTTGGCTGAATGTATATTCAGGTTTGCAAACCTGAGGTAAGAGGCTGACTTTAGTGGCACATACCCACTGTTTTGAGGTAGAAGAATTTACATAGCTTTTTCCTTCTCTTCTGAAACCTCTGAGTTTTAACTGCAACTACTGCATTTCTTCTGCTACAAACTGCAATCAGAAAGAGTTCTTACAGCAATACTCACAGATCAGTAATGTGAGAAATTATTTTTAAGAATATAAAAATCACAAGAAATAAAACTTTTCACAACATAGAACTTTTTCTTAAGAGACTTCATAACAGCTCATTGCTAGCTTGAACATATTATTTTTGTCTATTTGTCACATGTTAAAACATAATTATAATCCAGATGCTTGGCTCACGGGACGCTTCATTTCTTCAATTCCTCCTTCCCAATATCTCTGAGAAGAAAAAAAAAGATCCGCTTCATATACAGTTTCTAGCATCAGTTGGAACGCTTTGCAGTATATTTTTCAATAAATGATCTTTTGATAACATCTCAGTTTATACTAAAGGTTATCTCATATATGAGCTTTTGGAGGAAACCAAACTTGACTGTATTATGAGAACATTTTATCACCTTATCCAGCAAAAAAATCCTGATTTTTTTCTGTCTGGCATAAAAGGCTTCATGAAGCCTTATCCATTCATGTTTTTGTCTTCCTACCTTAATCTAATACTATACATGTTTTCCAGGGGAAATACACTCAGAGTATTATATATACAAATAAACCTTGAGAGCATAATGCATAAATCCTGCACATTCAATCTAAATAGAGCAGGGGCTGCAGAACAGCATTTGCTTGATGTTCCCTACAGTCATGTTTTTTAAACAGCAGGAGAACAGATAATATCAGCAAGTATGACATATGTTACGGCTCTATAGAAACAAAACCGATTCACTGAAAAAACAATGGAGGGTAAAAAGCTACATTCAAATTACCCTATTTCTTTTTAAATATTATGATTCTTCACAGGAATTTTTACTTAATTATTATGCATAAAAGGTTTCAAAGATGCTACCAGAATGCTGAAGTACAAAATTAATATTAGTCTCATGGAAAAGCAGCATCTCTATAAAATGCTAACAAACAGCACACTCTCTGTCCTCTGTAGCTGCAGACATGCATGAGGCATACAAATAATAAGTAAAATTCTATTAGACATTATAAGCTCGTTTGTCAGTTCATAAATTATGTATTTCGTTTCAGTGCTGAACTGTGAGAGAGCACAAAGCCTTCCTTTCCCTAGACATTACAAGGAAAACGAACACTGTCCAGGCTCTACTTAGCAAATCAAAACGTGACCTTATATTTGGCAAAGATGCGTTTTGACTGCAAAGAACTCAGTGTCTTTCGAGAAGATTTAAAGTAAATATTTTAACCCCAAAGATATCAAGGGTAAATAACAGCATACAAGAACACAAAAAAATACACTAATGAGTTTCAACAGGCTGAAGCTGGTAGCAGGCAAGTTTTTCTTTGTTTTTAAAATGAAGGAGCATTTTTACATACTTGGCCACAGTTATTGAAGTTCCTGTCTTTTTGTAAAAAGAGAAACACAACAACATGGATAACTAAGATGCAAACAGATACCTAGAAAACTTTCATTAACAAAATAACTTTAAACAGTGGACATTTCAAAAACTAACAGTGTGGCTGTTGCACAGTTCCATGCAAATAATAACGTATGCAGTTGTTTTACTTCTACGGTGAGGTACTATAGTTATATTCATGTGATGAATACAAGTCAGAAATGAAAGCTGGTATTTTTTAAAATATTTTCTAATTTTTAGCTCCAGTAGAATTATGGATGCATTACTCCATGGGGGGGTAGAAAAGCACAACTTCAGAAATTGCGGCTTTCCACAATACCAGGTACAAAACAACACCCAGTGGCAGTGCATGCATCCAGTACTTTAAGATAAGCATAAAGTACAATTGAGGGCACAAAATACAGAAAAAAAAAAATTGAGAGTACAATTTTAAAATACTCTCTCTTTGCTTAGTAGCAAAGTGGGCAATTAGACCTCTGAGCTGAGCTGAAAAGCATTAGCCTATCTTGTTCTCTCAGAAACCTTTACATGTCTTTCCACAGACGAGCAAAGCCACGTACCCGAGATGAACAGGAACTAGGTGAATGCAAATTTTTGAGAATATAATCCTAAATATCCAAATGCCTTTATAGCGTTTACCTTCAGGGCATTTCAAATGGGCCTCACTGAGGGTTACTGATTGGCAAAATCAGTTTACATAGTACTTCTCCACCAAATAAAAAACATATGCCACTAATTGTAAAGTAATAGCACCTCTGTGTGTAACAGCTCTATTTTGCTGTCCCAAGGAAGGCATTGATGGAACAGCCACAAACATCTGGACAGACAACGGCAGACGCTCTTCACTCAGAGGACAGCACCACTGTCTCCCTCCCTCTGCCTGCTTCAGGTGGTTGCCATCCTGCCTTCTGGGCACAATGCCCTCAGCATCCTTCTCTCAAAGTATATTTTAGCTCTGCAAGGCACACCAAGACTGTAAAACATATAAAATATTAACTGGGAATATCAACATAATGTTGACATATTTATTCTGGTTTGAGTTTTTATTTGGCTGTTAGAAGGTCTGAGCAACACAAGGACCTCATAAGGTTTACATTTCCTGATGAAACTGCTTTCTTCAGAAGTGGGTTCGTTAAAGCTAAAATGTTTCATTTAAAACCTGGGTTAAGTGAACAAACCCATGGAAGGACTGATGAAATTTTGTCTTTATTCCCTCTCAATGCTGAGGACAACCTAAAAATAACTACTACAGTTCAATTAAATTAGTAATCATGATAGCAACCTTGGCTGAGATGCCAAATCATAGAATCATTCAGGTTGGAAAAGACCCTTGGGATCATCGAATCCAAAGTCATCAAGCAGACAAAAAGCAAGTAGTGAAAAAAAGGGAAAAAAAAAAAAAAAGGAGGAACCCCACATTCCCTCTCAAACAAACAACAAATTTTAAAACAAAAAAAAAAGTGGCAAATGATTATTCATGTGGTTCCTCAGTGGAAGAGCTGTGGCACATGAAACAGACAAAAAAAAAATTCACATGCACTGTAGGATACTCAGACAGATTTCTGTCAGTAAGGATGAATTCCTGGAGCCTTTCATTAAACAATATCCACTTTAAATGCAAAACAAGTAGATGATCATGGACATTTTACCTGTAGCAATGAATGCATGACAGACTAGCTTGTAAGGTACAGTGAAAAAAGAGAATACCAAATCAAAAAAATATTAATTACTAGTTATTACGTTTTCATTCCATAGTACCCAACATTCATGCATTGCAGTTTATCATGGGAAAAAGCATCCTTCCAAAATTATTTTTAACAACAAAACAGACAGATGTCACTATTCAGTTCTGTCAAAGGAAAAGCTACATAAAAGGAGTGTCAAGATCTGGGAAAAGAAAATAATAGACCAATTAAAAAAAAAAAAAGGTAATAGAGATAGTGAACAAGTTTCAAGTCAAGTTCACTATCATTCATATGCTAAGAGAGACAGCAACTATGGATAGGAATGCATCACATCTCTGTCTGTCTATCTAGATCAAATACATTTCACCATCCTAATTCTAAAAGATTTGTCTTTTTGCTGGTTCACCACAAACAGCAGAGTGAATTGCATTGATGTAGATGCAAAGTGTTCTCCATTTAAAACTATCTAGAATTAATGTTCTAATATTAAATAATTACACTTGTCTAATTTTTCTAACCTACAATGCACTTCAAAAAGAAAACATAAGTCTTAAAAGTGGCTTTACAGTTAAAGGAAATACTATTATGTAGAGCTGCTGAGAGAAATCAAGGTCAATTGCCCCAGTTCTCAGAAACAGCCAGGTTTTAGCAGAAGATTAGAAATACTCAGTAATCCATCTACAATGTTTTGCCAGGTGATGTAACCCTAGATTATTAATCTCTTACTCCTTACTTTGTAACAGCCTTAACAAGGTGTTCCAAGGGACCACTAGAGAACCTCAGCTTGTACCCCTGAGAATCGCTTCATGTCTCTGCAATGACTCCTTCCAAAAAAGTTAAAAGGTCATTAAAAAGATACACTGCATATAAATTTCTCATGTACATAATTGCTAGAATTGCCAAAAGTCTTGTAGACAACTGAAAGAGAAGTGGCCCCACAAAATCAACTACAGAAGTGTAAACTATGCAATTAAAAAACCTAAATACCTTTCATAAAAGGTCATGACTGAACAGCTACTGAAACTATGTAATCAAATGATATATGTTATAAAATTCTGATGATATGCAGTGCTATGCATTTTTAATTCACCTTAGGCTAGCAAGTAAACTCTGGTTCTTTGAGCTTATCATAGCAGCACAGGAAGGAAAAGAATTGGGATTCTTTCCTCTTCAAGACCAAAGCTGACAGAAAAATTTACTTTTTGTACTGCCAGTCTTACTCCTCAAAACAAGATGACACAGCAAAATATATATTACTTTGTAAATACATGCCCACACTCAGCAGAAAAATAAAAGTGAGGTAGTTGATGCAAAAATAAAGGGACAGACAGCTTTACAGAATTCCAAGAACTCTGTTTCCATTTGTTTAATTATTGCATAATAAGCATAATAATAAATTTAAAAGTGTGAAAGTGGAGTCCTTGCATATACTTACATATAAGTTGAGCTGTGGTAATATTTTATTCTACTTTTGTAAACTACCAGTGAAGTTGCCAAATTGGGATAAATTTACATTAAATATATACTCCATTGACTTTGATGGGATTACACATTGCGTTAACTTTAGCTTTTACATGTTAAAGAAATGTCCTTTGTCTAGCTAAAATATCAACCATGTAAGATCTCATGCCTGACTTTGCTATTTTTAATACAAAAATTAGCTACCATGCAATGGAATAGTATAGATCATATTAACAAATAGTGAAATAATCAGATTGTGATCTAGTTAATCACATGCCGGAAATGAATGCTCTGACATTCACTTACCTGAATGCTTCTATACCCGTGGGAGTAAATCTACCCAGCATGCTAGGACCAGAGGGTAAGCAAGCCCGCTGACAGCACAGGGCCATAGCCATGCTCTGAATTCTGCCCCTTAATTTTAATGGAAAAAAAAACTGTTTGCTGGAAAGTAACAAAAATCAGAGTATCTTTCACATGATTCTTCAAGCACTGGTAGTATAAGGATTAAAAAGTTGCATCAGAAGCAGGCCTATCTGTTAGAACAGTCATGAAAAGACATTATTTCACATTAAATTGGTGTCACTAAAGAAGCAGGAGTATAGTTTCCTCCAGCAGCCCCATTCCTCCTCTTGGACCCTCCCTCCTCTTTATCCCACCCATCCTCTCCTCCAGTTTCCCAGGCATTCCTCCTCTAGCCCCACCTATACTACCCCTCCAAACAGCACAGCCATGGGGCAGCAGAGCATCAGGGTGGAAATGACCCAGTGACAAAAGGAAAACAAGCCAGTTCTAAGGGACAGCAGTTACTTTAATGTTCTTCACAATATGGGCACTCGAATCCTTGCAGCAGCACCCAAAGGAGGGCAGAAGGCACCAGTCAGGGCACCAATGAGAGCAGGAATGTCGTCTTGAGGGCCTGTGCTGGCTTTTGAGCTGTGCTCTGTTCGGATAGGGAGTACTGACACCAAGTGAGCGTTTTTCTGCCTTATGGCAGAATGATCAAAGTCCAACATCTGTGAAGCACGTATTCAGGTGACACTGCTGCATGTAGGACACTTTCATAAAACACACTCTTATTCTCTTCCTCATGCAATGACAACTTGAAATAAAGGGATCCTGATGAAAGCTCAAGAAGAAGAAATAGCATGCAAAAAAGCTGTAACTCTCTTCTAATAAAACTTTAACTTCTGCTAGCCTTTTGACACACTTCTGGACTACCCCTGAAAGCACATAATGACCTTACAAAATCATTTAATCTATAACCTGCTTGCTTTCTTATCCACACCCCCTTCATGACAGTGACTGAAAAAAGCATCCAACAGGATATCATTTGCCTTGATTTGCAACAAGACAGTACTGAGGCAAGTATTCAACAAGGCACACCATCTGATCAGCCCAAACTGGCCATCTGAGATAAGACTCAACACCACCACTACTAGCAAGTAGGAAAAAAAAGGCTTAATACAAGAATCATCAGGCTAAGAGCATATACGTTTTGCAGTAAAACTTTCTATAAATGGTCTCCTCTAAGAAGAAGATTGAGGGTTTTAAGTAAAAAGCAATGAACACTGGGATAAGAACTGCCAAAGATATCTCCCCTAGCCCAATTTAATCAAAATGGATTAAATTTATCTTGCAGACAACCATGATGTAGATACTGAAATCCAAGTTAGTTACAACACCTCATCTTCTGACCAGAAAAAGAAAAAATTGCACCCCTTGTAGATTGCCATTTATCTGATCTGTTTTCAATGCACACGTTAAGATGAGATTAATGCCACCCAGTGTCACTGGCAACTTTTCAGGGAAACAATAGCAACATTTGGTAGGTACACTACCAAATTTCATTTAGCATGTAAACTCTCCCTAACAAACAGCATGCACTTGTTAAAACTTAAAGCAATCAATTTTTTATTTTTAACTTATATTAGAAATAGAAATCTACAAAGCTCTGGAACCTGGAGGACTTAAAGGCACTATTGGCACGTGCAAAGGGAAAATCTTAATAAAAATAGCTAAAAAGTAGTTAACAGGTAAGAAGAATTTTGAGTTCTCCTTAAAGTGAATATCTGAAAAATAAAAAGTCTTTAATTTCTTTGTAGCCTGCATCCTCCAATGCTACCACAAACTGGCCTCAAAACCGGGAAAAATGCTATGACCTTCAGTTAAGGTCAAGGATAATGTCAATATGTATGTCCCTGCTTATTTAACAAAGCTACTAGAGGTGGACAATTTCCCTAATATTCCATGTGCTCAAGACCAAAGAAATTAATCAACTGTAATTAAAGCTGAATTAGTGTAATTATGGTCTAAATATTAGAATAACAGTAGCAAGTACATTTTATTGAGGCTTGCCCTTCTCTCTAAACTAAAGAAGAATTTGTGTAGATGATTGATCTTCACCATCCTTTACTTTTAGTCTCCTTTTTCCACAGCATACAGGCAAAGGAACTTATCTACAGAAGAGACAACAAAAGCAATTCTTCCTTACTAACACAAAGACAATTAGGAATTTCAGGCTGACTCTGCCAAAACTTTTTGCCCAAATGCAAGTGGCTAGGCATTAAACATTATTTGCCTTACAGTTAATCTATGTCTCTCCTTAAAAAATACCAATTGGAATTACTTTGGTCTTCCAGATAGCACTCAACAGAACTCCATGTTAAGAATCCATTAGCATTTGATATAAATTTAGCAATGATGGGGTTTAGCATTGGTAAAGGATTTACGGTTTTTCTTCTCCCTTTCCCTGTGATTACTGCAATAGATGTTAATTTCCACGAACGGAAGGTTCAAAGCATTATCTGCACCTCACCTTCCCAGCTTTTTCTAAATCTCAACCAAAGTCTGGCATTGGCACTGAAGAGTGGGATTTTCATAAGCACATGAATGACCAGGCCAGGCTTGGAAATCACAAACAAAAATGAGTAAGGGAAGTTAAAGGAAATCAAACAACATGATAATTCTTATTTTTATTTTTTTTTAAGAAACATTTAAAAAAATAAGGTTCAAAGTTCATTCTTGACTGTACTTTTTGCAAATTCCAGAGATAATACCATCAACTAAAGGCGATTTTCCCCGACTTTAAAATTGTCATGGATCATCTTACTATGCTGTAATTCCTGTAAACAGCTACAAAAAAAAAGACAGGGGAAAAGCTTTTTTCAAATCATTTCTGGATAAGTCAGGGGTCCAATAAGAGGAAGCTAAATTTTACTCAAAGCACTTGGGTGGGTATAACTGCTCACTGTGAAATGTCGTGTTCCTTCCAGAGTCAGCAACTACCTTTCTAGCCAGCCACAACTGCTAAAAAAAAACAAACAAAAAAAAGTCTCGAGCAGGACATGCTATCTGGCTAGAGGATCCTTCTCAGGCTCAGGAAGAAAGTCATACACATATTGTGCCCCACAGTGCCTTTCTTCACCTGGCATCTTTCTTATAGCACTGGAAGGCTGCTCACTCAGGCCCATGACACCTAGAACAAAATCCTCAGTTTGTGTCTGAATCTTTGCTTAATCAAGACATAAAACCCAAACCAATTTTAACTTTTGGAGGTTTTAACATTAGAAATTTCATGTCTAGGTATAAGCTAACCTTAACCATGTCAGAAGTAAAACTTGAGGGTGACAAGGAACAGTAAACTTTCTTTAAAAAAAAAGTCTCATTTTGTCCTCTTTTAGCACAAACCCTGATTTAACTAGATTGATCAGGTATCACTAATACTGGAGCAGAAATATGCAGGGAATCAAAAGGCAAGTTTGGATTTAGGAGGAGGACTCCAAATTGCTTTTTTATTAACTGCAGACATCCACCTTGTTTTATCATCATATTACTCCATTTGAAGGTACGTTCATTGGGAACTAGTTTAATGCAAAGAAAAATCAGTTTCATTTCACACATATCAACTCACAGTTTCAGAAGGTGAGAATTTAATAGCTAAAAATGCCATCTTAAGAATAATTGAAAAACAATTTTAGGAGACAAGGCATTACTCCACGATGCCTTTTCTGAATAAAATCAAAATATTTGAGAAGTGGAATTAGAAACAGTGGACCGTTAACTCCTAACAGATACTTGCAATAAGTTTGACTGTAATGACTTCAATATAAAATTTTACTTCCCTAAATAATTCAGCCTCTTGTAGGCTTTAAAAACATGACAGAAGTTGAGCAGACATGAAATAAAATTTCAGTTTGCTTAAGGTTCACAGTCTCTCAAATTAACTGTTAAATTTTTTTTCATCCAAGAATCAATTCAATTTCCAAATACTTAGTAAAATAAGTTCTTTGAAGCTTATATAAAAGTGGTATCTGTCCAGTTACACCATCTGGTACACAGCAATGCAGCAGAAAAAGAAACAAGAGATATCATCACCAACTTTATAGTGTAACGCTGATTCTGAGACTTCTCCTGTAAGCAGTCCAAACTTATGCAGAACAAGCATAAGCTGAGATGAATCTCCTCATAAACACAGATAAAGAACTGAGACCTTAGTCTATGTGCACTATTACCAATGTTTATGGGCTACAGACAGCACACTTCAGAAGAATCTAAGACGGATCAGTCAGTATAGTGGGTCTTGCTGGAAGAGAGTCAATTCTTTTCATAGCAGTCCACTAATTGCTCTGTTCTGGATTTGTGACTAAAACAGTATGGATAACACAGCAGTGCTTTAGCTGTTGTCGAACAGTGCCTGCACAGGGCAAAGGCATCTCTGTTTCTTACTCTGACACCCCAGTGAACAGGCTGGGGATGGCCAAGATGTTGGGAGGGGGCACAGCCAGGAAAGCTGAACTGAATTGACCAAAGGAATATCTCACACCACTTAAATGTTACACTCAGAAAAACTGAGACAGACTTTCCAAAGAAGCCATTGCCTGGAGACTCACCGGGCATTAGTCTGCTTCAGGGAGGTGGTTCAATTGCCTTTGCATCACTTGGCAGAGGGGGATGTCCCATCTTTTTTCTACAATTTAATTAAACTTTTTATTTTGAGTCTATATTTTCTTGATTTTGTTTTTCCAGTTCTCCCCCCCACGCCCTTCAGCATGGAGCAAGCAACTGGGTTGGTGCTGGCCAGCAACTGAACCACCACAGTAAGATCTGAGGTTCATTCAACTGTTTGATTTTTGTTTGCATTCCAGACACCTCCAATTCTATTGCATCTGCAGTAAGGATTACTGGTTTTAAATTTACAATGTAGTAGCGTGCCATGCATCTACACCTTACATTAAGCAGCATATCAAACATAGTATCTGACCAGCCTTGCTTCATTACTTTGCATAACTCATCCAAGCCATTTTCTAGGAAGTAATCACACTAAGTATGTTCAAGCAAAGCATCTGAACTTCAATATATATAGTTATCAAGAGATATAGGTCCTTAAAACCTTGCCAAATTACCTTTTATATATCAGGCACTTTGTCTGCATTTGAAGTTCTGTCATTACAACAGTGGCTTCTTATCCTTACATGAACTCTTCCATTAACACCGAACTGAAATAACAGCAAATCAATCTTACTACAACACCTGGTTTTCTGTCTAGTTTTCCACTCCTGTTTTAAATGTTTTGTATTTGTTCTTTTATTGGTTTCTGTGTACTAAATAATCTTTACTAAACTAACTAGGGAAACCTAAAGAGTGTTTCCTAATGAAACCTCCCCAATTAAGAGTCCTCAGACAAAAAAACATGCTCTGAATGATAAACAGTCTTTTGCTTGTGTCTTTGTTAACTTTCATCTGTCATCATACTACTTAGTCCCTCAGGCTGGTTTAACCCTTCTGAAGATCCACAGAAGCTCTGTGTTGATTCATTTAAGTTAAACTGAAATCTGAAATAACTGGCCATTCATAAATGACATGCAGCATGGTATTCACTTTGTCTTCCTGTAGACTGCATGCATTTACCTCATTTCATAGGAAAAAGAAAAAAAAGGAAAGAAAAAAAAAAGGTCAAGATGGCCACAATACAACAATCTTTGTAACTGAAAATAATGTGCTTTTCACAGACGATTCACAAGTAGCACAAAAAATGCTACATCCAGGTTGAGTACATCCTTTATTTCCAAGTGTTAGCTATATGACAGCTAATTTATTTTTCATAAAGACTGAAATTTTGCAGAAGATATAGCCTTCTTGTGGAGTAACCCTCATCAAATTTGGAGTAAACATTGAATCTGCTGCAAACAATTTTTAAGAACTCTTGCTCATGTACTTTGGCACAGAATAAATTATTAGCATGCCTTTAAAGCTTATTAATGAAATATTTCTAATATGAATTCTCCCACTTTTCCTTTGAAAGGCATCATACTGAGTACTCGAACAATTCTCTCCACTTCTGAATTTCTGATGTGAATAGGATTTAAATAAGAAATATAAATAAAATATTTTGTCTAATACAGTCATACCTAATTTCAGGTCCTAGACTTACTCTTACGCTTTATCCATTGTTTAAATCCGGGAACACATCAGTGGTGCCCTTAAACTTTGGAAAAGCGATGTGCAGAATACACACCCTTCATAAACTTCAGAGTATTACTTCAGAGTATTCTGGATTAGAAATAGAAGACAAAAAGCATTTGCCAGCACTAAGCAGCAGGAAAAAACATACTATATAATGTGCAGCAACCAACAATCCACAAAGAATTCAGATGATGATTCTTTCACCTCTGCACTGATCCGCAGCTTCTCCCATCCTTCAAAGCTTGATTCATGCATATCCATATTGCCACCACTTCTCCTACTCTGAATTTCACTTTCTCCACAACAGACATATTGCTTACGAGGAAAAGTGAGAAAAGATTTCAGATACCTTCAAGAATCAAAACTATTCCAACCTTCTAGTTTTCTTATCATTAGAAAAATAATGTATCGCAACAGTCCAAAATCCCCACTGAGAGTTTCTAATCTCCTACACTATGCAATCAGATGGCTTTCAAAACAGCATACCATGCCTTAAAAAAATTTTTAAAAAAACACAAAGGAAAACACTAGAAGGAACAAGCAATCACAAAAGCTGTTCAGATTAAATACAAAGACAGAAAGAACTGGAGTTCATTAACATGCAAATGACTTCTATATGACTTCATCTTTCAGAGCTTCTGAAGTTATAGAGCACATATATTAAACACTATCAAGAACAAATTAACTCTAAATTTTTAGCCCTGTTTGATATGTATATATAACTTTATATAGGCTCAATTATCAGAATTAGGACAAAATACTCAGAACAGAGATTTTCTTTCTGTTCACTTCAAAGACTAGAGGTGATTTGGGACAGAGCTTAGTCAGTGATGTTTAATGTTCTGTGCTAACCTGAAGGTTAGACAACAAAATTACAATAGTTCCTCCTGGCCATATAGTCTAGTCTATGACACCCCAAAAAATGTCATACTACTTTTTGCTCTGTTTTTGCTCATCACGATGCTGTCATGCCCTCTGGATACAGGCTTTGAAAGCAACAAATATCAAAGGCTGGAAAGCAAAGAACAACTGAACAGAGTGTCTCAGCTAATAATAAAAATAGGTGCCCTGAAGTGGCTACCAAATATGTTATCCTGCTAACTTTCTTTAAAAACTATGACAAAAAAACCTCTGAAGATTTATTTACTGCATAATTTGAGATGATTACTGATCCCTGTTTTTTTCATATGTTGCATTTTGATCAAATACCCTAGCAAGAATTTCTATTCAAATTTCTTCAGAACGAAATAATATTCTTTTTCAAGACCAGTATTGCAAAAAGGAATATAACCAGGGCATCTGCTTTTCTCTTTTTTTTTTTTTTTTTCTTTTTTAAAGCTATCGAGTCCTCATTATTAATTTTTTTGAGGTTTCACCTAGATGAATGTAACCCTAAAGACTTTCCATACTCCAAGCACTGGCACACCAAACAAAACACGTGAAGTAAAACACCATTTAGAAAACCATGGTTCAAGTTAGAAGTAACTAACACAATCTTCTTCCATTTCTGTCTGCGTTCTTTAGTTCTTCAAGAAACATAGACCTAGCTATAACAGATTTGATCTGTTCCCAGTGAGAACTACTATCCAGGACCTCAAGCTCACTCACAGTTGTTTTGTTGCAGTGATTACTGTGAACGTGTCTTCACAGATTCAGGATGACTAACAGGCACCTACCCCTTTTTCCCAATACACACATACACAAACATGCTTGGATTCCACTGCTCTTTTCCATCTCCATTGTATTATCTGGGCAATTTCACAAAAACAGTAGAAGAGCAGAACTCACTTGTTTGTTATGCAAGGAACACGCTGTAAGCATACAGTTGGCCATACTGACACTTGGAATTATCATTAGGAGGTGACAGAGTAAAGGCAGCAACAAAATTTCATCTCATGGATATTAAAGTTATGGAGAGTATGAAGTCTATCAAAATATTCATGTCTGTTTATTATCAATGCTACATTTTTGACCACAGAGCAGAATCTCCTCAGGCATTTAATGAACCTCTGCATCTCTATTAGTTTAATAGCAATAAATTTTTATGTAATATTTTTTGCTAAGGAATAGACATTGAATAAATTTCAATGAGCCAGAACAACATAAACCAATCTAAAAGCAGATTTCACTCAGTTTGCTAGTTTGCTAACTTCATTTACAAGCCCAGGCATAATCAACATAAAAGGCCCATGGATGTAATTACATCAAACAAAATCAATTTCTAAAGTATTACATACATGAAAAACAATACAATTTTAATTTTCATAGTCTTCATATAAATCAAATCACAAGCAAAACCATTCAGGCATATAATAAAACCACAATTTGACAATGTTGAAGGACAACCACGAAAAACCCAAATATTCAGCAAGGTGTTTTATAGCTACTGTTTCAAGATGTTTTTCTTGAATATTAAATACACCTCTGAAAGTTTATGGTTGCTAGAGCTTTTACTGCAAGTACAGTTTGCTTGAACTAATTCTGCTAGCAAAATACAAACATTTGCAAGACAATGAAACAAAGAAGGAAAAAAAGTATCCTTTTTCAGTTCTCTTATTCCAACAAAAGCACTAGGAGCAAGGTTTACGGAAAAAAAAAATATGTATTTTCTTTATACCTGTTTAGAAATTGTCTTTTATTTTCTGCTGAAGCACCAAAACATGCTGCTAATTAAAGGACTGAATCTACAAAAGTTCTTAGGCTGCATGAAGAAGCTGGAAGCTGCAAAGAACTGCGTAAAAGGAAGGCTGATGTCTCCCTACACTGTGGCAAACCACAAGGTCAGGGAGTTCAGGCTGGAATAAGTCGGTATGTGTTAAAGGCTCACTAAGCTTCCCACACACACAGCTCCTGCCAACAAACTGTACATCACTCTAAATTGCAAGCAGGCAGTTTTGGGCTCTGGACGTGTCTGCATCTTTTGGAGGCGCTAGAAAAGGAAAGAAGACCTACTTATTTGGAAAATGATAGAAGCGCTGAGGCAAAGTTTGTAGCAGTGGCAATTAGTACTTTGTGTGACCAGTCCTCATTCAGAAACTGAGGCTCAGAGTTAATAAGAAAGATGTGGAACAAAAATACTTCCCTGTCTACACACTATCAAACTTTATTCAAACAGGGAACGTCCAGAAAAGGTCAGAAATCTCTTAAAGCGTAACATACCAGCTTGTATAACAAACTACATAACCTACACAGCTATAGGCAGCAGCTAAGCCAAAGCTCTGCTGGCAACAATTCTTAACAATTAGCAGAGAAGCAAAAGGGAGAAACCCAAATTTACTTCAGATCCAATGCTATTTATATTCTAGTAGCTAGTTCTTTAAAATTAGAGAGATTTGCATTATGCTTCTTTATTATACAAGTTATATCAGTTTCTTGGTAGAAAACTAGGAAAAGCAATGAGAATTCATAGTACATTCAATACACAAGAAGAAAAAGAAAGCAGGAAAAAAGCTTCGCTATTTTCATTTTCATTAACAAATAAAGCAATACTGTAGCAACAACACATCTTCAATGACCTCTGGCCTGACATTCCAGCCAGTAATATTGTTCATTCCACTGCAGTATGGAAAGAGTTAAGTATCATAGTGTACAAGTTCAATAGTATGAGATCACTTAAATATTTCAAAGATTGCAGGCTATCTTTTAGTTATGAGTAATTACTGTTAAAACTGTTTGTCAAGCCTTCTAACAGTAATTGGGCTATTAAAACATTGCTGAAAACCACCACATAAGGATCTACTTAATAGGATTTCCACCTTTTACATCTTTCCAGATCAGTGCAATTGTGTAAAACTGTTAATTATTTCACGGCAACAAATATTTTGGAAAAGTAGGAAGCACTGTGACAATGCAAGGGGTTTGGCTGACAGTCGTGCTACTGAAAAGAGATTAAAGTTGCAAGGAGTTGGGGGTAAGATACTTCCCAAATTATTACCATTTATTTTCTTACACAGTCAACATGCATGAAAAACTGTGTATTTAGTCATGGGCCAAAAAGCTCTTTCACACATCGTGCGTCTCTAACTTAATCTGGGATTTACAACATTCCTCATTTCTGCTGCCTTTATTCTTCGAACTGCGGCAGCGGAATGAAGCTTGGTTTATCGGAGCAAGGCTCCCTGAAGACTTAACAATGCAGACTGCATCATCCGCAGCCCATTATCACTGCAGCCGTTTGACACAAATACGGTCAGATGCTGAACACGCACTGCAGGCTTCGGGTACAGCCAGGCACCCTCCACAAGGCAAAAACGGGGAGGCAAGAAAACAGGAGAAAACATGAGCTTTCCTTAGATGATCACCTTGAGAAAAAAGGAAAAGTAGAAAGCTTGGATGATAAAAGCATTCACATACTTATTGCAAAATGTTATAATGAATATTGATGAATTATGTGGATTATATAGGTGCAACCATATTGCAATTAGGTATAGTTAAGAAAAACATTTAAGCCTTAGCTTCCCTAGCTCTACTGCTCCTCTGCAGATTTCCACGAGATAAGTAATTTCTAGCAATTAAACTGGACAAAAGCAGCAATTAATAGCAAGAATGTAATTTATAACTTAGTATACATAAAGAATTTAAGATAGCTAGTTTTTCACTTCATTTGCATGGTGTGTGGCATCATTTTTCTGACCAATTAAAAATTCTTCCAGGAAATATTACCAAATACTACAGATATCTGATCCTGTCAAATATTACTTGCCCAAACCTGTTTTGCTTACAAGTGTGCTAACAGATTTCCCTTGAACTGCTACAAATTTTGAAACAGAAATTTGAAGTCAGCAGTCTATTTAAAGGGAAAAAAAAATGGAAAGNCTAATATACTTGTATGTCACAGAATTGGATTCACATACTGGAAAAAAGAAGTCACTATTAGATAACACTAATATCCAGGGCATTCCAAACCTGTATTACAAACACATCTTTAATTTACTTTTACTAATGGTACTAATACACTTTTCTCACTTGAGCAAAGACTTCAGAAAAGCAGCAATACATTTAGTGCTGAGTGACACACTCCTTCTGACAGACGAACAGAACAAGATTCCCTCTCAAAGGGACTGCTTATCGAACCTAGGTACCAAACCACAACTACGTACGAAACAGGATGGAGATTAGGTACCATGGCGCAGGACAAAAACCAAGACTGACAATCACACAGTTACTCTTGTTAGGCCTGCATAATTCAGACTGCTCAATAAAAAGCTAATTTAATTATCAACTTCAAAGTATTCCCATCTTGTGGTAAGTGGAAGTGTATAGCTTTAATCAGGAATGCTGAAAGAAGGGAAAAAGAGTCCTGCAGTAGTTTCCAATAAAGGTTCCTGTGAAGGTTTACAAAGACACATGTATGAAGTTTGAGAAGGACCACAGAAGTCCCTAGTGCATAAAGTTAAGCATACTTAAAACTTAAAACATACTTGATCTGCAGGATCAAGATGGTCATAAGAAAGGATGTAGGAATGAAATAACAGGAGGATCACAAAGTGCAAAGTTAAAGGATTGGAGATTAGAATGACTGTTTACTTTGTACAACTAACTCATTCCTCTTATTGTGATTAACCATACCTACTGTATGTAACTTACACAAGATCCTATAAGGGTTGTGGCCTCCATGTGAAATAGTAGAACTTTACTCAGATCATGAGGGTAATGCTATTACTTTATTGCAATTATCTACAGTAAGAAAATTACAGAAAATTATTAATAATTATTATTATTATTAGTTATAATTAATAATTTTCTGTAATTATTAATAATTATTAAAAATAATAAAATAATTATGGTACTTTAGTAATATACTGCAGTAAGCATCTTACTATCAGCATATTTGCACCCCCAGAAAGGCATGTATACAACACAGCATGTGCTGGAGCATATACCACCACTTAACTTCCAAGGAAAGAGATTGTTTCTTTCTCAAGGTGATTCCTCTTAAAAATATGGACTGTAATAAACTATTGGAAGAAACAAATGGCACGCAAATCTCTATTAAAGTTTTTGCTTAGGTTATAAAGAGTGAAATGAAATTCATATGGAATTATTTTGGTTTAGAAATATCATTTGTCTTATGAAATAAAGATAAATTTTCATGACCAGGCATATTAAAAATACATTCTGATTTTAAAGTATTTAAACAAATAATACTAAAAGTCTCTACCACAAAATAAGTGCTAAAGCTAAAAATGGCCTCCTCCAACTAGACTTAGTAGGGGTGAGCAGGGAGAAGAAAAAAAAAAAAAAAAAACAAGAACAAGAGAAGGAAAACCCCCTAGATTTTCAGTGTGAACCCTACATGGATTCGTGTGCATTCAGTTTTATGGTAACATCTTTACTAATTTAGTTATAAGGTTTTAGAATAGTAGCACAATCATTTTAATAAGTACTTCTAAAATAAGTCAGAGATCGTCCTTGAATACTACATAAATTACATTCTAGTGAAGTAAAGTATCAAAATAGAAAAGAAAGGTATAGTCATGCCATGGTCATAGAGCTAGAGTCAGAAAAACCATGCTGCAAAAGTTGTCATCATTATAAATACGCGGCCTTTGAATTGGATGAGATGCACATAATATGACAGAAGAGTCAAGGAGTTCCACATCTCCCAGACTAATATCCTAGGCTCAACTCCCAGCTGCTCTTAGTACGCACTGCCATTGGTGAGATCCTTTATATTACAGCTAAATTCACATCTGGTCTGTGCTGAGCTAAGCTTTTGAAAGTATTGATGCTGATAATTGTAACAGGTCTAAATAAAGAGAAATAAGAACCATCAAAAGTAAAATTCTTGCCCATTTGGAAAATAAAGTTTACTCAAGTTCATTTGTTATCATCTGAAATCCAGGCCGAGACCACATGCAAACCTCCTTCCAGTTAGCACATTCACAGTTGTTAGAAGTTTTAGAAACTATGAAGTATGAAACGAGACATACAACTCCAAACTTTTGTGTCCTGCTGACTGCTTATTTTTATGTGATGAGAACTGAAAAGCTTTTACCAAGCGCCAACTACTAAAATTAAATTAAATGTAGTATTTTGAAAGGCACAACCAAAATTACGGACTAAAAATCCTATACCTATTACTCCAAATAAAGTATGAACCAAAACAATGCAGAAGAAAACTGTCTTAGATGATTTTAAGAGCATTTAGGTTTTACTTCTGGGTTATTACATAAGTTGTGCAAGGAGACACATAAAATTATTTCTACTATTCACTCAGTTTAAAACTTAAGCTTGTTATTTTATGCAGAGGCCAACTTTTTTAGGATGGTCACAGTGTCTGAGCATTCAAACTGAAATGGACCAGAGTCTACAAGAAGACTTAGAACTTCTCATTGCAACAGACCTCCAGAAGAGAGGGAAAAAAAAAAAAAAAAAAAAAAAAAAAAAAAAAAAAAAAAAAAAAAAAAAAAAAAAAAAAAAAAAAAAAAAAAAAAAAAAAAAAAAAAAAANCACAACCCATAAACTACTCTGCAAAATTATTAGGAAATATTAAGAATACCTGAAGCATTATATGCCAACAGTTGAAGACCCTTAAAATCCTGACCAATATGTATACGTTACACACCTGTACTGAGATGTAGCTATAACTAGCTAAGAACATAAGGCAGAGTGCACGCAGAGGATAAAACACAGGCAAACAAAAAGACCTTGTATACACAATACCTCATCTTCCCCCCACCCCATTTACTTTAGTGGGGCTAATATAAGACTTTGTATCTCCTCTCCACCTTGATGAGCTTACATGCCATCTAAAATATTTGCACAATGCATTGTTGTTTTTTTTTTTCTTTATATTGTAGACTATGTTTCTCCTTACAGCTGCAGAGAGAAACACTTAATTTGTTTACAACATTGTAGCCAAGTCTAGGAAGAAGTTCCATCCATACATAAGAAGGAACTTCTTCATTTTGAAGGTGGCAGAGCACTGGAACAGGCTGCCCAGAGAGGCGATGGAGTCTCCATCTCTGGAGACATTCAAAATCCACCTGGACAAGTTCCTGTGCAACCTGCTCTAGGAGGACCTGCTTTGGCAGGGGGGTTGAACTAGATGATTTCCAGAGGTCCCTTCCAACCCTGTATCATTCTGTAATTCTGTCTTTTATGTTTTATATATTCCTGAGAACAGGTATTTAGCAATATGGTTTAGTGAGATCTTTTGTCAGTGTTAGGTTGATGGTTGGACTAGATGATCTGAAAGGCCCCTTCCAACCTAAGCAATTCTATGATTCTATCATCTTCTGCATATTTTTTCTAAAGCATCATTTACTTTGTCAGCAACTTCACAAAAATCATCAAATTCCAATTATACTTTCACAGAAAATAAAATTGCACTTAGGAATAAGTAACTGAAAAAATTCTTACTTACTGGCTAAATTAAGCTGCATAAATGTAAGAAAAGCTATGTTTAAATTAAAATCTAGCAACTGAGTTCTTCCCAGTAACCTATCAGTCTTTATTTCAAAATCTATTAGAGGTTAATTTGACCATTTGGAAACGTCTTGCACTACTGAAGCTCACCAGGCAGAGTCTTGCCAATTAGACCAGACGTATTCTTATTTATGAATGCCCCAATTCTCACGTACATACAATACTTGCATTCATTGTGATATATATCCAACTTTTAAAAATATATGCATAAAGAAAATCACCTAATGGACAAAGGGAAGCATAGAAAATGCCTAAAGGATATGGACTTCTCATCCAAGTGAGTTCAGGTAGCAAAAATCTCCAGGTTCAAGATTTGGCAGCTATTTGTTGGAGAAAGGTGCCACTCCTAAAGCGCTACTTTTTTTAATTGTGAATTTAAAAGGCACAAAATTGTCACAAGTCAGTTGCATACCTGAGCATACATAAAACTGATCTTCCATGCTTTAGTAAGAATCTCTTTACACACACAGATTTTACTTAGCCTCTGACTTCCTAAATGATTTTACTCCAGAATTCATATCTAGTTCTAATAATATTCTGAAAAAGTCCTGTCTCATCATTCCTTTCTTGTCTCCTCCACATACTCACTCATAAAGCACTGGAATTATTGAAACTACTTCTGATAAAGCAAAATTGACAACTTTTTCCTACGAGGAAAAAAGAAAGACCTCAATACATTGTATCATGTGATTACATTATCAGATGTTTCGTAAAAAATTTTAAAAGCCTCTCATATTTACTTTTCACAGGTTACCTGAAATAGCGTCAAACATTGTTCAATAATTAGGGATCCTGGCTCAAAATCTCACTGCACTAGGCACAGCGGAGAAGCAACTCAATCCCAGAAGGCTCAAATCTGCATATGAGATGGAACAAACATACAGATGGAGGTGAGGTGAGCTGGAAAGATGAACAGATCAAAGGGATGCATAAAAGAAAAACACTTCCATTGTATATGCACCCCCTCACAAAGCCTAAGGCTAAACACATGCAACTTTTTCAAATTATCAAAAACACACAACTACCACGTCAAGATTTTTCCACTAAAATCAGATTTTATTTTTGTTTGGGGATTAAGGGGTCCTAAAATAATAATAATAGAATCATAGAAGAGTGTGGATTGGAAAAGACCTTTAAAGGTCATCTAGTCCAATGCATCTGCAATAAGCGGGGACATCTTCAAACAGATCAGGTTGCTCACAGCCCCAGCCAACCTGACTTTCAATGCTTCCAGGGATGAGGCATCTACCATCTCTGGGCAACCTGTCCCAGTGTTTCACCATCCTCATTATTGTCCCAATGTGAGGTAAAACAGAACCAACTTTCTGCTCAGCAATTTT
The DNA here is from genome assembly GCA_013400555.1 of Jacana jacana. Lineage (NCBI taxonomy): Eukaryota > Metazoa > Chordata > Aves > Charadriiformes > Jacanidae > Jacana > Jacana jacana. Next base: position 23,518 of record VZTM01001397.1, read on the forward strand.
ACTTCTTAGCTAAGCCTCTTCTAACTCTCTGAGATAAGCAGCAGAAAACTGTTCACTCTTAGAATGATAAGAGCAATACTTGTACTTCATGCTAAGGAACCATATGCAGAGAGGCTCTTATACTTAGTGCTACAGCAACCAAGGTCAGCTACTTTTGTTATTTGCCCCATTGGAGGGTGCAAAACGGAAAAGCACAGAGGGGTGGGGAGGAGCAGACAGGACAGGTGTCCCAAATCTGACCAACAGCATTATTCCATTCGCCCCATGCTCAGTATAAAAGTTGACGGATCAAAGAATTAGCAGTCTTTCTTCAATGGTCAATGTCTGGGGAGGACTCTGTTCATCTGCCTTTGATCCCAGTCTGTCTGCTTTGACCCCAGAGCTGGAATCCAGTTCCTATCCATCACTAAGTCCAGTATGGGACTTCACCAATGTCTGCTGGTGACATCATCCTGGGAATGTCACACTGTTTTGTTTATATTGTATCAGTTCATTATTTTCTTTTTATTTTATTATTTCATTAAACTGGTTTTGTTCCTTCTAAACTCATAAATCTCTTTATATCTCCTCCATTTCTCTTCAGAGTGAGAAGTGGGGGAAGAGCTGTCACCAATAATTGGCCAATTTGGCCTAAACCATGACAATAAAAAAAAATTTCTTCCTTCTTGCCCTGATTAATGATAAGAAATAATCACAGCACATTACAACTTTGATTTTACTTGAAAAACTATTTCCCTTGGGAAGGCTGAAGACATTTCCCACCCTCTCTGCCTAGAGAGACACAAGGGGCTTGGTTCCTACTTGCACGCCAGCTGAACTGCCCCACTCCTTCACCAGACCTCCTGAGCCCTTGCTCCCCCTTACAGGCTAAGCTGCTGGGCTGGCAGCTTTCCTGCTTCTTGGCATACTCTGCCTTTTTCTGTCTACTGGGCTGCCAAATTTGCCACACCACCAACCAAGTGCGGTGCCATGTGGGCTTGTTCTGCCTGGCTTTACTGCAAGGCACGCAGACTCTCTGGGACTCTGTCCTCAGTTACTCCAAACGCAGCTAGAACTTGGCTTTTGAGTCACAATGAAAGCTACAAAATTTCAGCAATATCTCTTTTCCTCATTAAGGAAAATCACAGTTCCTACATGATTCTACCCCTCTTGCTGGGACATAAAGACAATATTCGCTTTTCCTTTCTTACATGTTTCAGAAAGGCTGGAGAAGCATTTATATAAATACAGAAATAGCCCCCTAATCCCCAGGTTCCAGGCATCTGCCACTGATAGTAACTGCTATCGGCCAGTCTGCAGCATGCAGTGAGCATCATGTGACTGTTGGCAAGATGCACTGGGTCTCTGCATCTTACCAACACGACCTTATGCTGGGTGAAGAGCTATCTCATGTTACGTCACTGGCCACTGTGGTCAGAAATAGTCTTGTTACCTAGCATCTCTGATCCTTCTCCTTTGCTGTATATCTTGATTCTGTTTTTCTAGCAAAAAAAACCAAACAGTTCTGTTTTGCTTTACTAGTTCAAAGCTGTCTACCTCTATTTCATTTAACTTTAACCGCATTCTGGAAACACAGCTCATCAGCAGAAGCTCAGACATTAAGCATGAGCCTACAGAAATTTGTTAGAGCCTGCCTGCATCTTAGGTGATTGTCCCATATGGAGGAAAGAATGCTACATGAACCATCTTCACAAGCAGGCTTTTGATATCCATTATTCATGGAAACAAAAAGAACATCCCCACCTAAGAAACAGTGATGAGAGCAACAGTCAATACACAGGGTGTAGGGTAATTGAGTTCAATCTCCAAGAGGAAAAAATAAAACCAACTAAAAGTCAACAACAAAAAAACCCCACAACCATAAAGAAATAAAAGCCTCCTGCCTTTTCTTTGGTGGGGTTTTTTTGATTGTTTGTTTGAGCCAGAATCTGTTCTTGCCCTTTTTTTTTTTTTCCTTTGCTTTGTAGCAGCTGCTCTTTTGATCCATTCTAAAATGCTTTGACCTAATACTCATCTCCATGCTACATCCTTTTTATTTCTCTTTTCCCTCACTCCCTTACAGTTAATATAGGGAAGACTGTGAAAGACAAGGTTGCACATCTTAATCTCTTCCTGGTTAATATTGGAAAGAAGAGTTTATACATGAAGTTTCCTTAGTACAATTGAAAAGCAGTCTGCTCTGAAGCAGGTTTTGGGCAATTTCCTTAAGAAAGGCTGAGCACATTGGATGTCATGAACTAAGAGTAAAGACTGTCCAACAATGTCACAGCACTGCCAGCACAACAGAGCTGTTGTAACAGGCAAGATTAAGGATTCTGCAGATGACACTTCCTACTGAATCAATACATAACTAATGCCCCAGAATAAACTTCTGAGCTCTTATCAGCAGTGCCTTTTTTTAATTAAGCATATACTTTAAAAACAAACAACCAAACAAAAAATATTTCAATCTACACTTGATAGGCATCATATGCTACCCTTCATCAGAGGAGTCAGTCTTAAGTAACATTTGGATAATGCTAAACTCCCCCTTCACAAATTGCTTAGGTTATCACCACTCTCTTCTATCACAACCCTTAAGTGCCAAGTTACGTAACTGTACACTGCTCAACAGATATTTATACAGCAAGTCTTTGCACTCGTATGGCCAGATAAGCCTCTAGCCACAGCTAATGGCCACACATACAAAAGCAGCAGCAAACAAAATTCTGTCACCTTTTAAGGACTACTAAATGGCATCCTTGTTGATAGGCTGAGAAGAGTTGCATTCAGCTACTAATTGCTTCCAACATATTAAGAGTCAATTATTGTTCTGTTATTTTCTGGAGTCCATCCTAAAGACTCACTCTCTAATGTAACTCCTGAAGCGCAATATGGCAGAGGAACAGTTCTGGTAGGAAGAGCAAAAACCTCTGCATTGTAAAACTGAAAAGTCATCATATTATATAATTCATTCGCATTCTTATATAAGCTTACGTAACCAGTTTTTAATCAAAGCAATTTGAAAGTATCACAGAATTAAAAATTAAAAAAATACTCATCTTCAAATTTGACAGTTTATCTGTTTAAATAAGGTACTAACCTTAGATAACCTCATCCTTATACAAAGCTCACACACACAATGCTGACAATACAATCTGTGCAGATTCACAGATAAAGCACCACATTGCCCAGCTGACCTGTAAAAGAATACAGGATGTAATATTCATTCATGATTTAACTTCATGTGTTCAAATGATGTTTGTGCAGACAATCACACTGTTTCTCTTCTTTCCTCTTCACTTTTGTTCATTGAAAAACAGCTGAATGCAGTGTTTCATCAGCAATAAATTATCAGGACATGTCCAAATTTATATATCGGTGTCTGAAAGACTAGCATAATATTTTCAGAAGTGTAGCATAGCCTTTGCCAACTATTGTCACTTTTTTATTACCATTAAAAGGCAGATCATTACCCATGAGTGAGAGTTAGAACAATTAATACACAAGAAACTCCAAAAATCAATTCAGCAAATTCTACTAAAGGTGCGTGGGACCTTACATGTAAAATTGACAGGTGGACTGAAAATCAAGATTCTTTTTTAGTAAGTCCCTTTCAGAAGTTTTCTCACTTCAGAATATGTATTTATACATCCTTATAATCTATATGATTTCTTCAAGGACTTTACACCATCCATAAAAGAGTCATGACACAATGTGCTGTTTTTCTGGCACTATTCCCTGATAAGAAATTGAGATGCTATGAACTCTGTATTATATTTTGGGTTCTCAAACTCTCCACATCAGGGTAAGAGGGGAAGAACACAACTGTGGAGCCCAAAGAACAGGAAAGGCTTAAATGGTCAACAACATCTTGCACAGAAGTTGTTGGTTTGGGTTCTTTTTCCTAGAAACGCTAAGGCAAATCAGGCAAAGTATTCAAGAACAGAAAAAACAGAAAGATGCGACTATGCTACTTAAAACCATGGATTTGTTTTGGACTGCATATACCAGCCAGCTGGGGGAGGGAGGTGGTTGGTTTCCTGATGTAACAACTTGTTGAAAGTAATCAATACATTACAATTGTCAGAGCCAACATATCTGGTAGTTTTTTGAGAGATTTGGGAACCCATGGCAGCTAGGGATGGGCTTCTCAGACTGCCCAGGGGCAACTTGTGCCATTTTGGGTCTGCACTTGCCCATATGAAGTTTTTTCTGCCCACAGTACAGTCATGTTCAACTAGTCCTGGCAAACTGGAGATGTCCCTGATGACTGGTGTCAAGCAAATATAATGCCTATCCACAAGAAGGGTCGGAAGGATAATCCAGGTAACTACAGGCCTGTCAGTCTGACCTTGATGCCTGTGAAACTGGGCCAGGGCCTCATCCAGAGAGTGGTGATGAATGAAGTTAAATCCAGTTGGTGGCCAGTAACAAGTGGTGTCCCCCAGGGCTGGGTATTGGGGCCAGTTCTCTTCAACATCTCTCAGTGATCTAGATGACAGGATTGAGTGCGTCCTCAGTAAGGTTGCAGATGGCACTGACTTAGGTGGGAGTGTTGACCTGCTTGAGAGTAGAAAGGCTTTGCAGAGGGTTCTGGACAGGCTGGACAGATGGGACGAGGCCAATGGGATGAGGTTCAATAAGGTCAAGTGCCAAGTCCTGCACTTGGGTCACAACAACCCCATGCAGCGCTACAGACTTGGGGAAGTGGCTGGTGAGCTGCCTCACGAAAAAGAACCTGAGGGTGTTGGTCAACTGTCACCTGAAGATGAGCCAACAGTGTGCCCAGGTGACCAATAAGGCCAACAGCATCCTGGCCTGTATCACGAACAGCATGGTGGACTCAGGAGGTGATCATCCCCCTCTACTCAGCACTGGTGAGGCTCCATCTTGAGTACAGTTTTGGGCCCCTTACCGCAAAAGAGACATTGAGGTGCTGGAACAGGTCCAGAGAAGGTCCATAAAACTGGTGAGGGATCTGGAGAGCATGTTTTATGAGGGGAGGTTGAGGGACCTGGGGTTGTTCAGCCTACAGAAAAGGAGGCTGAGGGGAACCTTTATCACTCTCTACCTGAAAGGAGGTTTAAATGTTTTAAATGTTGCCACACCACTTTCCGTATGCCTAATCAATTGGAAAAACACTGATCACAGTCATTTAAGAAAAGGAACTATCAACTCTAGAAATACCACAAATACAAAGACATTCTTTACAAAAACTGTCTCCAGGATGATAAGCAGAGTACTCCATGCGACCCTTTTGGTTCTCTCCAGTGACATAACAATCTAAATGCACAGAAACAAAAACAAAACTGCGGGAAATCTCCTGGGCCTTCACTTCCATCCTTGCTTCTGTCAGCACAGACATCATTCAAAAGTATCCGTCAGACTAATAAGGTCCACTTTTACCACAATTCTGTTTTGTCCCTCATCTTTTGTACCTAGTAGAAGCCTGAAGTCCTATGCCTCTGAGCATTAGAAACCCCCTCCTAATTTCCAAGCTAAGTTTATTCAGGGTTAGTTTATACAGTTCTTTTTTTAGGGGCTAACACCATCCTCAAGCTTAACTAATTCTAACCCTTCCCTGATGTTTACCCCCTCAACATTTTTAAAGGCCATAATCTAAGTTTTTATTGTTCTAGGCTAAACAAGCCAAGCTCTTCAGAATCTCCCATAAAACATTCTCTCCTTTGCTACAATCCTTGCAGTCTTTACCTTTTCTTTCTTTTCAGTTTAAATTCACCCTTATTCAACCACAGAGGCAAGAATCACAGGCAAAATTACAGAAGAATTCTTATCACTGATTTAATATGGTGCTATTAATAATTTTATGTCTATTGGAAATACCCTGCCTGACGCATCCTATGCTTTCATTTCCCTTCTTCATAGCTACATCTCATTACTGAAAGAGTATCTAAATTGGTAGTTTAGATGCCTTTGCTGGTTTTGCAAAAAGTACAAATTTGAAATATTTCTTCTGTACCTATACAGCATGTGCAACTGTGTAAATGTAGTTCAAGATTTATTCTTGTTATTTTTATGATTACTAAAAAAGAGATACAATTTTCTCTGTATATGCAGCACAGTATTTTTCCCCATTTCAAATAAGTACTTCTATTTTCTCTAACTATGAAATACTTTCAACTGTGTGACACCATTTGCACTCTGATCTGGAGCAAAAGGAAAATAATTGGAGTCATCATCTGGAATAAACTCAGTATTACTGGAAGTGCAGTTAAGAAATCACCAGATCAACTGGCAAGAAGCAACTTCAAGACTAAAAGTTTCAAACAAAAGAATTATTTGAAGGGGGGGAAAGAGAAAGGAAAAAAAAAAAAAACCAGCAATTAAATGAAAGCTAACATCTATCATGTAAGTCGATTTTTATTGCATTATAGCAACCACACTGATTAACAGCTTTAGAATGAAATGTAACTAAAATGTAATAACAACTATGGGCTTAAATCAATTTTGCAACATTACATATTGAGGAAAAACAATCCTCCTGACCCTGCAAGGGATCAACTCAGTCCTCCCAATACTACAGAACAAATGACTTTTTAATCATTGTTTTTATCATTACCTCAACTAGAATGCTCAGTGAGCCTGGGGAACTGAGCACTCTCGAGAATTCCCTTGTATGATATGTGCAATAATTTCAAGCCCATTTCCCTGAAATTGGTAGTAATGAAACTGGGAATTTCACTGAAGCATTACTGCCTTTTTGGTGCACTTCAGTTCCAAGAGCTTATCTTTTTTCCCCACATTATTGTACAAACTAGAAGATAACAACGAGTTTTCATGGCTATCTTTAGAATTTTGACTTCTTCAGGTCTACAAGAAGAAAATCTGTATTTGTTAGTGTTGTAGTGTCATTCCTACTCTTCCATTGCTTTTAGTTTTTCTCTAGCCATTTTCAAGCTTTGATTTATGCTTCTGAAGGCAAGGCAACAAAGATTAAAGTCATTGTGTGAATACAACTACTAAACAAATAGGCTTTACATTCTTTTTATTCTACTGTGTAAAACATCTTCACTAGCCTACCTGCTTTTCCCTAATAGGAAAAATATGCCTCTCGTTTTTTCAAAGCCTGCAATCTGAGAAAATAATATTAAGCTGTTTTGGATAGCATCATATTAATCTGAAACATATTACTTATGCAATTTTCCATTTACTTCAGTCATGCATTTAAAATTTCACACTTCTAGTCTACAGACTAATGAAACTCCAGCACGATCAGCAAATCTTCCACTTTCTCCCTCCAACTCACCAGCAAACATATGAGCAACACTACTTCCAGAAACCTTTCTCCAGGAGAAAAATCTTCAGTTCTTTAGTAGACTTTATTCTCCTTTGCAGTAATTTTGGGACCACAAGAACAATCTTAAAGATATTGACAGATAAGGTCAGACCCAGCAAAGCAACTGTATAGTCAAACATTTGGGATTTTTAGTTAGTCTAATAAAAGCTCTACAAGTTTTGCTTTTTGAACTTGCATGATCATGGATCCATGATCAGCATTTTCCCAATAATCCATGAATGCTGACATCAGTATTGTTTGACCTCCCCATGTTTTAAAGCAGGAGAAAAAAGCATATTAGGCAATCCAGGGCCAGCCATGGGCATGACAAGGCACAGCTCCATGGGGGCCAGGCACCAGGAGCAGTGGGAGCTACCTGTAAGGGCTGCTGGGGACAGGCCAAAGCCAGGCTGGGATGTGAGCCCACACATGAGCATGGCTCAGTGTGACCCATGGCTAGGCATGGCTGGGCTGTGGGGAGCTGGAGACCAGTGCTGCTGAGGGCAAGGGCTGATGGGGGCTGACTTGGGGTCCTGAGCCATGGGCAGGTTTGGGGGAGCCCTGGGAGAGGCTGTGCAGGAGCAGCAATGTCTATGAGTGCCCACGGGGAGCTTACAGCATGGACAGTGATAAAAACTTTTCTTCGTAAAGTTTCTCTTCTGGCTTTAGCAGTGTTGATTTCCCTCTAATTTAGCGATGCCTCTCTTCAGTTCACAAGGCTCCTACACGACACTGGCTGTGGAATCACTGAACTATCATACACTCTATCTTAGGGTGGAGTTTCTTTATAATTTTCCTCCATTTGTTCACAGGAAAGTCCTTCCACCTTAGCTTCTTCATACTATGCTCTACTCTTCATTCTCAAAACTCTAACTTGCTTTTTGTCCAGGAGCGACTTCCTTCAACTTATTTTCCAGTCTCTGTTCGTGCTTTATCTTCCTATTGCTTTCTTTTTCACCTGCACTTCATCCAAAGAATTTTCCTTTTCTCCAGTCTCCTCAACATTTTCCTGCTCTATCCTATCTATCTAACTCAGACAATTTCGCCTTTTCAAAAGCAACACATTTTGCTTCTTAGACATTCTTAGGATTCAGAGACCCTGTCTATATTGAATGACAGAGCCTAATGTTGCTTGTGAGGCTTTCAAATTACAATGTTCTTGCCCATAAATCTTAAGTCAACATAGAGGGAGCAGAAACAGATAGTTTCACATTTAATTAACAGTACAGAGAAGATTCTGTTGTGGGACTTTAATTTTCATTAGAAATCTTTGATCGTCATCAGTTGAACACAAATTCAATCTATCTGAGAATAATAAAGAAAGACAAAGCCCTCTGGCAGATGAAAATGCCTTAATTAAGACTATATGCAATCTAGCTAACAGATAATTGATGCAATTAATATATGCAATTGTACACTTCCACTGGCAAGGTTTAAATGCAATACAAAGGTTTTACACAAAAGTGACAGGAAAAAAAAAAACACAACTAACTTTCAAGAAATTATTAATAGCTATAGAACAATCCACATTAACAGAAATAACCCTCTAGTAGAGTTGCTAAATTCACAGAACAGACAGAAGAAGCAGCAGCAATTTAAGCCTTCATCCACACAGAGAGGTAGAAGAGAGCGTGGTTACTATCATGGCAGCTTTTCTCTTTTGAGATACCTTCCAGAGCTGAGCTTTATGACAAAAGGCTTCACAAAACATTCCCATGGTTGAACATGTTCCAGAGCGGCACCAACCAACCTCCCTCTCCATCACCATCATCCATAGTTATTTTTCCACTTGTTTCACAAAGACCCCACTTTTCCATTTCTACTGCCTGTCTGGCCAGAAAACATGACACTGCCACTGCCACAGGAACACACTGACATAAGCATCAGATAAATCTTACCATTAAGTTCAACTTACATTTATCTAATTAAAGTGGAATACAGACTTATCAGGAAGATTATAAAAGCAGTGGAATGGCTGCTGCACTGCAGCTGGGAGCATGCTACCTGCTAGGGGACTTGCATATACAGAAGCCAAGGTATGTAACATGTTTCCTACTCTGCCTGTTCTTGTATTACCAGATGCCTGAGGTCTCAGCTGTTACAGAATCATAGAATGGTTTGAGTCGGAAGTGACCTTAAAGTTCATTGAGTTGCAAGACCCCTGGCATGGGCAGGGACACTTCCCACCAGACCAGTTTGCTCAAAGCCCTATCCAGCCTGGCCTTGGCTGTTGCCAGAGAAGAAATTGTTCTAACAAAAATGTTTACTTCAGACTGGAAAAGACAGTTGAAGTGTAAGACACTGAAGAGTCTGAACTATTCAACCGCTATGTTTCTAGGACAGGCACTTTCTTCCACTTTTCTACTATTTTATGCTTCCCACTACCAAACTGCTGACAATGCATCAATTCTGCCTTCACCTCAATTACAATAAATGCAAAACAAAATATGAAGAAGTGCCTTTATATTACTACGGTAATTAAGTTCTGACATATCACACACACTAAATACATGTATTGACTCAGTCGCAAGGACCTAGCATTTCCAATCTGTATAATCCATAAAAACAGAAGAAATCAACACAATTTTAAAATCAAAATATTACCTGTTTTTTTTATTTTGATCAATAAAAATGAAAAAACTATTCTTCATCTCTCTACCTCTTCCCAACTTCTTACACAAAGACTAAAAGAACTGTACTCAAGGTCTGAATTACTGATCAGGTCTGGAAAACAAACCACTCCTATTTTACAATGCTTGTATTACTATGAGATATTTTATGGCTTAGAGGAAATTCAGGAATGCTTGAGCACTGCTTTTGGATTTACTGTGGCAATGATGGTCTTTAAAAACCAAGAAAGCAAATACCGTTAACACATCTGGCAGGATCTTTAACACAAAATAATCATAGCCTTTCCTGGTGTTTCTCACAGGTCGTCCCTAGTTATTCTGAATCTTAACACCCTACTATCTTGACCAAAGTTCAGTTCACCACTCAGATAGTGTTCCTTTAGCAAATGGAGATAAACTGTAGCATGTCTGCTATTTGTGAGCCTGGAAATTCTCTAGAACCACTTTCTATTTTTAAACACATTCTTTAGATGGAAAGTACTGGCATGCTGTAAATTTTTCCCTAATGAAAGGCAGTATCCAACACATTCTGACTGTCATGAACACACATTAATTGTTCTATTGTGACAATCTGCAGTTATAGAATATAGTGCATATATTGTTATATATAACTCTTGGTGAGTTATCACTGAGAGAATCACTGAACAAATCCAACAAAGTGTATACTTAAGAGAATAACTAATGAGAACCTAAACATCAAACTTCTGAGGAGACTCAAAAACAATCAGCATTTGTACTTGCCTATAGTGACTTCATACTTCATAGGTATTTAAATAACAAATGACTTATTCTTTTAGCTCCTATAGTATCAGTACTCAGGTTGTAGGTCCTGTCCTTTTGAAGAGTAATTACACTATAGATTAAACCTAACGAAGGCAGGGAAAAGCAAACCACATTAAAAGTTAAAAGAATAAAATTAATTTTAAAAATTTTTAAAACCACAAGACCTTGTATCCCATTGGAAAGATGCAGCTCTGACAAAGTACAGTAGCACAGGCCAGTTGGCCAAACAGAAATAGAAACTGGTGGTGGCTGCTATGCTGCAGTCCAGTAGCAGTAGGAGTCACCACATGCTCAGATTCAGAACACTGTTGATAAAGAATGCTCAGTACTTGGCCACCGCATCTGATATTACACCTAACTGATCTTGGTCAATTCCCTCTGCCAAATAATGTCTCCTCTGAGTTCCTCATCTTTGATCCAACTTGCTCTCATCTGCATTCTAGTCTCATCCAATGCATAGTAATTTTACTGACTGATGTGACTACACCACAGCAGTGTCATGAGCACTGCATTGCATCTGCTTCCTAAATCCCTTATCAGCACAAGATACACACACTAGAAACAAACAGTACAAATATGTAAAGACTGACAGAAGGTTTCCATTACTCTTCCCCACGCATAAGATAAGCAGAGCAGGAAGGCAGCAGCAAAATACTGAATTTGACTTTCACTGGGATTTGCAGGACAGCACTACATACAGTCGGAGCTGTATTCAAAGGAAAACACCTGAAGATGCAGCCTTTGCCTCTATCAAAAGCTGTCATCTAATTGCGGAGGTCCTTGAAATAGTTTGTTATAACAAAAGAAACACACTTCAAAATGAGATGCTGACATTTTCCAGCTTGGGGAAAAAGGCATCTCCTGGTCCGTGCCCCTACCCCCACTCCCAACCCCAGCAAATACTCATCAGAAGGCACCAGTCTCAGATTACAGCCTTGCCTGACTCAAATATTTTAATCAGCACTAAGCTTACACATGTAAAACCCTGAATTCTGTTTCAAGCTTGCCTGCCCATAATTTAACCTGCTCAGTGTCATTCCCAGAAGTGATAAGATTATTTTACTGCACAAAAGCAGTGTTCCATGAAGACATTTAGTGTTGTCTTGTCCCTGACTGCTATTATCTTCATTGAAACCTGATATAAGGAAGGGAATGAATTCTGCAAATAATCCATAAATAATTTTATGATGGGATTTGCAAAAGCAGCATATTGCTGAGAGGAGATAATGGCCAGATAGTGACTTTATCCTATTATTTTAGGCCTAAGGCTGGATGAAGTAATGCGTCACTGAAAATGTAACTACATCCACAGCAGTTTTCTAGGCTTTTATGCGACTTCAGGAGCTAATAGGAATTAACTGTTTTACTTCTATAATGCCATAGGAGCAGATGCAAACTGGAGGAATGAAAAAAAAAACCCAAAAAGTTGCAAGTCCCGTTGTTTAATAGCTTTATTTTATTATGAAAAAATAGAGCTCTTATTAGCCTGTCATTGTTTTCTGCTCTGAAAGAAACGATCAGTATAATTTGGATGTAATCACACTGGAATCACTTCAGCATTTCTCATCTCAATTTTTATCCCTATTGTACATCGGTCATTAAGAGCGTAAATCCATTAACATTTGCCTTTTGCAAATCAGCAAGAAGCTTTTTCTCAGAACAGAGCTGTCTTAATTTCTGTAAATACGTTGGTTTGCTATTATAATGAGATTTTTAAGGGGAAAACACTACTTTCTTAACACCTCAATTCAGGAAAGCACTGAAGTGCATTGTGGCTCTGAGCACGTACCTTAAAGTTACTGGTCCTTGAGTAAGATTCTGAGTGTTTTTCTGAATCAAGAACCAAGGTTCCTAAAGAAAATATCAGTTTTTTTTAAATAAGCAGATTTGAATGACAGAAAAAGCATAACTTCTTCTGTAGACCCAGCAGAAAGCCACTGACCTACTGAAGTACTTTTTGAAAAATCAAACACCATAGTATGAAGCTAGGAATTTTATCTAAATTACCCTATTTCAGAAAATTTTGGTTGACAATTTTAAATTATAAGGTGCATCAATATCAATAGCAAACAGACCAGAGTGCTTTGGAGTTCAAAATTACTCTTGCATAATAAGTGAATTCAGATTAGATATCAAAATCCCACATTAATTAAAGACCATTTCAATAATTGTTTGATAATATTCTCAGTGTACTAGCTAACAACGTATCAATTGTTAGAAAAAAAAATTATGCCCATGTCCTGGGACTATGTATCTTAAATGATCTAGCTATGTTGTATAATACTTGCTGTATTTTTTTTTCTAATTGGACCAACTGCAAGAATAATTTATTTTTTTTAAATTACAAAAAAAAAGTAAAAAAAAAAATCAACNAGGGTAAGGGAAGTATTCATATTTAAGCTTTACTTTCAAATGTATCTTCTTGCCATAGTACTTGGAAGATCAAAATACCCATGCTTGATTAAGAAACTTTCCAGTGGTTTCTCTTTGGTTGGACAGATCCACATGTGAAAGTATAAATGTGTTTAGTATCAATTTTTCCAGGAGAATGGGAACATACAGAGCAGAAAAGGTGAACTAAATCATGTTCTATGCCAATCATTATTATTAGCATAATAACTCTGGCATTAATACACTGCACAAGTTTATGCACAAATAAAGGTTTTAAAAGACTATTTGCAGCTTGGAATAAAATACTTTGAAGAATTATAGCAACTTGTATATAATTGTATTCCTACAATCTTCAAGGGAACCCTGCAACACTCCTGCAATTTTATGTTTTATATAAAATGTATGTCTTATTCAGTCTCTCATATTCTCAAGTAAAGATTGGGTGTAGAATTTCCCAGTTTCTATAGTCACTTCTGTGTATCACATATAATTATTATACACATATGTGGTATCTTCATGCACTTATACAAAGCGTACATTCTAAAACTACCAAAGAAAAATCAGCAAAATCTCACATTAGCTATGACCCTTATAAATGCAACTCATGTCATCAAAATAATTCTCTGATATTACCAAGAGACATGCTAGGGCACTTGAAATCTACACACTAAAAATTAAGAGCACAAGTTGACTTTTTTCTGTTATCATTAGGGTGACATTCCTCCCTTTCTGTAAATGTGCATGCACTATTGTTTGACAGCCCTACCATCTTTTCCTCAGATCAATGGACAGGGTGGGAGATACTCACTTAGCATACATCTAGAACAGTGGCTTTTGTATGTATATAAAAGGTATACATGTATATATTTTGCTGGTTTTGGCAAGACAGATTTTATTCAATCTCCTTCCTTGTTTACTACTTCTGTTCCTCTCTCTCCATCCCTTTCTATTTTCCCTGTCTTCTTTCTTTGTCCTCCACAACATCTTAATTTTTTTTTTAATTTCCAAAAGTTGCTTCAGCTCTTCCCTGTTCCTTTCACACAGTATTTCTCTCATCATTCCTTTTGCCCTCCCCTGTCTCTTCACTCCGTTATTCCTCTCTATTCTATTCTTCATTCTCTTTCCTGCCCCAGCACCCATCTGCTTTCTCGGTCACCATTTTTCCATCCTTTCCATCCTTCTTCCAAGCATGCACCCATCAGCCCTGCACAAAGACCTTGGTACGGAACTGTGAATTGTTCTTCCACATTTTGTGCCCCCTCCACACACACACACTTTTCAATCAGCTGTTCTGTGCAATATGAAAATATTCAAGATTTTCAAGTGGCCTTTAAGTTCATATTATTTTCTATTGTTCCCAAAATCTAGGTCATACATGATTATGTTTTCTTCTCTGCAGATAAGAGTGGTAGTTAAAATCTCATCCACAAGT
>VZTM01001399.1:0-16192 GCA_013400555.1 Jacana jacana
CCCGCCTGGACGCCTTCCTGAGGGAAGGCATCTAGGTGTTCCTGCTCCGGCACGGGGATTGGACTAGATGATCTTTCAAGGTCCCTTCCAATCCCTGATATTCTCTGCGTGTGATTCTGTGTGTGTGAATGTCCACCCTCACACTCTGAGCTGATCTATAACAGGCTGTCACTCACACACATATTGCAAGTCTAGAGACAATGATACATATGTGAAACAATGACTACTTTGTTCACAAAAACATCCAGCAAACAAGGGGCATCAGTCTTGCCTTATGTGCTCACAGGATGTGGGTGAATTAGGACTGAGCTAAATGCCTGACATAACCCTTGAAAGATTTTATCCAGACAAGTTCAACATAAGTCATACCCCAATGAAAGACTGAATGAAAGAGGAAGCTGATCTATAGTTTCTTGAAAGGGAAAAAAAAAACAAAAACAAACCAACCAAAAAAACCCCCCAAAAAACCCAACCCAAAACAAAGCAAAAGACCCTTCTCTGCTCACAGGAGAACTAAAAAAAACAAACAAACAAACAAACAAAAAAAACCACAAACAAACAAAAAAACCCAACAACTAACAAAACAAATGAAAATAAATAGAAAAAAGAAGAAAAGAGTTATCAAAAGGAAGAAAAATTTAAGTTAGTCCTTGAAAAAGAAGCTGCATTTAACTCTTAGCAATACACAGACCCTCCACTTGAATATTTTTGCAGTATTGTCTGTTAAATTTTTAATATGATTGGTGCCCACCGGATTTCAGCTGATTCACACACTAGATGTTGCTACTTCCTACTAAAGCTTGGATTTTATTCTCTTAATAAAATTGTATCTTGAAAGGCAGACCCCTGGGACCTCAAAATGTATTACTTTAGGTGAGCACGATAGCTATCATGTTGACCAAAAAATAAGAAAAAAAGAAAACAAACTAAAAAGGGAGCTGCAACTTGAAGTCCTATGGGGCAGACAAATGGAGAGCAAGGTGCTGGCATTGAGCACTGCTACAACTTTGCCTCTGAAATATTTACTTGGTGTGTTTGTTTGGAACACTGGAAATGTGCGCCACTGGGTAGACTTAACTAGCAGGGAAAACAGAACACCACACAGTTTGGTCACTAGATAACAAGTTCATTCAGATGTGGTGATAAAAAGAGGCCTGAATGTGTTTAAAATTGCCTGCAGTTTCCCTGTCATCTCTCTTTTCAATTTTTTAAATTGCCTACAAACATCACAGCAGCAATCCAGGCTTCCCGTGGGGGAATTTAGCTCAGTATCCACCAACCCAAGACAACGTTTATAAAGCATTTCTTCTAATTTCACAAGTACTACTCTTGAGTTTTTCTATTTTCAATTTTGCAGAAATCACAGACTTTTTGCTATTTTATTACTGATATCTCTTCTCTCTTTAAATTGAAATGACAGAAGGATGAAATCCAGACTCCTCTGAAGTATGGGTTTCCTGTTTTTCCCATTGGCACTTCCTCTCAAAAGGCAACTTTTTAGTTTGAGCTTTGAATCCCATGCTTCTTCAGGGCAAAACACAGAAAATCAAAAACTCTGTCTTGTTTCCCCTAATGACAGTCTGAACTTGTCTTCACAAGATATTTCCTACCACTTCACTTATTCCCCCCTCCAGTCTTCAACTCTGTGCTAATATATAGTCATATGTGCACCCTTTTGAGCAAACCTGCAAAAGAAAAAATTAAAAAATATTTACAAAAAGCCCCATTAGTGCAAATACCATACTTTTGAATAGTCTCTCAGATCAAATCTTATTCCACAATTTCAAGCATCTGTAGAAGAACCAAAACATTGAACACAGCCTATTTCTACTCAATAGTAGAAAACTTATGCTATAATTTCACATTTTCTTGTATACTGCTTGCCAGTTGCTGTCAGTACACCAGATCTTTTTACTTTCCTCTTCTCCTGTGAAGGCGGGGAATGTCTTAAGATGTGTGATCAAATCGTTTGGCTGCGAATGTTCAGTGGAGAACTAGGTGATACATTCTCCATGGCACATGACACCCAAGAGCTTGTGTAAGCATCAGCCAGGAAATGTATGTTACACCAAGGTTCCCTCAGGCATCTTGCCTAGCCACAGCACAGTGTCACTGCTTCTCCCTTTCTTTGTCACACTCCAGGCAAGGCAGAGCTAGCTACCTACCAGCTCCCCTCCAAGTCAGCAGTGTCGGGACATCATAGGCACAGGAGCACTAGAGCACGCTCCAAGCATATAGCCAATAGGCGCTGCCATGGCCAGGCATATGCCTGGGGCATGGTTTCAAAGGAGAAGACTATTTGTTTAAGACTTAGCAGATCCAGGGCAAATGAATAACTGGTGTGGTTGATGAACCTTTTGGATTTGTGGCCAGCAAGTAGCAAGAGTGGGCACAGGGTATTTCAGCACATAAAATAATTGCTACTGAAGGAACTACAGAAGATAGATGTTGTTGAATCAGAGGGATGTCAGCTAATGTGGAGTTTCTGAAGTTGGGTGAGGGTAAGCAAAAGGTAGCACTAAACTCCTGATACAATTACCACTGGTTAGGATGAATCATGACACTTTTTCAGTTTCTAAGTCTGTTTTGATATCAATTGCTACTACATCAACCGTTAATTTTGTATCATTGTCATAAATTGCTATCATAATCACAGAACACCCACTTATGACCAGGCAGTTCAGATAATACAAAAGAACACACAGCAGCAGCAGCAGCAAGAAAAATAACTGCCTCTTTCACTGCACTCAACTTGGTAAAGGTAAATACACTTCTCTTTATAACAATTTTCATAGCTCCAGCAAACTGAGAGCATAAAATCCTGACAATAATGCATTTATTTAAATGGGAAGAATGTTGTGTTTCTGAAGTCCAGCAGGATTTAAAAGCTTTATAAGTAAATAGGTGTCACTGTGACACACATCAGGAAAAAATACTATCAAAGCTCACGCAAGGTAACAACAAAGATTGTGGAGGTAGCTTCCAAGAGAATAACACAGGAATACAATTCCCCATGTGATCAGATACAGCTATCTGGGTTGCATACATACAAAACCCAAGGCAGTTATTACAAACAGGATCACTTTTAGAGAGTTCTCTTCATCCATTATTTATAATTCATTCTTCGACTGCCAAGTAAAACATATTGCACTATCCACATCAAAATGAAATATGAGAAAGAAAACGTTCCAGATGTTGCAAAATTTCATTTTATGCCATTTTTAGTCTGCATCACATGTTCCTACCATCATAACTCCCCCTTCTATGCTCGCTTCTCCCCATTGCACAGGATTTATTGTAGAGAACTGTCAGTTCAGCCAGATAAACTCTATTAAAAATGTAGCAATACTGACAAACAGGAACTAACAAAAACAACTCAATGAAAACGCTTTCATAAGGGCTTTTTCTTTTCCACAATAAGAGAAGAGTTCTCAGTAAGTGATCAATTTCTTCTCTAGTGGCAAAATCTAAATGTAGAAGGAAGAGATAGCACTGATGACAACAGCAAAAGCAAAAACTTTAATCAAAAGCTTTAAAATAAATTGATAAAATTAACAAAAGCATGTAGTTGGGTCAACATAAGAGTTAAGGCAAGTCAAATATTAAATTGCTGAACAATTAGCTATAGTGTGCAATTTATCATTTAAATCACCCTCAGTACTAAAGGACAAAAAGCTGTAAAACGTGTCTTCAGGTTTTAGAAAGACATCCAAGGGAAATCTGGGGAAAAAAAAGATGCATACAACAGGTGCCCATACATACAATATGATAGAAATTATAATAAAGCATAGAATTAGCCAAAATAAAGCTACATGTCACAGAAAAGGAAGACTCAACACACCTTTTATTGTTGTATGCAATGTTTCACAACTCTGAGTGTTCCTATGTGGAACTAGTGAACACATAAGGTCATGAAAATCAAGTTAACATATCATATTGGGTTTCCAGAGGGCTCTTGGCATTATTGCCTCAAATGTTTTCTAAAGGAATTAAGCAGATCTGGGATATAAAATCGTGGAAAAAGCAATTTGTAGGAATACAGGAACAGGAGTCAGGCACAGCAGATGAGCTATCACACTCGCTGAATGGAGCTAGCCACTGTGGTTGTATTTAGTAGATCCTGAACTGTTCAGTATCATCCTTAAATTATCTACGGAAAGGGTGTGACTGATGGTATAACAAAACTTGCTGAAAGTAGACCATTACTGAGGTAAGCAAAAATTAAGTTGTGAGAAGATGTAGAAGGACTTCAGGGTACTGATTCACTAGCCAATACAACAGAAGATGGAACTGAATTTTGATAAATGCTAAACATTTCAAATATGAACCCTCCCTCCCCAAGTCCACATGCCCAGTAAGGGCAGCAAGTTAGCTGCTGCCACTCAAGAAAAACTGGAGTCACTGTATAATGTTTCTGTGAAAATGATTACTCAAATCTCAAACAGAACATGATGAACTAGTAGGACAAAAACAAAAGTAGAAAACAAACTAGAAGACACTGGTAGTATATGGCATAGCACACTCACATCATAAACTCTTTGCAGAGTTCTGCTGATTTAATCTCAAACTAAAATATATTAATAAGCACAGGAAGAAGGAGCATAAGGATTGTAAGAGATCCTTGAAGGCTTCCATAATTAAATCAGAAAGTGGACCAACAAAGTACAGTCATTATAGCAGTCTATATAATCGTGACTAGCCAAAATAAGATGAATGAGCATGGAATAAAAATTTGCTACTTCTCTTTACCCAAGAATTTAGAATCAATCAATATGATTATTAGGCACACCCTTCAAAACGAAAAGGCCCACCATCTATAATACCTGATCCACCTGTTTTACATATGACCATGAGGTGTTGTAAAAACAATGGAAGAAAGGTCATTCAGGAACTATTAAACAAGAAGCTGAAAATATCTGCAGGTCAGGGGATTCCCTAAGGTTCAGACTGTTGGGAGCTGGGCAGGCAAAGCAAGGGACTGCTACAACACCTTTCTCCTACTGTGCAAATCACTTCCATGGCATTTGTGACTGACCACTGCCAGAAACAGCTCATGGTCCAGATGGTCTGACTGTAGCTCTGTCTTATGTTCTTACTGACTTTTTTTACAAAATGCACTTAATTTCTAACATTTTGGAGCATGCATTGGATAGAAACTAATTTCCATTGCTATCTATGGTTTCTTTTCTTGCTGTACTGAAGATTTTTGTCTTCCTAATTTAAAAAAAAATCCAAACCTAACCACTATTATGCTCAAATGCTGTCAGTGTGCAGACTTTCCATTTATATTACTTTTGAAATCACAATATATTTATTGATGTTGTGGATTGAACTGGGCTGACCATTAATATGAATGACAGATGCACCCTCTAACCTTTATCCTAAGGGAGAGAAAAATGAGACAGAGAGAGAGACTTATGGATTGAAAAGAAAATTAAAACTACTTTAATTAAATATTAATGATAAAAATAAAATATAATAATATCAGAAAACAAAATAATGAAATACATACAATATATACAAAACCAGTAGCAAGCTCTCAGGATGATGGATCAGGTCACTGTCAGGCACTGGGAAAGTCTGAGACTGGACTCAGTGATGGACAGGAACTGAACTCAGGAACTGGATTCAGTAACTCACAATTGGGTTCAAAGGCAGATGAACAGAGTCCTCTTCAGATGCTGGCCATTACAGGAAGAGGGATGACCCTTGGCTCCCTTAACTTTCATGTGGAGCAAGAGCCAGATGGCATGGAATACTCCCTTGATCAGGTTTGGATCACCTGACCTGTCCGGTCCACCCCCCAGGTGCAAAGTCTCTATGGTCTTCCACTTCTGACCCTCCACCAGGGCAAGTAATGTAATGAAATTAGCTGACCTTGGTTGTTATAGCAATAAGTATAAGCAGGAGCCTCTCTGCAGACCAATTTCATTAAGGTTAGAAGCTAAGAAAAGGTTAAGTTTTCCAGTTTATCTAAGGTATTACCTTAAAGTAGACAGTAATTAGGAAGGAAACTTTTAAAAGCAGTGTAAATTACTTGTTTTAATTTCTACATGCCTAACTAAAGTAAATAGAATCATTTTATGGTTTAGAATATTTTTTAATTAATTTGAGTTTCAACTTTAGTGGCAACAGTAATTTTTTAGAACCTAAAAATCAGATTTTGTTGATAGTAAATATTTTATAATTTGTAGATCCAAGTGTTCCAAAGCCAAATGAGGTCTTGCAGCTACAAAACCATAGTAGACACAGCTCTTGACACCCACCCTGCCACACAAACAGTGAAAATCCTGAAAATTTGTGAAATTTGAGTAGGTGACTGTATGTAACCAATGAAATTCTAAGACAGGAAAAACATTAGAGGGAGAACATCCAAATGGAGAAGAACATGTGAATTAAATCCAACCAGCAGATGTAAGCACATGTGAGACCAGAGGATGTTCTGTGCAGTAAAATCAGGGAATAAACCCTGAAGATAATAAAAAGAACTGAGGCAAGGAGAGGAGAAAAAGGAAGGAAAAAATGGAAGTGAATATTGACCAATGAGAGTACGCTTAGGAAATATTAATCTCTCCAAGAAGAAATGACATGTAATGTCCTTTGCGTAGTAAACTACATCAGCAGTTCACTCATTCTTGAACTTCCACTATGCTTCCGTGTGGACAGCAGAATTTCTCTACACATTATAGGAAAACTGAAAATCCTCAAGGGCATTTAGTAACAAAATAAAGAGAAGGCCTTACATTAACCTCCCAGTCATAAACAGCTACATATAGCAAGTAAATATCAAAACATTTTTGTTTACTTGAGTATAAATAGCTGCAGCCACTGTTGGCAAGATGAAATAGGATTTCAACTACTTTTAATCAATTAAGTTGTCCAGATTTAAAATCTCACTTCTACCTACTTGTGCTTTCCATTACTATATAGCACAGTTCTCTGGGAAACAGGGAAGCAGAAAGCTAATGAAGTCTCTAGACAATTATTTAGATGCTTTTAATTAATTATGCCAGTATGAATTGGGAATTAGTAAATGTTCTTCTTCTTAAACCTCCAAAACTTGGTACAAACCCAAAGGAAGAGGTTATCAAACAGTAAGAAAAGTGCTAAAATTGCTAGTAACTTTAGTAAAAATGAGATCAAATATATTTATTACAATGACAAACAAGTCATTATAATCTGATTTCTGCAATTAATTAGTGAACTTTATTTCTTAAAAGTTGAGTTCTTCCTAAAAGGGAGATAACCTTTTCTAGGTTGTGCTTTTGTCTTTTAAGATGTCAATAAATATATGCATTACTGTTATTAACGAAGATAGGATCATCAGAGTCTCTGACTGCTGACTAACCAAAGAGTGGCAGCTACTAAAATGGATAGTTACAGTCATCAACAGAGAAGATGGGGAATGGATAACATTTCTGAATCAGTAGGAAGTGGTATCCAAAGCTAACTGTTTTGAAAATTGTGCATCAGTAGGAAGTTAATATTGGCCTTACATATATTTTACTTATTCTGAGATATTGGTTCCATATTCTGAGCAGTGGCATCAAGAAAAGAGATAGGTACAACACTTGGAAGGAGATACCCAGTTCAGGAACAGCAGTTCCTCAGAAGAACAACATGAATTGTCAATGAAAATTAAGGAAGAAAAATTGCCCAATTTGCAATTTGGTTCTAAAAACTGATTATAAGCTTTCCAGACTATATAAACAACTGTGGAGAAGCCAGTATCAGCTCATCTTACACATAGCTTTATAATGAAGCTGTGTGCTTCATGGTAAGTTCCATGGGTAAAGGTTTCAATTGTGTAATTTAGATTTCTTATAGCTTAATTAGTTCTGTGCCACAAAGGATGAAATACATTCCTTCATTTAGTTAAACAGAGTAGCTGAAGTTCTTTTTAACAAAATTACTTGAAATCAATGCCTACCAATTTTTCAGCTTCTATTATCTGGATCAGGTAATAGTTTTAGCATTTACTTTTTACCTTAGTAGGCTTCTTCAGATTTATTTTTCTAATCAGTAGTTTGTATTCTATTCAGTACTTCTTTCTTACTCTTCCGTCAATAAGACTCTCAAAGACCTCAGTGAAATAAAGCCCATACTGCCTACTGAATTCTAATGAAAATGCTGATTGTTGGTTTGTTTCAACTTTTAAAATCTAACTGGGTATCAGACACTTTCTATAAACTAGGTTTTGGGGTTTAGGCCAAGATATAGCTTAAAGGCCATGTTACAACTAATCCTATTTTAAAGGGCATCTAGTTAAATCTTGTTTCTTTTGGAATGAATGAGAAAACCTCCAGCCTTTGCATGGTTGGAATTCCACCTTTAATGATTAAAGCAAAGGAGGAAGGAGTAGATGTCATGTGAAGGCATTACACATAGCAGTGAAAATAATTCTGAATAGGATTTGGAGACTTTAAAGGTATGAATTATTTCTTATTGAAAATAACTAGCTTTGAAGACATCACCATGGAATCAGGGCTAGCATTAAGAAAAATGAAACTGAAATACTCAGTTGAAGGTTTATTTTAACCAAAAGTAAGCAAACATCAGTAGAGTTCTGTTTCATATGTGTATGACACACATTATAGTCAAATCATAGCATGGTTTGGGTGGGAAGGGACCTTAAAGATAACCTAGTACCAACCCCGCTGCCATGAGTAGGGATACCTTCCACTACATCAGGATACTCAAAGCCTAATTAGACACATTTTTAATTAGTATTCTATTGACAGTAGCAAACAGGTTGGTCACAGAAACAATGTTACATAACACATGTTTTGTTGTACCAATAGCAGTAATATAATTTTATTCTGCTATACAGCAATTTATCTTACATGGTGGCAAATGTGATCTTGTGATCTTTACCCCTTACTCCAGTATGGACTCTCATTTATAAAATAAACAGATAAAACTCATTAATACTTCATTCCAAAGTTTATAAAACTACTTTAATGATAAATAGGTTTAGGTATCTAGATGAGACCTATTTCGTACCTAGCTAATATAATTAACTATATTGATAAACATACTGAGATAATATCTTTTACAGTTTATTAAGTGGTATCCAAAGGGACTTTCAGAGTTTAAAATGTTATATTATCCATAAATCCTGCTACCTACAAGCATGATATATTAATTATTAGGAAAAAAAATGACACTATTTTATATGGTACCTTGTGAAATAATGACACCTTAAGGCAACCAGGGAGGAGTATGATGAAAGTGATAGTGATCGTATGATCTATGTCATGGAAATTATTTGCTGCTGATACCATGAACATTTTGCACCTCTCCCAGTCACAAACTCCACTTCTTCCCTGCAAGTGTAAAAAAATGCTCATTTTCAACCAGCTGCCACACTACAAAACATATCAGAAGAAATGACGGCTCCTTGAAGGGAAATTGGAAATGAGCACTGATGTAGCCTACCACATTTCTGCAAGCAAGAAAATAAACTGGCCAACCTAGGAACATGTTAATTGCCTTCAAGAGTGACTACATGGAAACAAGGCAGTTCAAGCATTATCGGCACATACACAGAGTGAAAGCTCACTCCAGGCTGGCCAAGCTGCTCTCTATCTTCTTGGACAACACTCCTAACACATGCAGTTGACACAGAATAATAGATTATATCAAACTGGAAAAAGCTTTAGTGGAAAAAAAAGAGATCCATGAAATCTGATTTATCCTGTCACAATTGATTACAGGTGATATACCTCTGTTTGCCATTTCTAAAAATCTATCTAAAGGCTTTGGGCAAATAAAATAACCTCTGCATGTGAACATTTACCACTGCAGTCCTGAAAGCCCAGCAGTGGCTAGAAGCCTGCAGACTGCCACGCACAGGTAAGAGTGTGTCAACAGCCCATTGAGCTGTCCTGCATGGCAGCGAGATGCTCACCGGGATTTCCCCTTAAGGAGGGACACCTCTCAAGGCTACTCCTCGTGGTTGAGATATTCCTTGCCACAACTGATTCTTGGTAAGCGATTAACAGCATAATAAACTTTGAAATCTTAGCTAAGTGATATAAAGGATTGATTATGCATATATAATCTTTTAGACATAAACCACTGACCAAGTCTGGGACTAGGTCACCTAGACTCCTGCCTGAGAAAGAGTTTAGAAAGCGAGAGGGTCCTTTTTGAACCTCATGACTCAACAGGAGGTTCTCTCTGACAGTTTTGTCTGACCATTTCCTCTCTGCAGTAAAAAAACAAGCATGCCTTTCCATCAAATCTTATTAAACCACTTTCACATTTACCATTGAACTTTATTAATTCTCTGTTTTATATCAATAAATTATATAGTTGCTTCTCCTTTATGAGTGAAGTACATACTCCATTGTCCTGGTTTGATGCCTTCACCTCCAGTGCCAGTGAAGGGCCAACTGTCAGTTTGGTCATTTTGGCTGAAACCACAACATCCATCCATGACACTTGGCATTCCTGGGTTCCTAGTATGACGGTCATGGTATGTGGGCAGGCAGTGCAGATTACTTTTATCAACTTTTTTGTTTTTTAGTTAAGCTGATAAATGAGAGGCATTCTACTCTTTCTGTATTTCCACAGGTTTTGATTAACACAAAGACTGCAAACATAAGCATGACCTTTGCATTTCCTTTCTTTCTTCATTTTCTTATGAGCACACTCTGGAAGAACCTCCCCTTTGCTTGAGGCTGTCTGGTGCTGCCTCCCAAATGGCAATCCTTTAGAATGTCTCATCTGGCTCCTGCTCTTTGCTGCTACCTTACTGCGTGACCATCGGGAAAGGGGCAGAAATAACAGAGCTGGAAAATTCGTCAAGTACACTTTCAAAAATTGAAATGAAAACCCTAATACTTTTCCTCTAACTCTTTAGAACAAGATTGCATATGGCATTATTAATATAGCAGCTGCTGGATAGATTTTAATGCAAAGCAAAATGGAGAAAGGTGCAAGAAACACAAACTGATGTTGTGCTACTCAGTCCTCCCCTTTGGATCAGTGATCACAGGTTACATGGCTGCTGATGAGCATCTAGTTATAAATTAGCTACATCAGTTAAGTGAACAGACTATTAATGGCAAGAACTGAGGTTTACACACAGGAGATAGAATTTCTATTTCACACTGTGAAATAGACACACAGGAGGGTGTGTCTATTTCACAGTCTTGTTTTATAATTTACAAAATTTGATTTGGTCGTATATATATGATTTTAGTGTAATTCTATATTTCCAATAACAGTAGCAAACTTCAACAGACTGCCAAAATGAGCTGGACCAAGGCAACCTGAATGCAAAGACTGCACAATCTGAAGCTGGCTGCAACACTGTGTCTTTGCTGGAGTTACCACCCAAAAATGAACACAAATTCATATGGCTTTGCAGATATGAGTACATTAAATAAGAAACACTCAGGAGTAAAGGTACTGTAAGGGAACAAGGGGGCGATGGCTAAACATATTAACAACTCTTAAATGCTCTTTCTGAGAAACCTAGATAGAAATTCTTTATGGGCTAACTTAGGGATGAAATGGGTGTTTCTGAATAATGCACATTTCATTATGAAAATACTTGAAAACTAACACTGTTGTTTCTCCTTAAAGAGACAACAGTATGATATACCATTAGTATGTTGGAATGCTAGGGAACAGAGAAATCGAGTGTCTACCCAAATAGCATCAAAGAAATTAGTGCAAGAGCTAAGGACAGAACTAGTCTCTTTGCAATTTCATCTGATACTTTTAAATCATCTGTTTTACCTTTTTTTGTTCTATTTTTTTTCTGCTAAGAAATAAAAGGACTTCAGTCTAATGTGGTCAGCCTGGTACATTTCACAGCACTAATTATCACTTTAAAAAAGAAAAACACAATGTAGAAAAGCAGCAGATTTTCCTCATTGAAAGTAATTGGCACCATCGGTGAAGAGTCAGCACTTACCCTGTAATGGTCAATTCAATAAGCACATGTTGAAGTGCCAAACCACAAGCCCTTACAATTCTGTAAACTCAGTTAATCGTTTTCTTTCGGGTTGAGATCAGGCTTATTTTTATGACCGAATTAAACTTCCACATTAAAAATAACTTAGATAATTTCTATTCCTTAATTTTTTGCAGATGAGCTGTAGGCTGAAACACAAACTTTTTTTAAGTACATATTGAAAAGCAAACAATATAACAGCAAGTGTATGTTGCACACAGCTATTCAGGGCACAAGCTCTACTCTGCTCCACTGAAATAACTTCAAATCTGGTATAATTTAGCAGAATCCACTCATCATCTCCAGCTTATTTTCTTGATGGAGATTCACTGCAGCAAGCCAAAATCTTTCAAATCTTCCACATAAAATTATTTTCCATTTATGAAAAATGTGCAGGATTTTTTTGACTGGCAGTTTGTAACTTGTAACTATTTTTCACTTGAAATTGCTGTTTCCAGATATTAGCTTTACAGCTATTAACATAGTGAAAGCAAATATTCCTGCCAGACCTACTCCTGCCTTTTGTTCTCCCACTATCTATAGAGCAGCCTTCTTCATACTCGCTTAAATAGTGTTGGCGTAGTATTCCCTACGCAAAGCAAAGGTAAAAATTTGTAATACAAAACGTGGCTATTTGAGTTTTTTTTACTGTGTCACTTCCTTCCTAGTAGTTCTTTGTTTCACTAAAGAACAAGTTGACTAAAACAGGGGGGTGCTTCTACCCTAGAGAACAGACGGCTCAGAGGAGACCTCATCACAGGTTTTCAGTACTTAAAGGATGGCTAGGAAGAGGATGGAGGCTCTCTTTACAAGGAGTCACATGGAGAAGACAAGGGGCAATGGGTACAAGTTGCATGAGGAGAAGATTCATCTTGATCAGGATGTTTTTTATAGTGCGAACAAACAGTAGTTGGAACAACCTCCCCAGGGACATGGTGGAGTTGTTTAAGATGCAACTGGACAGGTTGATAGATAATCTCATCTAGGCTCTCTTTCCCATGAAAGGTTGGATGAAATTACCTTCTTAGGTCCCTTCTAACCTGAGCTGCTCTATGTTTCTGTCCACTTACCCCTTAAAGCACTATTTGCATGTCTTGCTCGCATGAGTAGTTCACAGCACTGGTAGATGAGGTGTACAAATAGTACTTAAGTTTTTCTTGGCAGAGTAGGATATACTATCAAAATATGGGAACAAAGGTCTACTTTATGTTTCTCTACTACTATGTTGCTGATATCAGTATTAGACAGAGATGATAACTCTCAGTGCAAACACAGGCATCATTTATTTCTGCATCACAAAACTGCCTATCTTCACCAGAGCTTTGCAACAAGACACTAATGGTGAGTTTCAAAAGACAGCCATAGTAAAACCCTAACACACTGGTTAAAAGCAGACAGAAGATGCTGAAAATAGAAATTATGGTGACAACAGTTCAAAGAAATGTAGGGCTTTTCCACAGGAAATTCTAGATTATCTTGTCTAGAACTGGAACAAAGAGTCACACACTTAAAAAAAGTTTACAAAACAGTATTTTCAGAAGTTTTGTCATGTGGATAGCTCTTGTTCACCATCTGTCAGGTTTGCTGCTATCTGGCAATTCCGAGTACTACCCACAGGCAGCATTTAGGGCAATTGGCTTTCTGAAGATGCATGCAGCCAGCTCCAGATAGATGACTTTGGACTAGGACTGACGTGCATAAGGCATTTTTGTCATTGTGGATTCTTTTTTTCCACCCATGCAATCTGAGAGCGTAAACCCCAGTTTAAATTAAATTACTGTGGTGTTCTGGTTACATATGTTAGTAGTTTGTGCATTTGTTTAATTTTAATTGGATATCAACACATGGAATCATGTTTTCCATTTAGTTTATATTTTCATCTATTCCGAATTTCACAACAACCAGATAGTCTGAATGACAGCCTATCCCTGTATTGCAGTTCTGCTTTGACAAATAAAAGTTAAGCTTCCATATCAAATAAATAAACATAGAATGGCAACCTTTTAAACTCTTGATAAATATAGATAGGTGATTGTTTTGTAGCTGACAGCTGAGAAATACAATATCAAACATAGGTCAATTACTACCTCCTTTACCTTCAGGAAGCAAACATGTCACTGTGTAAAGTTACACAAAACTGGAAGCATGTTCCCTTCATATAACATGTCAATACATTGTGAACTGGCTACTTTCAAATGTCAATTATGTATTTATAATAATTTCTTATTTATTTAAGTTACAATGTTAAACATGGTGATGTTCTATTTTATTGTAATTCCACAATTATCATATTTTCATGTCTAATATGAAAGAAAACCACATTTTTTAAATTAAAAAACAAACAAACAAACAAAACCACAAAAAAACCCCCACACAACCCAAACCAAAACATACATTCCATTTCCAAAACTCTGATACAGAGAGAGAAAAAGTATTTTCAATCACTGCTTAAAGAAGAAAGATTATCTTTCCCCTAACCAAAAGATAATAGGAACTTCTGCCATTCAGCATTTTCTAACAAAAATCACTCCTTTCCGTAAAACTTCGGATCATTTAACAAGATTCCTGTAAATCAGGGAACTAAATAGCAGATATGCTCCAAACAGCATTTGCTGCTGGCAGAACAAATGTGGCAGAGCTTTGAACCAAAGCTTTACTTCCACATTCCAACCCAGTGATTGAGCAATGAACTTTTTTTTCTCCCTGCATTGATTATATTTACAGTTCACTTTCCATTTAAGATGCACCCTCGGCAAGTTCGTCAATGACACCAAGCTGTAGTGGATAAGGGAAGAGCAACTGTGCAAAGCATTTGACACACTCCCACATGACATCCTGGTCTCTAAATTGGAGACACATGCATTTGATGGATGAACAATTGGGTGGATAAGGAACTGGCTGGCTGGCCCACTCAAAGGGTTGTAGTCAACAGCCTGATGTCCAAGTGGCAGCCAGTGACAAATGGCATTCCTCAGGAATCAGTATTGGGACCAGTGCTATTTAACATCTTTGTTGGCAACATGGACAGTGGAATTGAGTACACTCTCAGTAAGTTTGCTGATGACACCAAGACGCGTGGTGTGGTTTACATGCCTGAGGGATGAGACAGGTACAAGCTCAAGAAGTGGGCCCTTGTGAACCTCATGAGGTTCAACAATACCAAGTGCAAGGTCCTACATATGTGTCGGGGAAATCCCAAGAACAAATACAGGCTGGACAGAGAATGGATTGAGAGTAAACCTGTGGAGAAGGAGTTGGGGCTGTTGGTTGATGAGAAGCTCAACATTAGCTGACAATGTATGCTTTCAGCCCAAAAAGCCAACTGCATTCTGGGCTGCATCAAAAGAAGTGTGGCCAGCAGGTCAAAAAAGGTGATTCTCCCCCTCTGCTCTGGTAAGACTCCAACCTGGAGCACCCAACAAAAAAAGGACATGGAGCCAGTCCCGAGCAGGGCCACAAAGATGGTCAGAGGGCAGGAGCACCACTCCTGTGAGGACAGGCTGAGAGAGTTGGGGTTGTTCAGCCTGGAGAAGAGAAGGCTCTGGGGAGACCTTATAGCAGCCTACCAGTACCAAAAAAGAGTATAAGAAAGATGAAGAGAGACTCTTTATCTTGGAATGTAGTGACAGAATGAGGGGTAACCATTTTAAACTGAAAGAGGGGAGATTTAGTTTGGATACTAAAAAGAAGTTCTCTACAGTGAGGGTGGCAAGGCACTGGAACAGGTTGCTCGGAGAAGTTGTGGATGCCCCATCCCTTGAACTGTTCAAGGCCAGGCTGGCTGGGGCTTTGAGCAACTTGGTCAAGTGGGAGGTGTCCCTGATCATGTCAGGGAGTTGGAACTGGATGATCTTTCAGGTCCCTTCCTACCCAAAGCATTCTATGATTCTCAGATGCTATAACAGTGTCCAAACTTAAGAAAGAAATTCAGCTCTTGTTAACAGTACAAGAGCATATTTTATTCTATTTTTTTATATATGTTGAAAAATTCTGTTAAGAAAATAGCTTGTGTAATGAACTATTTAGCATAACAGCAAATTCCTCATTGAGCAGAACTTAAACTCATTTTCTACTAATTAAAGTAGCTACCATTTTCATTCTTGCTCATCCTCTTGTTTCTTGGTACCTGCTTCAATAAAATAAGTAACTAAAATCCTCAGATTCTTAAGAAAGGTTTCTAAGGTTTGATGCTGTCTGCTTTGCTATTGAACTTATACTCATCAA
>VZTM01001400.1:1760-14614 GCA_013400555.1 Jacana jacana
CAGACAGACACATGATGGTTACTTGATAAAAAGAAAATGAGATTACATACAGACCTATCCCACTCTGCTGCATTTTGAAACATATTCTACATACAATTTTTGCCCCTTGGCTTCCTCTCCTTTACACAAGCAAATATGCCATCACTATTAATAGAGAGACAGAAAACCAAAGCAATATGCAGTAGGCAGGCACAAGAGGATAATTTAAATTCAGTTTCAAAGTTTTCTGACTTCCTTTGAGTTCGTTCACCCCTTTAATATTG
Source organism: Jacana jacana (assembly GCA_013400555.1). Taxonomy (NCBI): domain Eukaryota; kingdom Metazoa; phylum Chordata; class Aves; order Charadriiformes; family Jacanidae; genus Jacana; species Jacana jacana. The sequence goes on from VZTM01001400.1 coordinate 2,024, forward strand.
TTCTTCTATATTTCATGTGAATTCCCTCACAACTGTACCAACAGCTATTACTGAAACTGAGCTAGGAGGATGGGTATTCCTTCTACAAACAAATGTGAAAAAAAAGGAACAATATCTTTACAAACTACCTCTCAACCTTAATTCTATAAACAGAGCTCAATTATGTGCTTTTCCATTAATTATTCATAAAATTATGGAAAACTGGCATGTGCCAGCCAGGTGATGGAACTCCTTCTTCTGGATTGACAAGGGTACATAAAAATAATCATACATAGTAATAACTAGCAGTGTCTGGTAAATACAATGCAATTATAGAAAGAAGGGATAATATCTGGGGAGGGGTGAGTTTGCTTCTTCTGATGGTTGGCTACATGTCAAATGCACAGCACAATTTATGAGTAACTTCAGTGCTGTTGCGAAACAAATGGAAGACAGCAATGTCACTCTGTGTAGGTGACAGAAGATTAACTTCCTTGTTTCTAGAACACTTCCAACAGCCTGCAAAGAAAAATTTAGCTTATGATATTGGAGGCGGAAGCATCAAAAAAGGAAGCACATCAAAAGCTAACGACAAACTCTCAGAAAAGGTCTCAGGGTGTTTCAGTGTTGAACCTGCATAAGAAGCTAAGATGAAATCTATAGGGCTTGTATACAAGTTATTTTCTTACTAGTCTCTCTCTAGTTAATGTCAGCCAGAAAATAGGTGGAGAACACAAACATGTGTTCAAGGTGTCTTGACAAGAAATAGCAGAAAATACTCTCTTCTTGTTCCATCTAGTGAAGGCCAATTGAGTTCAGAGGGCAAACAGCTGGCTGCTAGAATAAGGCATGCTGATGAGATTCACAGAAACACAGACTGCGACAAAAGGTGCTAAGAGAATGTGCTGTAGGTTAGAAGTGGTGGAATAATTTTAAAATAATGTTATATACCAGAGCAACAATGCTTGTCGTTGGTGCATGGTAGGTGTGTTAACAGATAAATGTTATTTGTCCAGCAGTATGACAATGCATTTGTGCAAAGAAAAGTAGTGTCTCTCAAACTGGCATTCTTTGTACTGTAGAAGACCTATGGCAAAGGAAATGCAAATTAAATCTACAGATTTTATGAAGATTCAGATTACTCTTGTATCAAACTCCCTCAGAAATTCATCAGTCTCAAGGCTGGTTTTATTCACCATGATACTGCTTCAGAGAGGCTCATATAAATTTGAAGATGACAGAAATGGGAATTAGATTCTATGCATTATATTTAATTTAATCATACTCACTTGGATTCTTAGCTATGACCTTGAATTTGGTTGTATTTGGAATATAGTTCACCAGAGAGAAGCTGAGCTTCTGGAGCATCAGATTTGTCAGGAGATGTCAGAAGTCTGCATCAAGTAGGATGAAGGGTAACTGAGAAATGACATTGGTACTATCCCGATTTAAAATCCATCAAAAGAACTAAATTCCTTGCAGCACTGGGATGTTTATATAGAACTTCTCTTCCTTGCTACCGGACAACGCTACCCTGCTGCTACACCGGATGGCGTTTCTTAGTGTGTTTCCCACCCATTAGGAATTGCTGGGATCAAAGCTGTCAGTCAGCTGAAAGTTTTATTCTGGTAGACCAGGACTGCGCTGTCAACATTTGCAGCAGCCAGTGGGAACTGAAAGAATTTAGTGTATCACAGGATCACATAGCAGGTGCAGCACAATGCTAACAAAAAGATGCTCTCAGAAGCTGCAGTAGAATATATTACTTAAAATAAGATTACTTAGAGATAAGTTCACATAAAAATACAGGAACCTAAGAGCAGAGGCTATTTTTGTTCTGTTCATAGTGTAGATGGCACAGTGATACCATTTCATAAATGCCCAAGACAGATGGTATGCATGTTCTTTGCATAATATGATAACTACAAACTTATCTATTGAAAGGAGTGAATCCAATACAATGTGAACCACCTTAATCTTTGGCTTTAGGTTCCCAGGAAACCTTCCCTCAAAACAGCTGCAGAGCTTCTGATTTATTGCTGCTGCCACAGTGATGAGCGCAGATCATCAGACTGAATTTGTTTTGCAGTGTTGGTATTTTTGCTTTACTCCTACAAACGCTGTCTTCTGTCTTCTACAGAGATCCCTGTGTTTTCCTTTAGTGTCAGTGTACTCTGGTACACATTCAAACTGTCAGCGCTGCAAAAGGGTATCGCCAGCTACTGTGAGGTCACTCACAATAAGGGGAATATCATAATTTTTGGCTACATGAGCAGATATGAGGCTTGAGTTTATTATTCCATTTGGAAATTCACTGCTATTTATTCATTCTGGTGTTTGGTCACTGCTTTATTCATTCTATTTGTTGGTCACTGAAGTCCAGGCAAGGTTTTGGAGGAGGAATATCACACTACATTTGTGAGATATCAGCTGATTTTCTTCAGAGACATGCACTGAGCTTCTGGAGCATTTGTACCTGTCACTTGGGAGTGAGAGCAATGAACATGAGCTCTGGCTGCTTGGACAGTTGGCTTGAAGACAACTGCTGTGTGTTTGGGAGTGCCCTTACTCACTATCCATTAAGCAATGGTCTTTTTTGTGTGTTCTGGTTTTCAAATCTCAGTAGTGGTGCAGATGGTTCTGAGGCAGAGTTTGCACTACTGCAATAAAATGAACAGATTTGCAGAGATATTTAGGGTGCCAGGAGAAATCTCTAATTACGTCTCTTTTAGTTAATCTTCAAAATCTGTCCTCTGTACATTAGTGGAGAATTTTCACAGAATCAAACAATATGGTTCTTAAACTAAAACTAAAATAATAAACCCCAGAGCTTTATTTTTCATTTTTGTTGCATGCTCTCTTGCTGCTCCAAAGCCTGGAGAGCCAAGGAACAGCTCCCAAAGCACCACAGCGCTAAGAACCAGACCGATTCATAACTGCCTGGGTGCTCTCCACATGCAGATGGCAGGTAAATTGCTTGGTTGGCAAGAGAGCAACTGAGCTCTCAAACCTGCTAGTGTGTAACGAGAAAAAAAGGCTGCGGGTTATAGCGAGAAGAGTAATTATTACACGGTAACTGCTGCCGCGGTGTATGCTGGCACTGTAGCAGTGCAGATCCCAGCAGGACAGACACTATCCAGGTCAGCTCCGGGAAAACACTCACAAGAAATATTGCTTCCAACACTCACCAAAATGCATGGACTAAACTCCAGTACCAGCCCTTGACATGCTATAAAATGATGACTTCAGTGTGGCCTTGTATTTTTATGCCTCTGAGTATACCTGACCCTAACAGGGCTCTTGCTTTTTAATTTAGATTCTACAAGCAAAAATGTTAAATAATAAGAGGCAAACAAAGGACAAAGAGAGTCTATTAAAATCTAACTTTATGTCTTATCTTTTGATGATTTGTTTCTAGAAATATTTCAGTATGAGAAAGTACTAATGTGATGACCAATTTTAAGTTCGACAAAATCTTGTACGACAGCGTTGTACACACTTCTGTTACTTTAATGTCTAAAAACAACCAAGAGAAGCCAAACAGCTCAGAAAATTGTTACATAAACTGCCGTAACAGCAGTTAACAGCAGTGATTTATGTCTATTTTCTTACCAGACAAAATCTCACTAGTGCGTTGTTTTCTTTATCCTTTTGCTTAAAGTTAACCAACCAAAACACACCCCACTCCACCACTCAAACCCACAACTTTTTGCTCTATGTTAAGAAGAGTAAGTTGTCTAATTCTCCCCATTCCCCTCTTCCCTATTTATGTGCTTTCTCCAGGATGTAAGGCCTTATGCAGTCTGATAGTGTAACATCAGCAATGCCGTAACGGCACTTTTATTTTTATACTGGGGCAATTAAAAAAAATTGGTCTACTCACAGCAAATGTGGAGCCAGATCATCTATGCCAAAAGGAGCAATAACTGCAGTGTATAAGAGAAGCTAGAATTGATTGTGTCTTCTCTGATGCAGAGGACAGAAAATTGCTTATTTGTTATAAAAATCTGGTTTGTTGCAAGATCGTTGATCTGCACATGAATTTATATCCGATATAAATAACTTACTGGAGTCTGGAAGAGTCTTGACACCAGTTAGTAAAAGAATATAGAGGATTGTAACTCCTTTATGTAGTCAATAAAGTAAAAAAATACATGCTTGATCTTAAAAAGTACCTGTATCTGGATCCGAACAGATCTATTCCTTATTCTGTATTAGATGCTTTTGAAGGAAAATAAAGAGAAAAGATGTTTTATATGCTTAATTTCTGTATTCCTGAAAGAATTGTGATCCAGTTATTTATTATTTTAATGACATATTTCAAATTTTTATCATATTGTTTTATTAAAAAATATTTTATATTCATTTTGACCGATATTTTCAAAGCTGAACAAGAATTTGGGATACGCAGTCAAGCATACAATGTACCATCTGAACTCAGTCTCTCAGAAATTGGAACATTTTTTAAACTTTGGCTCAAGAATTCCTTTAAACTGATTTCATATTTCTCATTTTTTTTTAACTACATATACACTCTTCCCCCCACACTTGACAGGTGGGGCTCATCTCCCCGGAGCGCTAGAAATGCTACCTCTACTGTTTCCTTAAAATTAAGAATCCAGTGACTAGAAGACCAGATCTTGCAGACTCTTACAGCATGAATAGCTTTTGCTCTTGAAAATAGCCATACTGGATTTCTGAAAAATTTGTAGATGCAAACTGTAACCCACTACCACATTTTGGGCCTAACCAAATGCCTCCAGTGGGATAGGATATCATGTCACTAGGGTATGGCACAAGCCACTTACTGATGAAAGCAAAAACGACACCGTAGGAACCAATCCTTCACCCCGATTCTTTCACCAGGTGTAGTCCCAGCTACTCACAAAAATAGTTCCCCACAGCCTCTAAGCTTTTCTTATCAGGTTGAACTATAATTTTTGGATAGCTTTTCATTTTTTAATTCCTACCTGCTAGGCTTACTCTGTGTGTCTTAAGTTTTATGATCTCTCAGGAAGTTACAAGAGAAGAGTCTATAACAGTATAAACACTTGGGAAACAGATCTGCAGCCTGCACCAGCATTTCATGTAGGTTTCTCTATGCTGGAATTACAGGAACAGTTATTATATGTTAATATTGATAAATATTGAGCACTCCTAGGGTTATAACTACACACTCAAATTCGATTCCTTCATCCACGTTGTAAAAGTCTTGTTTATCATTCTTTTATCATTTATAATCTTCATTTTCATTTTGTCTTTTACTCAGACAGGACAATGAAAGGAGTAGCTTGCAGTCCTTCAGTTCTTTTCTGTTTGTATTTACTTCCACTTCTCTCTGTCCCAGACAAAGAGCAACAATTGACTATTTCTAACTCTTCTGGGTTGGATTGTTTGATTAAAGTTTTGACAAAAAAAAAACCCAAAACCAAAACAACAACCTGATTAAAATCAGGCTTAGTGTGATTTTTAAAACATTAATAATTAGCTTAAACAATATCCCTGTAATAAGCTCCACTAACATTTTTGTGTTCGTTTCACAGTAGATTACTGTATACTTGCCTCTAACTATAGTAAATCCTATTACATTCATTTGCATTGTACTGGTAATCTGATTAAAATAGTATAGCGTTAAAAGTCATATACACATCAGAATGAGAACAGCTTTTCTCCTGAAAGTGAAAAATGTGCTTAACTTTTTCTTTCCACTTTTTCATTTGTAGTAAATGTGCAAATATACAACTAGCCATATAAAGCAATCTTCAACTAGGATTCTGAACTATTTCAATACATTCATGAAACATCCAGCGAGCCTTCAGGCTTTGTATCTCATGGATGTGGAAACTTTCCTATCAGGAGTAAATCAAAGACATTAATGAAGCTAAACAAGGGTCTGAATTATTACTAATTTATAAAACGAGGTACACATAATTTTTGGCAGGATAAATTTTAAATTGCAGTAATACTCTCTCATTTCACCCTATTTATCCTGATGTGTACAGGTAACACGCACATAACTCACTATTCAACTGAAAAAAAGCATAAAGGAAATGTAAGGAAGTATTCTTTCTACAAAACTGAGTGCAGTCTTAGGTATCTGGTTTTCATTCCCAATTTTTCACAGTGGTTCCATAACATGACCACCATAACAGTTCAGATACATACTTTTTTTTTTCCCCTCAGCCTTCAATATTCTAAATTTTTGGATTTTTAAACTCCACACCCTCACTTCAGGGGCCCATCGTCATCCCTTGCTTTTCACAATCTTCCCTTTGCTTTTAAATATTGCATGCTCGGAGGCTTTCCCATGAGGCAGAACATCTGAAAAAGAAAGCTACTGGCAACTGCACAACCCGGAATGATAACAAGGTCTGGTCACACCTCACCTCAGAGTTACATACTCTCACTGTTCTAACAATATGCAGTTAGCAAGACTAATTAATTAGATCTTTGTGTGCTGAGACTGAGATGTGTTGCAGATGGCAGTCTATTTCTTAGAATCTTTTCTGGGAAGTGATGTTACTTACGCTTCTTTTTCTTTTGCATCTCACACTGAAATTGTATGCTTGGTGATTTCTTCCCTCCAGTAGTTTTCTACATGAATAAGCCGTATCAGAGAGCACTAATGGAATTCATGCATATGCTTATTTTTTTCTACATTAAGCCTATTTTATCCTGTGAGAGGGTCATGCTTGTCAGGCATAATGTGATATTTGGATAATTTTGACTTAAGGTGTTTTTTTCTAATTTTTTTTTTCTTTTTTATATCAAGAGTAAAATCTTAGAATTACGAGTTTGCACGAAATGGGTAAATGTACAAGTGGCAGTACAGGTCCACTTTGCTCTAGCCTGGATTCTTTACTTTAATAGTATTCTCATTTTTGCAGTAACCTAAATTTGACAATACTAGTATGAAGTGGCACCCCATCACACCTGGTAGAACAGCACTAACACTATTTGTACAAGAAGCCGCTTCTAAGTAGCCCTGACTGTAGTGAAACAGGGATATTTGCTAGCTTGCAAGTTTCTTGTAAATATTTCAATTGCTTAATCAAACAAATCCTTTCTTTGGATAATCCATATTCAAATAAAAGTTCTGTGAAGGTATTATGCTTCTTTCCAAAGCAAAATTATTTACCTCTTTGTATTTTGGCGGCTGAAATGAACGATGAGGATAAACTGCTTCAGAAAATGCAAGTTACCTCTAAACAATTGTGTGAGTTAATTACCATACCCACTTGGACCCACAGTTTTCTGCCATCAGTCAAGCTAGACTGTCATGAAAGTACTTCAAAGACATGTGAAAACTTTCCCTTTTGTACATGGTCAATTGTACAGTAAAATGTGATGGGAAAATTCCGAGTGTTTTTGTTTTCTAAGACAGTACTGAATGTATCCTTATAGATTTTCACATAACATGGAGTTTATGGAAGAAACAGTAATAGACCAGAAAAAGGCTCTGCATTGCACACAACAAAGTAATTACTGTAGGTATAGAAAAGCCCCAGTAAATCAGAAAAAGTCAGAGAATCCTGTATTGTATATCCATAGATAGGAAACAAATACACACTTTTTTCATACTTTTGAGGAGGGAGAAAATAACCCCTGGAGTCATTGCAGCTGACTTACTTGTAGATTTCAAGGAACTCTTTTGCCTTTGACAGGTATGATCCCTTTCTTTTTCCTTCTGGAAAGAAAAGGGGAGACATATGAAGCTTACGCGACAGATTGAAATGGCAAGAAAGTCTGTTTCAGTAGCTTTCTTGCCCAAAGGATCTGCATTAATGCTCTTAGTTAACATAAATCTTTATTAATATTATGATTATAACTAACTGTACAAATTAACAGAATAAAATATTAGTAACAACTACTGCTGCAAAAGAACCCTCTTTAGTAAACAGGGAGATTTAGATTAAAATAAAGGAGAGATGGAGATCAGTCATCTAGTGCCTAATTTTAATGTCAGTGTTGTATCAGTCTCTGGAATTTTGCCACATTATCAACTGAACTGTGTAACAAAAAGTTCTCAAATCATATTAAATACTGCAGAAGTATAGAATTTGACATGTGTACCAAGAGGTGGGTTTTTTAATCAGTCATCGGAATGTCAGCAAGGGGAGCAGTTATATCCTAGGAATAAACAAGACCTGAATTGTTCAGCATACACAGGAGCACAGTATCAAGAACTATATGGGATGGACAACATAACGTTATGAAACGCCTCTGTTAAATGCAGAGTAAAGCTAAAAATAAGACTATTATAAAATATGCTATTTGATATGTCATAAAAAAGCAACTAGTTTATTTAATATTTGCTTTAGTTCTAATACAATTTTGGTAACCTAAAACTGAATGCAATTGAAGTCTTAAAACGTCTCGTTAAGGCCTAATCTACCCTCAGAAGTTGCTGATGCGGCCATTACAGTACTAATGTCATTTATTCTGGTAAGATTATTTTTTCTCTTTTTGCCAGACAGTGTAGCTGATACAGGTTTGCTGAACAAAATAAGCTACATCAGCAAAAAAAGAGCATTTTTGTTTGTTCACCAGCACAGCTATGCCAGCTAGAGGCGTGGTTCCTTTTCCCTCACATTATTGCACAAAAACTACATTACCTGGAGTAACTTGAGCATAGCCAAGACTTTTAAAAGTGCATTTCTGTAACACCTCCAGAGTCTTTTGAGTCAGACCTAAATTTCCCTTCCTCCTGTGAGCTCAGTCAAGATTAAGTGATGCAGGTGAGAGTCTGAAAAGGATGTCACCTCGTGACAACTGGCACTACAGGGATGTGTGATGGGCTAATGATATAGGAAAGCAAGATAAGGTTCTGCAATCCCTGCTCTAGTGACAGGCTTACTGAAATAAAATATAAAATCAGCAGAAGAGGATAATGCTGTAAAATCTTGCTTTGCACTACCTAGAATCTCATATATATTCTAACAATATTAAGACTGATAACATGAGAGGCTTAATTTAGGATGAAAATAGCTTTACGCCACAATCACACTCCCTTGGGTCGAGATTAGATCACACTCGCTGGCATCAACCTCCACCTTCTCAGGGTCTGGCCACCTATCTTCTAGACACATCCCTGTCCTAGTATAAACATACTATCATGAGTAGAGTTTGTGCCAACCACACATCCACTCGAGTGCAGCAGCCACCCATAATATCCTAACTGTCTGAAAGAGCAGTCTGTTCCTCTGAGCCAAGAAGTGCATTGGAAGGTCATTGTGGGGACAGGCTGCAGAAGAGGCAGGGGCATGGGGCAGTGTAAGCAACAGATACATTATAGAGCTCGTTCTGACGTAAAGTCTGCAGTTAAGTTACCTAAGCAGATAAAATTAAGAAATTAGTATGGTTCTGATTGGTTTTGTACTGAAAAAAACCTATGAAACTACTCTATGAATCTGCAGTGATCTAGCAGGAATTAAATTGGTTTTTAAGCACACACTAGGTTCAAAAAAACGTATGCAGCTTTCAAAATGAGTCTGCATTGAGAACAGCAAACACAACCAACTGCCTCTCTTGCAGGGATACCCACTATATAAATTTTGGAATTATCTCAGCAAATGGGGCCACACAGTCCTCAGAGATACCAGCAGGATGTCTGGCTGCTTACCCTAATCTGCAAGCTGCTGACTGACTCCTGTCAAAGATAGGCTGTTCATCTGAAAGGCAAGGAAGACAAGATCTCTTTACTTTTTCAGCTATACAAAACCTAAGTGCTTAAAGTAAGATGTTCTGAAAAGCAACATATAATGAAGCAACACTACAAAGGAACAACTACAAGAGAAACAGGAATAATGCCACTTAAAATGAGAGGATAAAATTTCTTAATATTGTTTTTTATCTCTGCTCATCAAGAATTATGGAAAATTCCCAAGTTAACACAAACCAAGTTAATTTGCTAGTACCAGATTGATAAAGTATCATCATTAAAAACTGTAGAGCTGAATCTGGAAAAACTTTTTGCAAATTTAAATGCTTTGGTAATTTAAATAGATATCAGAATTCCCATTGAACGAAGAGTAGGAATCACACTACAGAGTTTTAAAGTAGTTGAATAAATATTTGAATATACAGCCAGTCTCCACTGTAAGTCTTTATGCAAGGTATTGTTGGCACATTTCTTAACTTTTATATATAGGTACTTAAAATAAATGTATGTCCCAGATTAAGGTTAGAGGGTTGGGTTTTTTTCAAGGATTTCTATTCAAGGTAAGAATAATATGTATTTTTCTGACAGGTGTAAGATTCAAACTGAAACATAACATTCATACTAATACAGTCTGATCATTCTCTTAGCCAGCATTTTAAGGTGTAGGATTCCACAAGTGTAAATGAGTATTTCAATTACAACATAGTTAGCATTCTACTAATGATGGTGAGAACAAAATCAGCCCACACTTACTCTCTTATAACTTGTGTGGGCAACGGGCATTTTTTTCAGTCAATGCTGACCAGATACACAGAAGGAGAAAGCAACGTGTTTGTTGTACAGTTTTTGTTAGTAAGATCTCTACAGGTTTTCAAACTGATTTGACATTCTGTCTATAAAAGATATAGACCTTCTAGTTAGTATGCTACTAACATTGTTTAAGTACAAAAATTAATTCCTCCTCCTTAATCTTCCTAATGATTTCAAGTTGACTATCCCTCATTGCTTTTAATGCCTGATCTCCCCAAAGACCGAAAACCCATTAACAGTGTCTTGAGAACTGTAGATGTGCGGGCTCATGCTGGGCACTGAGCTGGCATTTGAATTTTTTAAATCACTTGTGACACAGACTTTCAGGACATTTGTACACCTCTCAGATTTCTTGGCTGAAAATGCAAAGCCATCCATCTCATTAACTACAGTAATACAACTATTATGTTTCTAATTAAAATCTCTTGTGCTTTTAAGTAATGTATTTATCTCCTCTCCTGCCTGCCTGATGAAGAGGCCTCGGTAGAACGTAGCCTACTACAGTCTTGAGGTATACATTACACACAAAAAACGAGGGAACATAATCACTGAAATGATTAGTGACAATGCTATTTACAGTATTTTTCCTAGCTGACAGTGCCACCTTAGGACTTCAACTCTGGGTAAGTACTACAGTTCATACTATTTCTGTTAAAGCATCTTAATGAAAAGTTGTCAATTTAGCATGGATTTGTTCCTATCTGCATTCTGCAAAATATCTACATAGTTAAAAGGGGTATCTTTTGATCCCCTGAAGTATTTCCCACCACTACTACTCAATGTGTCAGCTAAGCACTACCTGTCACTTTGGGATGGTTGCACTGAGGGGTGTCTCTGCTTTTCTACCATGTTTTAGAATTAATTCCAAAAGCACTCGCCAAACACTATGGTCTTCTGCCTTTCTTAGTGCAGAGCTTGAGGAGGAAGGCACAAAGGTTAAAGCTGTAATGATAATTGTGTCACACTAAGTCCACTACACGTTTACACGTTCAGCTATTTTTCCTGAAGCAGCCAAAAGGTGAGCACCCTCTAAAAACATGTTAATTCTGTTAGTTTGATTTAACCACCATCTGATTTTCAAACACACTTCAGTTGCTTTCCTCACAAGGGGGAAAAAAAAAGGGGGGGTGGGTATCAGTGACTTGCCTCCCCTGTGGCCTCACCTCACCAGGCTTTTGGGAGGCAACTCCTAGCGCGGGGTGAGGTGTTCCCCAGCCACCTCAGGCACTGCCTGTCCCCAGGGAGGGTAGGCCAATAGTGCTGCTCCTGTCAGTGCTGTCCCACCAGCTGCACCTTGCCTCACCCTCCTTCCCACCTTCACCCGCATCCTCACCATTTCTCTCACCTTTATCCTCACCTCAACCTTACCCTCGTCATTTCTCTCACCTTTGTCTTCAACTCATCCTCCTCCTTGCCTCACTATTGCTTTCATCTTCATCCTCACCTTCATCCTCACTTCACCCTCCTCCTCCTCTTGCTGTTGCTCTCACCTCCACCCTCACCTCACCTTCACCCTCACCTTACTATTGCTCTCACCTTTCATCCTCACCTCACCCTCCTCCTCACTGTTGCTCTCACCTTCACCCTCACCTCGCTGTTGCTCTCACCTTCATCTTCACCTCGCTGTTGCTATTGCTCTCACCTTCATCCTCACCTCACTCTCCTCCTCACCTCACTATTGCTCTCACCCTCCTCCTCACCTCACCTCACCTCACCTTCACCCTCACCTTGCCATTACTCTCACCTTCACCTTCACCCTTATCCTCGCCCTCACCGCCTCCGCAGGGCCGCCCCGACAGGTGGCGAGCCGTTTGCCTCCGCGGGCTCGGCTACCACAACCCGCGTTGTTAGCCCGGGCGCGGGGGGGTGAATGATTAAAATAACATGGGGCTATTCTAGGCGCTAATGGGATTAGCGGCGAGGCCAGCGAGGCGGCGGGGAGAGGGCAGCGCTGCGCGGCGGCCGGGTTGTGGCATGGCGCCCCTCTGATGGCGGGAGGGCAGAGCAGCAGCTGCGCCGCATGGGCGGGGGAGGGATACCCCAGGTAAGCGGGGAGGGGAGCGCCCCGGGAGCGGGCAAGGATGGCGGGGAATGCCGGCTTGCCTGGGGAGGCAGGGAAGGAGCGGCCCCGCCGGCGGCCC
>VZTM01001400.1:15229-101760 GCA_013400555.1 Jacana jacana
CCCGCGGCCCCCGGGGTCGACCCCGGCTGCAGCGCGGTCCCCTCCCGCCTCGGGCCGTGCGGGAGGCCGGGGCGGCGTTGCCTGGGTCTGGGCAGGTGGATTTAGGAAGGGGAAAAGGGAGATGCAAGTCTAACGGGTTAGCGAGCGGCATAGCACTGCTCGCAGAGGAGCGTTTTTTATTCAAAGCCTGCCTTCCCCCTGACTTATTTCCACTGTTTTTCGTGCTCGCCGATTGTGTGCTGAACTGATTTTTCTGCATGAATCAACACTACGTTATGAAAAATGTATAAAAGTATAATGGTGTAATGTGGGTGAGTAGGGCATCGACAGGCATATGGCACTGCGATACCCAGTCACTCCCGGACTTGTCGGAGCCCACTCTTGGCTCCATTGGAGCAGCGGGACGTGTGTCATCATCAGGACAAACTGTAAGGAGAAGATCTCGCAACGTGTGAAGTCAGATTTTTCTGGGAGGAAACCAGCAGGAACAAATTCGTACTTTGAGAATAACTTACCTAGGAAAGATACTGAGGTGGTAGCGGTCCTATGGTTTTCTCTCGCTGTACTTATGTGTTCCTGGTGAAGGAAAGTAGTGTCTCAGGAGGCATGGCAGGTCATTTGATTTAAAGCGAGGTGGTTCATAAATAGAAATGTTTTCCTGTCAGCAGTTATAACGAAAATGGGCCTTACATGATTTGTAGAATGTGGATTTTTCTGGTGTCCCCCCCTCCTTGTCAGCCCGCACAGACAGTGTCAAGGAAATACATCTCTTGAAGAAACATAATGTGGAACTAGTCAGCTTGCTGACATTAATTGCAAATTTTGTTATCCTTGCAGATAGGAACACAGCTTGGCAAATCTGTTCATCTAACTGTAATGTGCAACATCAAATGTAGTCTTACACAAAAATAAGTTTTTCTACAGATAAATTTTATTACATTTAATAAAAGGTCTTTATAGTGTAGTCAGTAGTTTGGTTTTGATTATGTAAGTTACGTAAAGTGTACTGTACCGATGTTATTCTCCCCAGATGCCATTCCTGCCTATGTACAGCAGTGTATGTATCAGTGTGTTACTTCTTTTAAGAAGTTTACTTATGGGTAATATAATGATAACAATTGTCCTATTTCATATTTCCCGTGTCTCCTTGGAAATGTTTTCTCTGCTGGCACGTTAAAGTGAAGCTATCTACATTTGCATACTGTAAAAGTAAGTTTGCAAGAACCCAATTGAACTCCTACGTCAATGTCTCCGGTTGGAGTTCGATCAGCTCTGTGTTGCTTAGTTTCACGGTGAAATTCAGTGCTTTTTGAGGTATAGCAAAACAGTATAGTGGATGCCCACTAATAGATGCTGTAAGCATTGCATTTCATAACGTTTGTAACTTGGCATCGTATTGCTGCAATGCAATGCTGTGGGGAGATTTAGTTGACTAAAAATGTTAGGGAAAAGTAAGGTTAATTTTTTTTTTTTTTAGTTTTATGGAGACGTATTAATTACTTGAGCATTTGAAAGCAGGTCTCTGGGATATTCTTATTAACAGGCAACATGATATTATGTATTCACCTATCCTTTGAGAACTTTAATAGCATTAGGCATTATCTGTATGGATAGAATTTATGCTTATGAATAAAATAGTATTTTCTGATGCATTTAGTGAAACGCTTAAGGATACTCTGTCATATTAATTTTTTCTTATTTGTGCACGGTCTGTATCAAATAATGCACAAGGAAACTCTAAATATTGGAGAGAAGACTATGTTGGTGTTACTAAGATCGATGCAGTATTAGTGTGTATTTCCAACACGTAAAACCAAAGTGTATTCCAATACCGTATCGCTTGAAATCTCAGGAATACCTCGAGAAAATGTATAAATCAAGTCAGTCTGTGATCAGAGGCTGCCTTTTTGTCTCTTCTTATTTACTTATTTTTAAAAACTTATAACATTCTTTTTAACTGATCAGATTCATAAACTCTTTGGTGTGTTAACACATGGTGTAAGTAGAAGACATTATTTAATAAAAAAAGGGTTAAAATGCTCATCTTTTTGTTGGTGGAGATAATCCACCTGAATCCTACTGGAAGAAAATGAAAAAGGTAACAGCAGTGTTTTATTTCTTCATAGAGCATCTGTCACTCCACTTTTTTCCTGGTTTCCCCCCCAAGTGTCAGTCCTGTTCTGTGATGCATGAAAGCAGGGCTGCAAATGAAAACTAAAACGGTGGACACCAATGTCTCATGATGGGTTAAGACTGAATTGTGATAAACTAGCTGGGAATAAAACAGACAACTGGGCAAACAGAAGGAAGCTGGTGCCACGGGGGTGCAGCGGGAAGTGGTGGAGCCAGAAACTTGCTTGTGTTTAACGTGAAGCTTGGTTATTTTGTGATGAGGTTTACCTGGGGGACTGGAGTTGTGGGCTCAGTGATGGAGGAAGTTGCTGGAGTCACAAACTGCTGATTCAGACCCTTCCCTGTGTTTGTGTGGTGCTGTAATCTAGTACAAAGGAACCTAAATGAGATGAGTAGGGTGTTTTTAAGCATCTTGCTGGGCGGGCAGTATCTGGACACTAAGCCCATCATCACAATGCTGCTGGAACAGGCAGAGTGCAGCAGGGACTGACATCTGCTCAGGTGCTCAAGAAAAACTAACTGCTGAGCTGGGCCCACCTTAGACGGGTGAATTGATGATGAATATTTACTGAAATCCCAATATGTGCAACCTGAATGCTTTTACAATGGGTAAATGTTAAATCACATTACTGGGGGAACTACACGAGTAGACCATGATTTCTTGTCCCACCGAATATTAGTGGTTTCTCTGCTACAAGAAAAAAAACAAACAGCAGCCAAAAAAAAATGGGGGGGAAGGGGATAGGATACCCTGGCAACTCTAACAATCTTTCTCACTAATATTCCCTTCTGTTTCTTGCAGCATTTGTCCTTACTTTGAAAGGCTTCCTCAGCTTTGGCTTACTCCCCCTGTGCTCCCCGTGGCGCAAGGGAGAGCGGAGTCAGGAAACGAGGCAGAAAGCTCGGTTAGTGTTAAGTTTTCATTGTGAGGAATGGCATGGAAATGGCTGAGGCTATTCCCTATTTACATTTCCTGCACCTTTTAAGGGTGCTCGGTAGTTGTCTGAGGCGATCTAGGTTACAGAAAAGAATGCAGATGCAGCGCTAGAGAATTTGGGTTTTGCCAGGATCCAATTCCCCTGGTCAGTGCTATTGTTAAAAGAGTGTGTGGTGCAGAAGCCTGGATGTTAAATGATAGCTGCTCCCTGTAAGTTATTGCACAGGCACATTTATTTTCAAGCACAGGAGTCAATTTATTTGAAATCAGTGAGGAGTAACCAGCGTGTCTGGAATTAAGCACCAATCTAAAAGCTTTGTTGACTCAGTCTTTGCATTCAGGCTGGGGCTTGGATGTAGAAGTCCAGGCTTATAATGAAGGATGCGGGTTTTATCATTAGGCCCATCCCTAGGGAGAGAAGTGCCATTGTTTGTTTATGTTCTAAGTAGAGTCATATTTAGAGTAATCAGATAATGGAAAATGTCACATTAGCATAGGAGAGAAAACCTATAAAAGAGTGAACCTCTTGGGTGTCTCCACAGAACTATGTGGAAAAATACAGATCACCAGAGTGGATGTTTTCCATGTTTGATTACTGGTTCCTGTTAATATTTGTTTGAAACGGGGCAAATAATTTCAGTTTACAGTTTAGCCCATTGTAAGGATTTATTCATGTTGCAATTTTAATTAATACTTTTTTTTTTTTCCTTTTTTTTTCCCTCTTTGATGAAGGCAGGGTACTGTGCTTGGAAGGGAAGTTTTTGCAGAGGTGCACAAGAAGTTACCATAGCAGCTGACTGCTCAGTGTCACTAGTCATTGTTTCAAATTGAACAACTATAACTGTTAGGCATCCTGGTCTGATGAGTGGGAGTAAGTTCCAGCTCTTCCACCCTTGTGCTTCAGCCAGAAGGCTGATCACATTCAGCTGAGTCCAGCTGATGGTCCTCACTTCCCCTCTGGTGTTGAGGAAGCCTGTCTTCAGATGGGAGGACATGTCATGGAAATTCTATATGTCTCAACTGACATCTGTGTAACTACTGGTGGTAGAAGCTTCTAAGAAGTTGTCACCATTATAAGGCTTGTTGAGGCTCCGTAGCTGCCAAAACTTGTCCTTTCCGCATAAACTCTAGCATTAATACTACAGTCAGAAAACAAATACAGAAAATGTGCCATTTCAAGAGCTGTTCTTGAAATATTCTGATGTTGTCTCTTATAAAACTATTCAGAACTCTAATCAGTAAACACAAAGAGATTTTTTTTTAAGTTCTTAAAAGATGTTCAATGTAACCGGTCTGTCTAGAAACTAACATGGCATTAATTTAGTCCTATGAGACAAAATTTAACTACAAACCCATGTTAGGTAATATTGAAGGTTGTTATAAATAGTAATTATGTGCAAGTAGAATATAAATACAGTTTTTATTAATAAAAACTGTTATATACATTCCATCTAATTATGTTATGATGGGTATTAAGTCATTAGCCCTTGATGTGATGCTGCACCTTGAAGTCACTGTTGCATAGTATTTTGTCAGGCTAGCATGTTCATCAGTGCAATACAGATGCTGAAAGTTTAGGCTGGTTTTTGCTGATTTTACGAAGTAGAGAAATAATTTAGAGTCATGGTTATGTAATGTGATATATGATCGGGAACCAGTCAAGGTCAATGAAGCTGTTGTAAGAATTGTGGATAATAAATAAAGGCCTTGGGCTCCAGGTAGATTTACAAAATGGTTCAATTTTACTTCACTATAATTTCCAAAAGGTAGTGAATTGGGGTACCTTAATTAAGGATTCTCATGAAGAGCTCTATTAGAAAGGTTTCATGTTTCCTGAATATTGACCATATTCGTTGAAAGAAACAGCACATTTCAAACTAGGCATCTGGAATCGTTCACTCACTGCACGGATTTTGATGGTATTTCGATGCTTTTTAAAGCTCTAGGTTGCCTTGAACATACCTTTTTTTCGGGTTTGGTTCAAGAGTACTTGCCTTGAAGTAGTTGATGAGCTGCAGACGTTTTAAAAGGCCTCTTGGAAATCTTTTGGCTTTAACCTGTGATAATTCCTGTATACCTCTGATGTGTGTGCTATAGCCAATGACTTAGCAATTCACTGATTAATTAACTGCAATTAAGCAATACAAATAACCGATGAAATGATCAGATGTGGTAAACTTCATGGATAATTAGTTTTTTTAAACTTGAAGTTCAGCTGCCAAAGAGCTGTGGAGTGTTGTGTTGTAGTATTTGTTTAGAAATATGTAGTAGGAAGAATAAACTCTTTTTCTCTGATGACAATGAGCCGTTTGAGAACACAAAGCAAGATTCAAGAGCGAGGAGGACTTTCAAAAGCTGTTTTTCAGACTTGTGAATAATTCATTTTCAACTCAAACTCAAACACTTTAGGCCTTGTCTCATGGATTTGCACTCAGTGAAACTGACACTCCTGTTTATCTTGCAACTTCATAGCCTTGCTTCTTCAGTTGTATTCCTTGTGGAAATTTCTAGTACTTGAAAGAATTCCCGCTGCAGTTCTGTGCGAGTGTTACTGGAAGTGGGTTCTGGGGAGTTTCGTTGCTGCATCCAGCGTTCTGAGAAGATGGGCTGAAATAGATCCCAGTCTGTCCCAGGTCTGTTACCGCTTCTCTTGGCTAAAGCGGTAGCAGAGGCACTGAGAAAGCTGATCTTTAATTTCATTGCACTTGTCCCAAAGTTTCCTTATCAACCATAGAGTCAGATCCCTATAATTCTGTCAATATGAATATCTTGCCTCGTGTCCTTCCTATGATGCACAATAGGGTGCAGAACTTCCAGGTTGCCACTACTTACATTGATTGGATTTTCCCTTGGTTGGTTAAATAATGCTTTCTTTTCCTCTAAAGACACCTAGAAATTAATGATTTTATAAGAGGTTGAAGGGAATCTTTCAGTTGTGATATTTCTTCCCATGAAATTATATTTTGGAAGTTAAATGTGATTTTAAAAACATTTTTTTGAATCTCAGATGCTAACCAAGTAATAGCTTGATTAATTCTCCAGCAGAATGAAATGATGGATGGATTTTGGAGCCAGTTCATTTTTTTTCAACTGGCTTGAAAAGGTGGAGCTCCCAAGTGCAAGGGCCTTCCAAATATATCCTTAGCTTAGTTCTTTGTTAAAATTATGGAACTTTGATTAGCCCACTATCATTACTTGTTTTCTTTCACATATGATTTTTTTCTTACTCCGTTTTTTATAAAGGTTTCTCAGTGTCAAAAAACATGAAAAGACTTGCAATTTAAAGAAATGTACGTTTATAGGTAAGGTCCTAGAATAAGTGGTTTGAAATATAGTTCAAAATTAAAAAAAGCCCAAGGCAGCTTACAGCTGTTTAAAAAACGTACTATTAAGTATAAGAAAGAAGTCCAACATACCAACCAATTAATTTGCCGTAGGTGCACGGGAAGATTTATTGACCCAAGTGATAAGTAATGCAATAGGCAGCTCTCAAAGATTTTTTCTGAGAAGACAATATATACAAGCCTCTAGCTGTGCTGAAAGAATGGATTTTTCTGTGGACTCGGCGTACGTACGGTTGCGCGTGTTTGGATTAACGTCCTCAGAGCGGTCTGGAGAGCTCGGTACCTGAAGATACATCGGTACAATAGAAACGTGCTCGCACCCTGAATGGCACTGTCTCTGGAACAAGAGTTGAAACCTGTCTGTCTTTGGAAATTTCTCCTGGTAATTCTTCAAGATGTTTTAGCAGGGAATCTGTGGCACTTTTGGATTTTCTGTTCTGTGAACACGTATGTCACTGTAGCAGCCAGACAGGTTTCTCAAAATTTAGTCCAAATATAATTATATCCCAAAATATGGTGCAGTTTCAGTAGGAAGTTTATAATGTAATTAAAATCTCTGAATATTATAGTTATGTTTTCAGTTAGATATTTTTTTATTTATCCTTGGAGTTAAAAGTTGGCAGTAGATTAATCCAAAGGGAAAAGAACATCTGAAGCGGATAACTGTTTATCAGGCTGTTTGCATGTGTATAAAACTCAAAAACCTCAGGTATCTGAAAACAAAATACTCATTTGAGAATCACAGTAATTCCAACCAAAAAAAAAAAATGATGGGCTTTATCTTTATAAATTGGATAAGAGATCAGAAAAGATCTGTTCTTGTGTTCAAGTCTGGTGACTGCAACTTTTTATTCTTGCTGGCCTCTTATGAACAGTCATTTATTTTATCCTGGCCACGAGGCTGCGTAGACTTTAGAGGCCCATAATCGGACAAGTGTGTGCAGCCTGTGGTTATTGTGTTTTGTTCTTTTAATTTTGTATTTCAACTGTTCATATGGGTAGCCCACTCTATGAAATGTCTTGTTTTGGTGATGTGAATGTGTAAGATCTTGTTACCTCCCTTTTTTTTTTTTTCTGTTTTGTAAAAACATTTATATCCACAGCAAAGCTGTTAATTCTGAGTAAAAGAACTGAAAACATGTACTTAAATATTTTTTGTGAGCGAAATCTTAATGGTTATGGGGGAGAGCACTGAGTTACAGTCCAAAGTCTTGGGAATCAAAAAAAGATACATAATATTTCTCATTTCAACTAGTTTTTGAAGTCTCCTATGGCTGTGCTCGAGAAATTATATGAAACAAATGCAAATCTGCATATGAAGAATTGTAGGTTTTTGGGTGATTCTTGGTAATCGTATGTGCTGGAATGCGGTTTTCCTCTTTCTAATGTGGTGTCAGACTTCCTAGAGACTATTTTGCATTTAAAATACTGACCTCACAAACCTTAATACATTTGGTTAATTGTTAACCCCACTTATTTCTGCTCATGAGCGACCTCCAACAAGCTTCTTGAAATACAAATTGCTTACTCAAACTTACTCAAAATGTTTTAGTTATGGACTCTCCTTAGGACTATGCGTTCCTTATGTAGTTCCTTAATATATTACCCCTGTAAGTTTTAACAGATCCATTTCATTATTGTTCATCATTATTCATTGCTAGAATAGCAGAAGTACCATTAATGGTCAAGCTGGAAAAGGTCAAAAGCCAAATACTTCCAGGCTCCAACTGATTTATTTGACAGCCATCAACATGTATCACAGGACTCAGCTTTTCACTCAATTAATAAAGTATTCTTTTTAATTATTTAGAGGCTATTTTTCTGTAATTTGCCATTTTTTCCCAATACTTCTTACTTGAATACAAAAATGTTGACTATGGTGTGGTTTTGACTATGTCTGCAAGAAGTGGTGGACTTGATGGGGGCTCTGTTTCTGCGTACTTTTGTGGTCTTACTTTGGCACTTACTGATTGAAAATTAAAGCTTGGAATCACACTGATTCTTTGTGTAGCATGGCAATGTGGTTTTCATTGTAATTTTTTTTACTTCAAGCAAACAATATTCAATAAAAACATATTCTTTGTCTGATACGTGGCTCTTCTTATTTGACAGGGTGACTCCATCTTCTGAAAATCCCAATGGTGCTACCTGTAGTGTAAGTCAGGGAAAGCCCTCTTTAAGAAGAATAAAAGGGAGAATACACAGAAGCAAGAGCCTCGATAGCATCGATTTCTGTGAATTCACTGTAAGTACCACATCTTTTACATTTACCCGGTATGAAGTTAAGAGAACCTTGCTAATAAAGTGATTGTCCCTCCTGCATTGGGTTTATCTCTGTCAGAATTAGAGAAGGTATTGTACTTAATGATGTTGTAATTGCAGTTCTACTCTGCCAAGTGTTAAGAACAGTGATATTGCTTGCATAATTAGTGATTGATAACTGTGAGTTTGTTCTTCAGCAACCATTAGACATAAATTTTGATGTCAGATCTTAGTATTGGTGCCTGCATAAGATGAAGACATTAACTGGGAGCAGAGTAAATATGAAAAATGAAGTAAATTTTCAAATTCTGTTTTTATATTGGAGTTGCATTTAAAGTAAAATAGCTTATTTTTTACAAAACCCACAAAGTTATTTTGCCTCTACATGGCTATAATACAGTACTAGAAAAAGACATGAATGTTCCTGAAAGATGTATGTGCATTGAAAGGCTAGTATCACAGGTGAGATCTTACTACAGTTAAGTAGTACTGGTATATACTTACTTACTTCTCTTTGCTTAGGCTGTAGGTATTTATTTCTTATGGTTTTGGAAAATTTAATGTGATCACGTTTTCAAAGAATTGATGTGGGTCATGCTTTTAGTATTTTACACAACTTTTAATTCAGGAGGAGTTGTTTACCTTCTAATAATGGAAGAAAAGCAATTGTTAATGTGAAGGAGTATGGGACATGGAGGTAGATTTCCTGTTATTTATGCTGTTTACAAAATATTTGAATTAGTCCTAAATGTAGTATGTTTTCAAAAATTCTTTACCAAAAAACTGCTAAAAGCTGCACCTCTCGACTAACATGGGGAATTTGACCCAAACCAATTATTTTCTGATAAACTAATACCATGTAGTTTTGAAATACTAAAATAATGTTAAAGAAAATGTTACATTATATACTGGCTATCAAATATGAGGATGAAAGAGGTAAATGGGAAATTTGTGCTGTCTTTACAATGTACAAATCAACGGTGATGGGGAGATACTGCCTGGTGCTACTTTGTGATATAAACAACATAACTGAAAAACTCAAATGCTGTTTGGGGAAACATCTTTTATGTAAAGCAAAGGGATGGTTTGACTGTGTTGACGTGATGCTCTTTACAGGTGCTGGTGGTGCGTCATTGGTATGTTTTTTTCTTTCTCAGTACTGTTTTGTTTCTAATTTTGAAGTCTTGCGGTGCCGTCCTTGGGACAAAGAGCCTGTTGATTGCTGCTCAGGGAGGTAATGGGATGGTTAGAGAGGGTCTGAGGGTTAGTGTACCCTGTGGTGCCCAGACACTTGCAGCAGCGTGGGTGCTGCGCAGCTGGGTCCCGTGGCTGGGGAGACAGGCGGTCAGGAACTCACGCTGCCCAGCTCTAAGCTGGGTTTGAGGGGGTCCATGCAAACTGGTGTCACACCAGTGATAACAGTGTAATGATTACCTTACTGAAGGCTAAAAATTCCCTTAGGGAACGAGATTAGTGAAACAATAATTTTAGCTTGTGCTATATGGGTCTTTGTGTGGTCCTATTAAGGAGTTTTATCTAAATCTATCTCTACTCTTGGGGCCTTCAAAGAAAAAGAGATTATAGCCAACGGTAAAAAGAGTATCTTGCATGCTGTAGAACCTTTGCAAAGAGATTTGAGGCGGATAATAATGGGGCATGTCTGTTTCTGTAGCATGCAAGTGTGTAGATTACGTACAGGTATAAATTCATACATCAGTGGCTAAGTATTGATAATTAGGATCAGGAAAGGAAGCTCACTTCTTACGCTGAGGTCTGATGTTGAAGGATGATACAAGTTTAAACAGCTAAGCACACAGATCCGTTATAATGCGGATTTTCTTGCTGCTGCGTAATTTAGAATCACACTGAAATATTTCTTGGCATTGTGTTATGGTACTTATATTTGGTTTAAAGTTGTGATAGTCGTGATTAAAAATACATCTGAAGAAATAATTGAGGAAATTCTGATGCCTGAATCTTTCCAGAGTGCTCCCAGAACTGAAGCTTTTTCATGTTAAGCGTCTTTCTCTAGTAAGAAAGCTCAGGCACTGGCAGGTGGAATAAAATTGAAAATAAAATATTTAGTAGAAGTGAGAAATTCGACACAGTGAGGGAAAGATCTTTCTAAAACTTTCTCTTTACAACTGTTTTATGTTGTGGTGTATCCATTGGAGGCACAACAAAGATGAGAAGTTTCCTATTTAAATGTGTGGATAACTTACGTGCTGACAAACCCCAAGCAATTTGAGCATCCAGTGAACTGTTGATTTTCTTTCTCATGTAATGAGGTTGAGATCCATTAATAATTCTGATTGTTACTGATTTCACTTTAAAATAAGTAATGCCTATGTGCATTACCTATGTAAACATTTTGTTCCCTGTCAGTAAGCAAATTCTTACTGAGGACAAATTCTAACAGCAGGAAGACATGAAAAATAAGTTATGCTTTCTTTTCTCCAAGCGAAAAGGTATATGTCCCCTGTGGAAAAGGTCTGGGTTTCCATGCAATATGGACATAGAAAAAAATCAAGATATGGAAGTACTGTATTCACTTCTGTACTGTAATTTCACCTGTGGCAGGGATAAGCTGTGGGAACCACATTAAGCTGGGAGGCTTATTAAGAAAAAGAGAGGTTCTTACTTGCAAGGGAGGGAATAAACAGAGAAGAGCCTATTGCACTGGTAAAACACCGAGGAGCAACTCTGGAGGGACTGCTTTGGGGTGGTGGCTGCGATGAGGTGATGCTGCCAAGTTTCTTGTTCAACACAGTTAATAAAATCTGAAGTTTGTGATATTAATGACTGTTAGTTACACCTGTGGCTCTTAATATGGATGATATGCCAAAGAGTGCTGGGGGGTCTTTGCCTATAAGCCCTCATTACTGGATAGTTGGCTGCTGTGGTGGTTTGGTGCAAGACTCGGGTGTTTGTGGGAGACTGTCCGAGCACATGACTCCCAGTTGGTGCACTGCAGACCTGTGTTACCACCCCCGTAGCTGGCTCATGCTGTAGTATCCTTAACATCCTTTTAAAGGTATAAACTTTCCCTTATTACAAGTGGTGGGAGTCTGCAGGATTCCTGACAAAACCTAGGGGTTATTTCTTGGTGGTGTCTTAAGTGGATGATACTGGGGTTTGTAGTAGTGATGCCTCTCATTACCATTCTGCTAAGACAGCAAGCAAGAAAATAAAGCAGTGAAATAATGTTAAGCCAGAGGGTGATAGTACAGCAGCTGCCTTAAAATGTGCATCCATCTTCAACTTCTTGTGTCCTTTTTCTTTTCTTTAATCCTCTCCGTGTATTAATCCTACCACTTAGTCAGATTAGGACCTTTTCCTGCAAAGTAAGTAAAACCTGCTTTATTGCCCTACAGTTTTTTAAAGGAGTACCATCATGTTACACTTCCCCAGATATTAATCCTTGAAATACTCAGCTTTAGTGGTATGTATATAAAAAATTCTCTGTATTTTTTGTTGAATATTGGTAAATGGTTATCTGCAACACAGGAATGTTGCAGAACTCCTACTGCCCGTTGCAGGAAACTTGGGAGAAAAGAGAAAGAATATGATTGTCAGCTCTTGGAGAAAGATGTGGAATACGTGCTACTTTGTAGAATGAGCTTGTCGTACCAATGTTCATTGCATCCATATTTTCATGTTTATTACACTGAAACAAACTCTGGCTTTGCAAAAGCTACCCTGCATAGCAGGGTCCGATTCGCCGACGGGGATTTTGTCATACTAGGCACTGTGCAAACACGAAGTGTTTACTCTCAAGGATCTTGCAATCTATTTATAACAGTAGGTAAGATGTGACTAACCTTTGATTCTTTAGCTGCATATGGCTCTCAAGCTGTTCGAGCGCTGCACCGGTGCTAGGGCTTCTGAAGGTCGCGGTGGGATGCAGCTGCGTTGGGGACTGCCCTACGTGATAGAGCACTGGGGCTGCCCGGGAGCTGTTGTCCTTGTTAGTGTGTGAACTGCCCTGGGAGCCTGTGTGACAGCCCCGAGGCGTTAGAATGGATCCTGTGGCTGCTGACCCTGTGACAGATTCTGTGTGTGGCTCATGGCATTGCAAACATTGACCACCCCTTCCATATGTAGGTACGGAGACCTTCTTTCCCTGCGAAACCGTGCTGATATTTTTGTGCTTATTTCATGAATTTTAATGGTGGTGGAATGTCTAAGGTATCTTTTTCATTTTTAGTATTGTAACTCTTTGACTGAACTTGAGAAATTACTAAAATCAGCATCCCCAAAACTATACATTTAACAGAATGAGAGGAAATAGCACTTTTCATGCTAAAATCAGTCTTTGTGGCCAAAGGAGGTCTCCTTAGAGAAGGGAGCACTGCAGTTATTTACAGTATGAACGAGTTCTGCATATTTTCTGGAGGCAGCTGGTGTGAGCCTGCTCTCAATAAACACGCACACAGCAGTTTCTCAGGTAACCTACAGCCATGGTGAAGCAGATGATCTCCAGCATACTTCCACTTGTGTTGGGGTGGAATTCCAAGGAATCATTTTGCAAAATGTGCTAATTTTATTATTTATTTTTTTTTCTTCCTTTCCCCCATTTTTCCATTCTTTTCTAGTCTTACCTTTCTCAGATGCGTTGTTGTGGCATGGCACTCTTCCTGCCATGGAGTGAATTTGGCTGGAGTGGCCATGTGCCACCACTTTGGAGGGCAGTGGGTGTCAGTGTGCAAAGTACTGTGGTCACACAGTAGGGTGGGAGGTTACCCGAAAGAGGAGGAAAGGGAGGCAACTAAGCACAAAGAGGTGTCTGAATAAAGCACCGTGGGACGCACAGCAAAATGGATGAGACAACAAAAGAAGCGATAATCGGAAAGTGAGAATGAGCTAAGACATGGCTGCCTCTTTTTAGGTAGGGGAGGTGCATGTGCACCTGTAACTTTAATTTTCAGTTCACCCTAGTAAGTGTGGTGCCGTTGAGTGGGCATGGCATCTTGTGAGCTTTCTTGCAGAGGAGCTGTAGAAGCTCTGTGTTCTCTCTGTGCCTGCCTGCTCTCGTTAGCAGGATGGGTGATTGACCTGGAGCGCTCTCTCTGGGGATGCTCCATGTGGAAGGGGGTGCTCGGGCAGCAGATGGGGGCGAGCGTCCTCATCTTACTTTGCTGTGGCTGTTGGCACTAGGAGTTTCACCTGCTTTATCATCTGTAATGAAGTTGCAAGCTGTTCAGAGGCTTTAGTGATTAACTTTCATGGATTTTTGTGACAACACCCTTATTTCACTTCCCCAGTCTCGTTGGTAGAGTTGTAAAGCGTGTGGCAGGCTGAAGAATCAATTTGTTGTTGGAAACACCCATACCAGTATGTTGGGGATTTGTTGCTGTGGTCAGCCCTGCTTCCCCCGGTGAAAAAATCTAGTGATCAAAGCAGGATTCTGTGCTGCACTGCTCACCTACTGCCTACGGCGTGTTGCTGAGCCAGGCCATCTACTCTGTATGAAGAGCATGGATTTATCGCAGTTTGGGTTTTATTTAACCCAAGCTCATCTTCCCTTTGAATTGTCTTATAAATGGCATCAGAAGTGGTAGATGTTAATCTGCAGTTTGAGTTGTATATTTTTTTTAAATTTCATTTTTAAATAAGATTGTCCCGGTTTTATACTTCCATTTGTCTTGATTTTTCCTGCTGAGTGTTTTAATTTGATTATTTGTCTGTAAAACTAGTAAAATGATAAATGAATAATAATACAAATGCTGAGTATGGGAGTTATTTCTTCGGATGGAGATGTAAGAACACTGACATTCTTTAAAAAGTCCTGCAGGTATTTTGATCGTCTCTAGATGTGGAAGGAAGAATTCATTAGCACAGCTGGGGTCTTGTGGATGCCCTTAATTTGTTACTGTTCAGAGAAGTGTGGTTGTTTGCAGCTGTTTCCGAGAATTAAATCTGCTGTAGTGGCTTAGACTTGCTTCCCAATATTTTTGTTGTGCTGTGACTCATTTATCATAACAATAATTTCATTTGTTCATGGGTATATGAGCACAGCGCTTGCCTTGTACAGTAGAGCCAATTTTGGTCAGTTTGTTTTACCTAAGGTAGTTTAAATGATTAAAAAAATATTTGTTTTACTTAACTAATTAAGATGTTTTACAGTTGATGAAAGTACTTCATGTTTGTATTTTATTTGTTGAATGCATAGAAAAAAATGCAGAAAAATACATATTGATGGTATTAACTTATGTAGCTAATATTTAAATTGGAACCATTTTTGAAACCTAGTACTGTTGGAAATAGAAAAACCTGCAGGCTTTGGATTCAAGATTGCAACTCCTCTGGGAAAGAGGGATATATGTTTGGCATTGTTTATTTTCTCTTCTTGTTTTTTGTTATAAAACAAATCCGAAGTTTTATGTAAGAACTATTCTAAATGTCAAGGCAAATTATTAAGTCTCGAGCATAATAGTAGGTGAAGGTTATGCAGCCTTAAGATTAACCTAAGGATGCTAACCATAAATGAACAAGTAATGTAATTTGCTAAATTCTAAATTGTGATTGACCTTGATTTGTGTTTCTGAATTGATTCAGACTGATTGATTTATGTTTCGGAATAAATTCATCACTCCGGTTTAAATCTGCCAAGGATACGAACTCCATAAGAGTCATTATACTGGCGACTGGCTTTGCATTTGATTTTAATTGAAATGTATTTTTGAGTGAGTATGGGGTTTTTTTAGGTTATTTTTATTTCTTCTCAGAATGGCATTATGAATTGGGGCAGATGGAGCTGTACTGAAATACTCTCTGGCATTTATTAGAGTAATACTTGGTTGATTACTTCAATACCATCATACTTGGCGTATGGTTGTGACTTGTCAGGTCTCTGGTTTCTTAGGAAAATGCTTAAGAAAATTCTGAAGAAAGAGAAGTAGGCTGTTGTGTAGTTTCTCTTTAAATTTTATGATGGTCAGATCCCTTTTGCCTGGTTGTATAGGATGCAGTGGAATTGTTCAGTCTCAATATTAGAGCGCACATGCAGTTGACATCCAGTCCTCTGAAGCCCCAAGCAGGATGAGGGTCCAATCTTTTGTCCTTCACCCAGCCCAGGGATCCAGGGAAGCAGGGGGGTGACTGAGAATGACCACTGTTTCTGATCCTGAGGTTCCTCTGGGAGCTCCCTTGAACTTCTTGATTTCTGAACCGGACTCTGTAGGCATCCACATGATGATCAATGTTGTATTAAAGCAGTTTGGGATGACTCAGGGAAAAGAATAACATTGATATAAGTATAAGCTTATCTAAGTGCTAATTTTTATCTTTTTTTCTGAAAATCGAGGTTTCTTGTTATAGTTCAGATAACATTTTGTTAGGCATTAAATATTTATGTAGTAAATAATTGTTTGTGTCCAAAAGAATTTTATGTGAGTGAATCTAAGCTGGTTTAGAGTCTAAGTTCATTTGTCTTTCATGCCAGAAATTCTTCACCAATTCTTTTTCTAGAGTAGAGGTTAAGAATATATGTCTCAATCTATTTTTCTGTTATTGATAGATCTTACTTGTTTGACCTTTCTCCACTGTTTTGCTGGAAGAGAAGCAGGCTGGCTATGTACGAGGGAGCAAAGACTGCAACAATTTCTGTTGCAGGCTCCCAGCCTTGTGCTTAAAAATAGCAAATAACAGGAGTGTCACTATGAATGGCTTTTCAAATATATCCCTAGAATGTTTATGCTGAGAATTCTAGTAGTGTACCCAGTTTAATATTTCTATTAGGCTGTTGGTTTTTTGAGGGTTTGTTTGTTTCGGGTTCTTTTGGATTTTGGCAAGGTTTTGACTTTACCAAAACTGTTTCCTCTTGGAAACTAGAATTTGTGAGTGGCTAATTCTAAAGGTCTTTAAAATTCAGGTTTGATTATAAAAAAAGGAAAAAATTGTTGTTTTGGTTTGCAAAAGCCTCTTAAAGCTTTCTGTCATGAGATAAAAGTCTAAACGTGGGCACCATTGGCAAATCTGCAAAGGTATAATAATTCCATGGAAATAATAATGATCCTATAATGCAGGTATAGGCATAATGAGGCAGCCAGCCTCAGCAAGCTGTCTTGCTTGCTTGCCCCTTTGGTGGGGCAGAAATTTGTCTTGTTACTTTTTCCATCAAAAAAATAGCAATGTTTCCTGTGACCTTCAGGCACTTCCCTTCTGTTGCTGTCTCAGAAACAGGATCCCTTGGTCTGTGCCTGGCAATACTGCAGGACCCCTTCTGGCTAAGGATGGCAATGCTAGTATTC
Organism: Jacana jacana; assembly: GCA_013400555.1. Lineage (NCBI taxonomy): Eukaryota > Metazoa > Chordata > Aves > Charadriiformes > Jacanidae > Jacana > Jacana jacana. The sequence goes on from VZTM01001400.1 coordinate 32,158, forward strand.
CTCACAGACTTAAAGCTTCTTTATGCACTGGAATGAACAGAAGAACATTTTCTTCCTGAAGCATGGGAATTGGTCTCCATGAAAAATCAGAGTGTATTCATAACTTATGCACAGAGACAATAGCCACAGTTGAAGTTAAGATCTTCATGTTTTCAGGAGTTTTTGGGGAATGAACCTTACACTAAGTGGGATTTTGTTAAAGTGCCCGTCTGTTCATACTCTCACCAAGCAGCGTGCCAGTCAGACAGGCCAATCTGCTCTGGAGTTACTTTTGGAGTTTTCCAGAGGAAGAGGTACAGATTTATTTGTAAAAGATGCAGGCAGCGTCTGTGAGTGTTGCAGAAACTCAGTTTTGTTTCGATAAACCCAAAGACCCACTTAGTCAAACACTAAGGGAGAAGCTGAGAGGCAAGCTGGGCAAGATCCTGAAATCGTTTGGCTTCTTTGCAGGGTCTTTGAATTACTTTTTTCTTAAATTATGATTGAAGAAATATTAAGTATTCCATAACTGTGATTTGGATACCCCAGTTGCTACCAGAACACTCTCAAAGTGGGTATTTTACAGCACTGGATTGCATTTTTTTCTTTATGCTTTGAAGAAGATCTTTTTAGTTACCCAGAGAGGTGAGAAGACAATGTGGGTTCCTAAACAGCTGCAGAATACCTTTTTTTAAAATCAGCCATGCTCAAGGTTATCTGCCACTATCCAGATGCCATTGTGCATTTCTGTCTATATAAATTACACACATAAATATATTTGTATATATCTTATACATATGCACACATACCTGTGTGTTGCATTTAGTAGACAGAATTTTACTGGTTAAGACCACTTTTTGTCTGCATCTTCTCCAGATAAATTTTAGAGTTTTACTGACTAAACTCTGCTTGTCAAATTATAGTCTCTGCCAGTAGCCAGCATCTCCAAGAGCAGGGCTTGACCCTAAAGAGACAGTCCTTCAACAGCAGTTGCAAAATGTCATCGTCACCCTGTCAAGGTCTGCTTTTACCAACATTTTTTCTTTGCTCTCCTGAAGTTCTGGTGGGGGCTCAGGTTTTTGTCATTTATCACTCAAGTAAAATACTGCTTTTCTAAACATTCTTCACCATTCCGAGTAATTCCCCATCTAGCCCTTTCCCGGTCGTTGTCATTGGAACGGCTGAGGCGTGTGCCCAGGCCGGCAACAGAGGAATTTGCCTTTAGCAGATGGTTTATTTTAAGAGGATGCGCCAGTACTAATGGAGAAGAATTGACAGGGGAGTCTCAGTGATCCAAAAAGATTTTGAAATATGGGCTGTAGCACAAGGTTTTGCTGCAGCCACTGGAAAGATATTAAAAAGAAAGAAAATGTTGCTAAAACGATGGGAATAGAATTCTGTGCGTTGAAAGTTGAAAATGAAGCACGTTCCACCCGAGCCCTAAGCCTTTAACCTAAATGCAGGGTGAAATAAAAAAGATTGATTGGAAGCACCTTGGAATTCAGGCAGCATGAATTTGCAGAAATATGGTAGCAAGCTTCTAGGAGAACGTTGGGGTTTTTCAGTCTGTAGAAATTTTTTATTTTTGAAGTCTGGGGCTGTGAATGGCAAACAAATTGTTTGTAGGCTGGGTTAGACCCAGGGAGGAGTTCGAATGCGTTAGCGGAATAGGGCAGTTAGCGGGGGCTGGCTCATCCTTCCTGCAGCAACAAAGACGCTTTTTAGTTTGCAGATTCTGGTTTCTTTTGGCACAGATGTCCTTTTTGTCCTCTGGCACAGTTTTCCTTGATTTTTCAAAGAAATATCTGATGTTTGCTGCCCGTCTATATCTAAGAAGAGCAGCTTGCTTCTCCCACTGGTATAATATGCCTTTGCTTATTGCTCTGCAGTATTCCGTGAGGGAGCACACAGGACTGGATAACCTCTAAAGAGCAGCTGCCTTTGGATATTTGGCACTGTTATTAGCAATATACTATTGGGATCGCAGGCTCCTGTAATAAATTTAGCAATCTTGGCTGCACTATCCTTATTCTTATCTAGCACCCCCCAGAGCTAGAGAATTTGAAAAGTACATATCCTATTCTTACTGTGGTGAATGCCCCCGCATGAATAGGAAGCAAATAATAAGTGCATTTTTATGAAGATTTGACATTTAACTTTTGATATCTACTGACTTCCTCCAGCTGTATACGGTGTTACCTTTAATTGCCCCTGAGGACAGGCCGGGGAAGGGGGCTGAAATGTTGTTAATGACAAAGAAGGGGAAAAATCAGGAAGGAGGAGATGTTCTTGGAGCTGCCCAAATGTTCAGAAAGCAGAGGGTGCTTTCTGAACCCGCTCTGAAGGTAAGTTAGGAATAGGCAATACTCAAGTCAACAGTGAAGTTGCATACTCTAGTGTAACACAGAGAACATACAACTTGACCTAACTCCAACCACATTTAATTTTCTCCCCTTTTTAGGAAGCCCAGTATGTCTTACTTATTGACCTGACTGATGAATGTACAGTTAGATGATTGTGAATTTACATACATCAACATTGGATGCTGCCTGAAGTGTCCAGGCAGTGCTTCAGCTGCACTTTTTAAGGTGTATTTTTCACACGTGGAGAGTAACACACTACTTTGGGAAATCATGATTGGCTTACTCTAAGAAGATAGGGATGTGAGCTCCCCAGTGAACAACCCCTGAACTGCTGTGTGAGAGCTTCTCACAATTAATAACTTGATATGCAGTCTATATTCTTTTATTCTTAAACATGTGATTCCCATGAAATCTGGCTGACCAAATTAACCAATTGGGCTTACTTAGCTGCCAGTGTTTGCATAACAGGAGCAACACGGGGCTATTTCTAGCTTCACCTAGAAGGTAATGTAGGGGTGGCCTAAAGCTTTTCCATGTTGCACTACCTTACTAAAAGATCTTTCCAGTAATGGCATGCAGCATTTCCTTTGCCTTCCCTGACAACAGTTCTGGGTTGTATAACAAAATAGCTGTGGATACCTGGATGATTACTCCTGAATCAAGTACTCGCAAAGCACTAGCCATCCAGGGATGCAAGTACTCAGAGCTGACCTGCCTTCATTTCTCCACTCCATAGCAGTTCTTCTATATGTTCACAGGCAAAATAGAATGAGTTCAAACATGTACCCAAAAATGTGATGTATTAATAAAAAAAATTTTGCAGCACCCAGCGCTTTATAATCTGATATTGGTGATATTAATCTCTTCTGAAGTATCTGTTTCATGGATTAACATCTGCTGCTGTGCATAGTGTGAGGGGAATCTTGGAGCTTTAAGATGGGTGCACGAAGAAATACAATTTGGGATGGAAACAGGCATTTTTTTTAGAGCAAGTGCACAACCAGGAAGACAATGGATGAGTCAGGAGGATTTGTTGGACTTGATCCCAAGCACCTAAAATTCCCTGACGGGAGTTTCATTTTGTCTTCTGCCCCTGGAAACTTTTCCATTTAAGACAATCTGTAGAACAGTGCCTTCGCTCTGTGGAGCGCTCACAAAAGTGGTACCGTGCAATATGCAGTTATACATCTTCTGCTGAGGCATACTGTCCTGTGAAGATAGACCAGTATGGGCAGCAATTGGAGTGTAAGGTACTAGCAAAGCACTTTAAGTAGCTACCTGCCAGCAGAAATCTTATAAACTTTCAGATTCTCCTAATCTGGGTTTTTCAATAGGGAGACAATGTTCTTTTCAGATGGACTGAAAAGAACTTTTAAAATTATCTTTGATCAATTGATGGGACTAACACACTCTGCAGGTTTGGGATGAGGTTTTGGGTGTCCTTCACTAGATCATACTTTGACTTCCAAAAAGACCAGCTGAAGATCTGAGTTGTATTTTATACCTTAATGTCTTATTTACGTGGAGATTGCAGTGGCTTTTCCATTAATGTTTATGCAGCTTGTCTTCTCTTTCTTGTTTTCATCTTCAGCTTCTGTCCTTCTTATTATTTATATTTCAGTAGTACTTAGAGCACTTTATTAGTGTCAGGGTCCAACTGTACTAGATGTTTACACAAAGATTTAGTTTTCTATGCATCAAATATGTTAAAATGTGTTAAAAACACTAGTGCAGATATATCAATTTAAATTAACACAGTACATTGTTATTAGCATAGTGATACTTTGAGTTCACCTAATTTTATCTGAAGCAAAACACTGCATGTAATTCTTTCAAATCTTTGCTCTTCTGCCTCTTCACTTACAGTCAAACATCCTAAAATACTAAATTTTCAGCAAGTTGAGCTGGATAGTCCTGAAGTCACTTTGTGTGAGGGCCTGTAGTTACTCTGGTGTCCATTAAAACACGAACATCCATACTGCCTCTTCCGTGGCTCCTCTAATTAAAAGTGGAAGCTCAGTTTCCCATCAGTAGGGAGAACCATGTCTAAGGATACTAGAATGGAGCTCACTGAAATGAGGGATTGTTGGCAGATCGGAAGGAGCAGAAGAAACGTGGGATTGAACGAAGCTAACATGCTGTAGGGGAGCACATGGGAGGAAACTCAACCAGTGCCTTTTCACCCAAAGGATGTAGTTTGGAATGTGGGGTTAAAGCAGGGTGTTCTTAGTAGAAATACCATTGAGGAAGCACCTTGAATGAGATGAAGCACATGTGAGAGGAGGAGAACTGACAGTAATAGCTCTTTTTAAAAATATTTGCGTTTTGAAAAAAGAGGAAAATCCAGAGAATATTAGTTGTCATCATTTTGTTTGTGCTTCATTATGTGATATTGAAGGAGAGAGCGTTCTATTTTTACGATTATTGCAGGAATTCTAAGTCTCAGACAAACACTGTGTTCACTTGTAATGGTACAGAGAAAGGGAACAAAGCACAGCAGAGCATCGGAGAACAGAAGTGGCCACCTCTTTGATGGCAAGATGACCAAGAGAAGAACGAGGCCCATTAATTAATAGTATTTATGCTACCTGACTAATGAATGAGCCTGATCTAGGTGGTGCTTTAGGATGGGACCTAACTAAAGATGGTAATTGAATCTAAACATTACCTGTGGAGATGCTTATCCTTGCTAAAAGTTGTCATTTTAGCAACTGTTGTTATTAGATACACTTTTACTCTGGGAGGGGGACATCATGGGGTTCATTCCTGTACCAGAAAAGGTTCTGGGTTTTTTTTTGATGGACTACGTGCTGAGGAACACAGAGGAAAATACCAGCGGGTGGGCAGTAATTACCTGGCTGCTGGTGAGTAGAAGCCTGAAGAAGTACAAAAATTCCGGAGCCTGTAGCCTAGTCAAGATTTCCCTGTGCGCCACCTCTCCTGCAGATCAGTTAGATTATTTCCACTGAGAAGGACAAAAAAATCGTTGCCTTATAGCACAGATAAAAATGATAAAATTAGGGCTGTATACCTAGTTGAAGGGGCTTTTAATCAAAGGGAATGGAATGTAAAAAGTAAGCAAATCTTCCTCTTAGCTAACACAATGCATTTTCATAGTCATTTTGGAAAAACACCAGTAGGGTGCATAGTTGGGCTGCACAGTGGTGTGGTGTTGCCATTTACTGTAGATTTAGTCCAGCTATTTTGATGTATGTCGTGTGGGGTTGTGTTTTTTTTTTTTTAAAGTTGTTCTTCCTGGAGAAGATTTTCATTGATCTTGTCTCTCATAACTGCAGGAAAAGCTTTGCAACTTGGTTTTAGTAGATGCCAAAAGCTCAGATGAGAAAGGACAAAAGAAATTGTCAGACCTGGAAAAATGTGAAAGAAACCCATGCCCCCATATCCTATGCTTTTTAAGTCACTTATGACTCACAGTTTTGACTGACTGAATTTGGCAGCACTTGTGGTATTTTGGGTATATTTGTGGAAGCCCACAATAGTGGTGTTTGTCATCCTTTGTATTTAATAATTCAACACAGATTTTAGTTGTTTAAACCGTTGGTGTCCTTTTGAGATCTTTTCAGGAGTGAGAGTTAGCTTTGAATTACTTGAAAAGTATTATTAAATAGATTATGTAAAGAAAGTGTGATCTCCTTTGGAGGCTTTCTATCCTTTAATCAGGGGCAGAACGCCTGGGAGCAGGGCCAGAAGAAAGGAGTTGGCAGGGACTGTGCATCCTATAGAAGAGGGAAGGGAATTTGGAGTTGAAACCTGAACAGAGAAGGGGATGGAGGAGAACAAGCCAAAAACAGAGTGTGCAGCTTTGAGGAGAAGGGGCAGAAGCAGTGGGAAGAAGGTGTGCTGACAGCAGCCGCTTGACCAAACCATGCTGTACCCTCTCACAGCGGGAGTCAACCTGCGTGTGGTCTCCAAGCTGCAGTCCCCTGCCCTTGTCTTGTCCTTAGGGACTGCTCTGCAGATAGTTGTCCACATATCATCATCTTGCTTCTGCCCCCTTAAGAGCAGGTCCCTTGGGACAGGTTGGTGGGCACACAGCCCTACGGCTGCCAGAGCCTCTGTGCTGCTCCAGGCCCTTTGCTTAACGTAAGGGGGCTGGGAGAAATTGAGGATTTCATCCTTGCTTTGAGTGAGGACGAATAATCTAAACTAGCTGCTGGGACGAGTCAGCAGAAATGACTAAATACATGCAAGATTTTAAGTGTTTGGTATGAGGGTGAATCAGCTGCACAGATGTTGAGTCCAAGAACCTGAACCCCCATAAACCGTGTTTTTATTAATTACAGTAAACTGCAGAAATTAAAGGTTTGACCCAGATTTTAGAGAAATTTTATTCTGACACTTGAAATTTAGACAACTATCTAAACCTGCCTTCTACTCTTTGATTATACTAATTAAAATGCATTTGAATATAAGGTAAATCTTTAAAGAAGATATTAGAGTATTATACAGTCATGTTGTCTTATATCAAGGATGTTTTGTGAAATCAGATTATGTCAAATAAAAACCTCCCAACCTTTATTTTTTAGAATATCAGAGCTCAGACGGTTTAGCTAGTTGAAGGTCTGAAGAGCAGTGTTGGAAGGATATCAAAGATAAAGTGTTACTGAACTCTTACAGACTGCTTCTCAGAGTTGTGTTTCTCCAAAAACCAGGCACTGAAATTCAGTTGGAGGTAAAGCTGTTTGATTACTGGCAGTGTGGTACCACAAGAAATAAAGTTGCAGTCATTTCAAGTGCAGAAGGTGGTCTGTCCTGGGCCAGTCTCTCTGTGTGAAGATGAAGACTTTAAATACAATGCACGATTTGCTTCTTTTTGAAACATTTCTTTACTCTGTATATACGCTAGACTAATTTTCAGTAAACAATTACTTGACCCCCAGGGACAGCTTCTGCGTCTTAATCACTCTTAGCTATGATTTTCAGTTATGCAATTAATCAAATGAATTTACAAAGCAAGTAAATAATACTGTGTTGTAATTAAGCCCTCTTGACTTCGTTTTTTGATCTCTTTGGATGTGTATTTTTTCTTCAAAAGGCACGTAAGAACACCCTGTAACTGCTTGTGAAGAGCCATCCCCAGCCTAGTGTCCATTTCAGAACCACCAGTATCACAGTCCATGAGGGACTACACATTCTGGTGTCTTCTTTCTTTCCTGGGTTTTTTTTTTTTTCTAACTGTTCCACATTTCCAGGCTAATCTTGTTATGCTTTTAGTGACAGGAGAAACTTCAGAACTTTGGACAATTTCTTCACTGTGCAGCTTTGACAACTGGAATTAAGTTTCTAAATTAGGCTAACCCTCTTTTCACAGTTGTGTGTAGGCTATATTTAAGTGTGATGTAAATGGTATTGCTACATCAGTTTGAATGCAAGGAAGAAATGAAGTCTTAAGCAGAAGAATTTATGAGACAAACTGTACCATGTCTGATAATCACCTGTAATTTGCAGACTTACCTGCTTATGTAAGACAGGTTAACATTAAATCAGGTACACAGACCTTACAAATACAGCTTAATGGTGAACCCTATTAAAAAGTTTTTGGAGAGAATGCTCTTGCCACAAATGAGTGCTTATGTGTATGGTAGGAAATATATTGTATTGTGCATAATCTCCTGCCAGCAAAGAAGTAGGATTTAAGAAATGAGTAAAATATGTTAGGGTATACTCAAGTGTTTTTATGAAAAAGGTAGAAATACTTTGTGGGGATGCCTTCTGGAGTTTTCTTAGTAAGGGCCACTTGCTTTGCGTCTCTCACAGTGCTGCATTTTCTCCCATTCTCCAAATCTTTTGCTAATTAGCCTCCTACCTGCTTTTTCCCAATGCCAATTCTTGCTGTCTCACACCATGCTCAGTGCTTGAATCCCCTTCCTTCTGTCCTGTGCTGGCTGGAATCCATCTCTCTGCATGCTAAATATGTTAATTAATTTTCTCATACGCTGGACTGATATATAAAGTTGTTTTATCTAATCACACATATTGGTCATGTAGTTTCTTACAGAATACATGTGCTTTCATACATGTTCTGTAATATCACAGGAAAATTAACTTGAGGCCCTATCCCCAAATACGTAGTTCTCTATCACCCCTAGAACCTGAAAGTACGAGTCAACCAGAAATGCATCAGGAAGCAGTCTGTCTCTGGTTGCCTCTCTGCTCTCCCTGCCCGTTTTCAATGCAGTCACCATTTTCTCTTTGGAAATGGAGGAATGTGCAGGGAGGGGAAAGCTATGAGGGTGGCCAGCAATGTGGTAATATTGTAAGTTAGAACCGCTCTACTCCCAAGTGCCTTGCAGGACAGACCAGGAGAAGGAATTTGTACAGAATCTTCCATTGCTTTGCCTTTGTAAGGGATCCTTAGCAAATGGCAGCTGTGTCCCTGTGAAAAGTACAGTCTGCCAACTCTAAGTACTCAATTTATGTAGTCTTAGTATCAGTGAAGGTAGAAAATGATAATAAAGATACTGATTATGCTAGTACAGGTTCCTGCCTGTGAGAATGACTAGATCCAGATACTGGAGACGTCAACTAAGCATAGGTATGAAAAGCTTTCCTCTAAATAACTCCACATTGCTTTTATTTCAAAAGGAATTAGCTTAGGCCTTAAGCCAAAATTTTAATATCCTTGTCAAAACTGTTGATAGTGTGTGTGTATTCTTGAGATGCAAATATCCCATCTCTGTTGTATAAACAGAGAGGAGTATAAACTGCCCTGAAAACTTCCTCTGGCAATGAGTTCTGTAGCTTAACCAAATCTAGAAGATGTTCTTTTTATGATATTTTTTAATTGTTTCTCAGAAGCTCAGATGTTCATTTAATAAATCTTCTTTCTGGTAATCTGAGATAAAAATCTAATCTTTGTACCCATCGTGAGAACATACCAATTTGTGCAGTTGCAGTCTCTTCTCCTTTGTAAAAGATTTTTCTGTGCCATCTTGTATCTTTCTCTGGTTCTGCAGATCTCTTTGTAGAAGGACTGATACATAAACACAGAATTCAGGTGATGACTCGTTATTGATTCCTTGAGGAAAGACTTGGTGTGGTTTTGGTGCTGCTCTCCATTCAGTTCCCTGTATATTTTAACATTGTCTTACCTTATTTTGGCACAATGATCAGATATTTCTGCTGAGCTTTCTACATTTTGTGACCAAGATTTAACTGTATTTGGTTTGATACAATTAGAACTCTTGTAATTTTAAAATTTTTTTTGTTGTTGTTTGCATTGCTTTTTATTTTTGAGCATTAAGTTTTATTTGTCTTTGCCTGTTCAGCTTGATTGTTTAGGATTTCAGAAAGGCTTCATGGTATTTTTGGTTCTGATTTGTCAGTTGTTTTATGTCTTCTGCATATATATGTTGGGGTTTTTTTATTTTTTATTTACTACTCAATACTGTTCCTAGGGGATTTAGTCAGAAATATGGAAGAATTCATTGCTATAGTGAAAATCAACTGTTTATTTTTATTCTTCACTTTATATCCAGGTTTTCACCCAATATGATAATTTGGGCCAAAATATGCATTACACATTAAGGGTGAGTATTTTGCCAGAGACCTAAAATGTTCCTGTGATCCTCAGCACAGGAAGATACATGTATGAAAAGCTCAGGTTTTACAAGTTTCAGTTATCTTGGCCAGCTTTGAGATTTTTTTCATGTTGTAAAGGATTTCATTGTACATATATATTCAATATGCCAAGGAGCAATATAGTGCTATATTCCTTATTTTGATAGCATCCAGCAAGCCTGTGAACGCTCTGTGTAAACATGGGGACATCCAGAACTGAAGCAAGGCATTTTGCTCAGTAAGGACCTGTCACCATCTCATTGGTTTTGTTTAAGCTGCTTTAGCACTTACCTCCTTGCTTCAACAGAAAGGAAACTGCAAACAATAATATGAATGCAGAGTGAAATATATAAATATTAATTTAATGGAAATCCTTTAGTTCAGTTTTTTCAATGCCTGCTTCTGATCTTGCTTTGCTGCTTTTGTCTTTTTATTGCCATGTAGTGTTCAGACCTCATTAACGCTATCTTGCTTCACTTTTAATAGCTTTTCTTTAAATCCATTAATACTCTAAATGGGATTATTCTTTCTGATGCCCAACAATCAGAAGGGAATCCTTGGAAGTGGAACTGTTACAATTTAAAAATTAAGTATTGCTCCCACTGATACAAACTTTTAATCTTGGCCATCAGACTTCCCTCACAGATGTGAACTGAGGTGTCTCTCTTCAAAGCTCTGGCACGGAGGTTTGAGAGCAGAGAATTCAGCCGTTCGGCATCTTCCCTTTTTTGTCCTTGTCCTTTGGAACATGCTTTCGTGGAGGTGTGTTCTCAGGCATTTGCAGAAGAGAATGCAGTAGGGTAACTGGATGGGGAACTAGATTTTCACAGGTTTCTGAGGGTGTTCCACATCTATGGGCACAGCTCGGGTCTTACCATGCAGAGCACAACCATTTGTTTTGGTGGGAGGAATGTGGTACAGCCACAGGAAGGGTTCTCTTACCGTGAGTTGCTGGTGCTTTCAAGCAGATCTAGCTTGATTTCTCTGTTTATACTCAACATATCTGTGGTACAATCATAAAAGTAAAAAGAAGATGGACAGTACAAAACTGTCAGTTTTAAACAGTTGGGTTACAGGAAATGCTTGACGCACCCGATGCTTTTAGAGATTGATGTTTTAATTGGGCCAGTTCACTTCGCTTTCCCCAGGTTTTTGCAGTGTGACAAGCAGCAGATAGTAGGACTGGGAAAAACCAGAGAATTTAGAAACACAAAGCTGCTGACTTGCAGTTACTGTTTACCAGCAGGAAGAGGTTTATCTCATTCCTTTTCCCTTGAGGTCTAAGCCCAGCCCACACACATACCGGAGTAGTTAAATATGTATGGAAACTATTTTCAAACCCTTTTGAATCAAGTTCTCTTTCACCTCAGCTAGCTTCATTGCTCTGTCCTTGCCTCTGTCAGGTTCCTGTCTTGAACTCCTAATTAGTGCGTCTTTAAGGAAAACTACAAAATCTGCTGACACAAAGAATTTTGTCAGTTGTATGAGTACATCTTCTTTAAATGTCAAATTATGGTCCAGGTACATCATTCTTAGTATCACTTCAAGGCTTAACATCACACTGTATGCTGGGATGCATCAGAATGTTGTCATGTAGAAAATTGCAGACTATCTTTGAAAAAATGATTTATGCTCTGTCTCGTATTCTGAACTGTAAGTCTGAGAATGTTTTAAAAAACACTGAATTGTCTAAACCCACAATAGAAGAAAACCAGGGACCTAGACCTAGAAGATAAGAGTAATTTCTATGACAAATATTTCAGAGGAACTGCTGAATAGTCTCTAGAATTTTTTTAACCTTTGTCCTCTGTCTCCATAGAATCTAAGATTCCTGAAAACACTATTGATTTCATCAAATAGATGTACTCGGCTTTTGAGCCAGATCTGCTGCCTCTAGACTGAGAGTTATGCAAGTGACTGGTGAAAATCATTTGACTCACCCCTTTCTTATAGAAGGTGGAAGGTACAATAATAGTTCCGTTTGGAACGGAAGCGTGATCTGGGTTAAGTGTGTATGTAACTCACTGAAGAATGAATTTATCACCGATAAATACCATCTTCTTTGGAATCTGCTGTTTTAGCGAAGCGTTTTCTTTCCTCACACTGAATTCTGTTTGATGTTGAGGGGTATAAAGATCTCTGTGATGTTTTGTAGAGAAGACAGAACGTGTAGCATCATCTGGTGATGGGAACATAATAGTTGTGTAACAGACCTTTCTACACTGATATATATTACAAAATGGTTAACATTAAAGTTTCAATATGCAGGTTTGTTATTCATGTTTATACACCACTCCACTGCAGGGGTACCTTCCTGGTACATTTTGAGAACTGAAATGAAGGGCGGCTTTAAAAATAGTAGGATGGGAGCGCAGCTGGGTTGGATGGTGACCAAGCGTCTCAGAAGGCCGTTAGTGACTCACAGTAATAGCTGTCTCTGATCCCTTAGCAGCCAGTCTCCGGGAGAGCCACACTGCTGACCCTGTGATGTATCAGAGCTGACTTCAGCTGCTTCAGAGCTATATGTAGCTCAAGAGCCACATGTTGGTCCCTCTGGCATAGAGTGCTCAAGTTTGTTATGTCTTACGGTTGTTGGAGATGCTGTATGGTTTGTTATCCCACTGCGTTATGTAGGTGTTACAAGGCAAGAAGCATATCCCCGTGCTAGTCCCTAGGAAACAATACATACGAGTATGAAATACAGATACTTGCCATTTTTCTGAAAATCTCTTCGTGTGTCACTTCAATTCTACAACAGAACTTGTTCTCTGAAGTTCAGCCTCAGTTCCTAACAGGCATTGAGCTTGTAGTGAGGAACGGTGATTAACGTGACTGACTTTCTCTGCAATCTGTTTCCATTTTTTTTAAATTGGAATGTATTTTTGTGCCTCTGCTGTGTGTACGGTATTAGACCTTTTCTGCTTCTATTTTATATCCTGTCACACCTTTCTTCTTTCACTGTAATCTGTGTGAAAGCATGAATCTCATATTCCTTGTTCCTCCGTTTAGTGCTTCAATTACATCATGGATTTTTAGCATGAACAGAAGACCCAAGCACTGATTACTTTTCTGACTGAGAATGTCTTTTTGTCTACTGCCATCACAATTGCCTCATGTGCATTTTTTTAGTTGATGCTGATTCTTACTGACCTTAATCCCTCTTCTGAAGAGAAATGCCTGTCGAACCTTGTAATACTGTCAAAAAGCATGAAGTTCAGAGAATCATAGCCCAGTGATGGAAAAGTCCTGTTAGGTCATCCAGTCCATCTCTTGCCAGCACAAGATTCTTCACAGGGATGAAGCTGTGCGTCCTTGAGAAGGGTATGTAGTTCTTCAGCTGGAAGCCCAGAGATTGATCCATTGTACATATAGATGTCCCGTTGCAACATTTCTCCCCTGTGTTTGCTCAGACTTTGACCCATTTGGGCATTAACTGATTGTCGATCCAGGGCATTTGCCATGTGCGTGTGGCTGTGGTGTATCATATCCAAAAGGCAGGAATGAAAACTGGCAAAATAGCAAACTGTTACCCATGTCTGAAGGACACATGGCTGAGCAGACTAGTGTCCTGTTTCTGCACTGACAGGCAGTTCTTGCCAAGAAGCTGAGTATCAGTGACTGTGTTTATTAGTTGAACAGTACTGCAGCTGTCTTCTCAAGTATCTCAACATTATGTTGGGTAAAATTTTGAGCTTAGCAGAGCTGTATATTTCTTTCATGTTACCTTACCTATAGAGTAGTATGTAAAGCTGTACATCTTGCATTAGAGAATCTTGAGTAAATGATTATGAATTGATATTACTGAAAAGCTGTCTTGCTGACAGTAGCCTCAAGTGCACTCTACATAAACACAGATTGTCCATTTAGAATAAATGTCATATATAGCTACTAAAAGTTGAGAGAGTCTCAGGAGGAATCCTGGTTCATTTACATGGTCCTGGGGCATAAAGCTTTTCATCTGCTACAGACCATGTTGAGCAGAGACTGGATTTCAAAGCTTTTAATTTGGGAGGGTTTTATATGTGTATTTGTAGTGGTCATCTTTGAATTAATAAAGTGTTCCTGGCGGTGTTCAAGAAGCGTCTGGACAAGGTGCTACGAGATATGATTTAGTAGCTTAGTGGGTAGTATTGGTGACAGGAGGATGGTTGGACTAGATGATCTTGTAGGTCTTTTCCAACCTTGTGTTTCTATGATTTCTATGATGATTCTAAGGAACAGCCCATAATTCTGATGCAGGGTTTGGAGTTCAGCATGTTCTTTGGGGCTGTAAGGAGCAGACCTTCAGACCTCTGCCAGATTTCTAAACTGTACAGCCAGTCCTTATATCTTTAGTTTGTAAACCTTGTATTGTGACTGTATACTTGCCAGTCGCGTTGCAAGCTGTAAGGACAATGGCTGCCTTGATTTATTATGCATTTTGTTAATCCTTAAAATAACTGTCTCTTCCAACATAGGGAAAAGCTTAAAAGATATATCTCCTAGCATCTTCTGAGCAGACCACGTCTACCTCACTTTGTGTCATCAAACTAATCTTTTGATGAGAACTAGTTCTCATTAGGTCCTTCAAGACTGAATTCTTTGAGTTGCTGAACACTGGTCAGTATAGCTTACAAACAAATTCTAAAAAGGTGATTCATACTGAGGATAAATTTTTAACATCTTATAAGGAAATGCTGGAGTAGAGGCAACTATTGAAAATATTTCTTTTCTTAGGTATGTAGAGAAATCTATGCATGCAGCCCTCTTGTGAATTTTGAGGTGCATTGTGAGCTGTGAAGTACCAGTCTTAGGATTATATCAATATGACAGCTACTCACAAAATCCTTAATACAATTGGTATTTGAAGTTGAAATTGAAATATAAAATTACGGACAGGGAAAAGTATCATGATATGCAGAGCTAAGAGCAGAATGGAGACAAGGAGATGGGCTTGCCAATATAAACTGCTGGACCATAAGCAGTATGGAAAGATATGTTGATGCAGAAATCTGGATTTTCTGAAAATATTAACTTTATCTGTGTCATTCTCATCACTATGCCTCAGTATGAGCCATCATCAAAAAGAACAAGTCTCTTTTTTTTCCCCAGATAGGATTTGGCTTTATGTGAAAAATGGTGGATAGGGTTTTGAGAACTCAAATCCTTAGTTTATTATGTGCTCTTAAAACTTTGAGAGGAAGGCAGGTATTTGAAACAAAAATGTCATGGAATTTATGAAGTTAATGGAAGGTAAAACTTTTGACATTCCTTAAATTTTAATCCCTCTAGTGCATGTGATTTCATGTGATCCCTCACCCTCTGAGAAACTGCTTCATTATCTTGCATAACAGTTTGGCAGATCTCCATCTTTGCTCCGCTGAATAAAGGAATAGTGTTTCTACAGAAACCACTTGGAGAATTTACAAGATGGAGAAAGAGCTCTAGGTTTAAAACCCACTTCTTAAGGAACCAGTTGTTAGAAGCCAGGCTCTCTTCCTGTAGTCGTGCTGCTGTATAACATTATAACAGAACTGGGTTTTTAGGAGATGAATTTAAAAAAAAAAAAACCTTGCAAAATACTTAGAAGCCATTTTAATTCCTAAAATAACAAGCTGGTAATGTTTTCCTTTGTCTCTAGAATCAGTGCTTTTAATTATATTTTGTAGTTTTCAGTTGGCAATTCCATTCTGGTCTCTTTTCTAACTTGAGCCGGTATAAACGAGATCAGAAGCAGATACTGGGCATCATGACAGTTTGGCTCTGTTGTAGAGTTACTGGTTTCTTTTTCAGCCACAGAGTGACCCCGTTCATATTTTATTAACTAACCTCTGTTTCTACAGGGATTTTTGTCCTGCACACAGTTAAATTTAGGACATGGCATTTTGAGGGATAAAATACATTTGAGATGTACAAAAAATCTGGACTGAAAATTTCAGTTCAAAATTTTTTGTGGACAAGGAATTTGCAGAGTGGTGGAATTGTGTGGTGTCCCTTTGGAGGGGAGGAGGGCTGCAGGAGCTGGCCCTGTGTGTCTCTGCTGTGTGCGTGGTCTCAGCTCGGCGTCCAGGGTGACGAGGACCCATCGCCCGCCAAGCACGCACGGGAGGTTGCACCGGGCTGGTGTCAGAGGTCTGACAACGTGTGTTGGGAAGATTCTGTGCAAGGGCCTGAAACTTCCCACGAGATTGGAAATTGAGGAAGACCCTGTGAGAAACCACAAGGAAAGGCACAGTCTCTGTTGGGTTTCTGTTGGGCTATGCAGAAAGCGCTCTCTGCTTACCTGCATGTCTCCCGCAGTGACAGATTTAGCCAAAACCAGTTCAGAAGTTCAGTTCGTGTCCTGTTACTGAGAATGGTAATTCTTAAATGCCAGATTTTTAAAGGAAGCATGTCCAGTTTGTGCAGCAACTGCAAACCTGTGCTGTGACTCCTCTTGCTGTTGGGATCTAATCTGGTAAAAAGAAGCTGCACGTCCCTTAGGTCTGAAAAAGCCAAGGCACTTGGCTGAAGGCTGTTGTGTACAGGGGTGTGTGTGTGTGTGTGTGTGCATGCCTAGAAACTAGAGGTCAGGTGGATTGGCTCTAAATGCCAACTTGAAAATATTTATGTTACTAGTAAACAAATCAATAGCAATCACTAAGGGTTTCATTAGATTAATAATTTACACTTGTGTAGTGCCATTGATTTAGTTATCGTGGATGCACTTAAAATCGTCTCAGCTGCACTTACGTGGTTTTAATTTAATTTAATGAATTAATGGATGAATCTAATTCCTCAGAGTGTTACTGAAGTTGATTTAAATGTGTCTGCACTAAACTGGATATTGAAGTAGTTTAATTTAGAAAACTACAATAAAAAACTTCACATGCAGCTGTAGCTGGTACTTCTGTGTACCCTGTCTTCCAAGTGGTGCAGTACCCGTTCCAGTTACAGTACTTCTTCAGACCAAAGGGGTGCACAGCTTCTTTCATTCCACAGCCATTCTACCCAAAACATTAGAAAAAAAATGTAAAAATTAATCAGAGGCTTTCCTACTCTGATTCATTGTGCTCTGGTGCAGAAATTCTGGCCCAGACGTGAGTGCTGCTCACGTGAGAGCAATCGTTCACAAAGGAGTCAATCCATTAATCTGAAATAACTGTATTTGCTATTGATCCAGTGAGTTTAGGCACCTGCATAGGCTTTTGGGTATCTATGAAGTACTCAACACACAGAACACTTTACAATTATCACTGCATTAGCGGCTGAGTTGGAAATTTCATCTGCCTCTTGGGAGTGGAAATTTAAATCTTGAGAGAAATTAGGTGATTTGTACTCCTAATTTAACACTCATTTCCTTTGTTCTGGTAGACTAGCACAGTGAGTGAGCAGTTCCTACTATGAAATACTTGAAATAAAAGCCAGTGAACTTTAACATAAGGAGGTAGGGAGAAGGCTTGTTTCTGCCATGGGAAATGGAGAAGCAAGCCTCCTTAATATGTCTGAGACATGTATTTCTTTGCTACAACACAGAGATGAGCTCATGTACAGCACTGTTGATGGGCTGGTGGTGTCCTTAGGATACCAAGGAAATTTCTGTTAAGTAATAGTGTCTAAACTCGCCAACGTGCAAGTGAAGTACTGGTAGTGAGACTGGTCTTCTAAACCAAGATACATTTGCCATTGGCTAAAAATAAAGTTTGTAGATATGACAGAATGAGCCCTGGTGGAAAAACATGCCATTGGGACCCAGAAAGGCTGTAAACACTTTATGATATATGCCAACTCCATTTAGATTTTCTTTTTTTTTTAAAAAAAAAGAGGGGACAAGTGGATACAGCAGACTGATGTAATATTTGATTTACACTTTATGTAAAGTAAGAAATGTTGTGATGGACACGTGCCCACTTAAAACAAAGAGCTCTGACTACAGTCACATTTAAAAGACAAGCCAAATTTGTCCTTTGAGAAAAGGTGCACGGCTGTAAACAGTGACACTAAAATTTAACTTGTGCATGTGTTAGATGTTAGTACAACTGTAGACCCACTGAATGGAAATTTTAAAAGTTTCAAAAATTCTGTGTGTTTATTTTATGTTGTCTGTTGAGCCCAAACCTGGCTTTTTCCATGTTTTATTTTTCCCCAAGTAAAATAACTAGAGAACAAGGTGCAGATGGTTTAGATGAGTTTGGGGTGAGGTATCAAGCATGTTAAGCTAGTCAAGGAAGTAAACCTACTCTATTATTGGTTTATTTTCAGCAGTGAAATGTACCTCATGGAAAAGACTCTCTTCCATCCACGGGAGCAGTTATGCTAGTGCTTAGTGAGCTTCCCTTTTCTTTTTCTTTTTCTACTTTTGATCTTCAATTAATTGTCCCACTTCTTACATTTATCACAAATATACACGGATCGAAAAATGGAAATTCTTGCCAAAAGGCAAGATGCCACCCTTAAAAGTGGCTTTGTTGGATCTGTCAGTTGATAACTGAGTAATGCATGATTTTTTTCTAGGTCATTTGAGCATATGAGCCAAAGATCTTGCTGATGATGCGGCTGGTATCTTGTGTCCTGTAACGTTTTATCATTTTAAAGATTTCCTTCTTAATTTGGCTAAGATTAAGTGAACAGTCAGGAAGTACAAAGCTTAAGATGTGTTTATGGCATACTGAGGAAAAAGATTTCAAAAAGCAAGAAGATAAAGGGTAAGAAAATGTTGGATTTTTTGTTAAAATGAGACAGTATGCAGAAACGGACTCTATATTTAATAGGTAATAAAATAACGCTCACAGCAATAACACTGAAACATTGAGGAGTGATTAAACAGGCCGAAAACTGAAAGACCCACTTTTGAAAAAGCAGCCCTGATTGTAACTGTGTGAATATAAAGCAAGGACTAACTTAAAGCACAGGAGAAAAAAAGTGACCTTTCTCTATTGTGCATTTGACTTTGGTTGAGCAGTGCAAAGTATCTCTTGAAAACATGCTGGAAAGTTCTTCCCTGCAGCAAGCCTTTATCCATCTTAAATATACAAAACCGGTAGAAATCCCATTTAAAAACAATTATTTAGAAGGCTGTCCTTAAGTAGAACCATTATGCAAACCAAGAAATACCACAGATTCCTGGCATTCTCCTTCTGTTAGTTCTTGGTCACCCCAAGCTCAGCTCCAGAGCCAGAGGAGCGGGGCAGGGCTGTGTTTCGATCTGCAATGGACCTGGAGGACTTTCCTTATCAAGAAAGCTGCATGTGAGAAAAATTCTCCACCAGGAATGGCTCGTAGGACGGTGAAATTGTTACTACCTGCCTGCCAAAACAAATCCTCATAAGGAAAAGTAAACATTCCCGGCGAAAGTAGAAAGGTGACTTTTTTGCTTTCCTTTCATTATTCCCAGAGGGAAGGGTGGAGTCACGGGGAATAATAGTACATGTTTCCTTTAACATTTAGAGACAAGGTGATTCCACAGCAGAGTAAATAGCCTGGTCTCCGTTAATGTCTTGCAGTTTGTATTTCAGAAGTGGAGACTTCATTGAATTTTAAGTCATAGCATGCCTCTTTATGGTCTTTATATAAGAGAATAAAGAGCAGGGAGTTCAGTTGCAGAAATTACCTTATAATCTTTATATTCTGATTGAAATTTTTAATTTGGTTTGAAGTTCAAAAACAAATTATGAAAGTGATGTTGTGACTTAACTAATCACAGTGATGATCTCTAGATACCTGTGTAAAAATAAATAAGGCTCACCTGACATCTTTGAAATATGAGGGATCTGTCCTCTTGCCTATACAGCTGACACCTCAAACCAGCTTCCAGGGGGAGCAGTTTCACATAACAGTGCCAATTTTGTATTTTGATTCTTATTAACTGGCTGTAGATAGTTGAACACTGCCTTGCCTATGGGCCTGTGCCAGATTGCCTCTGGCTGCCACTGAGATTCTGTGGATATTGTGGATCCAGATACTTCAATCTTTAGTGTAAAAATCAATTTCAAAGATAATGAAAATGCAATGGGCCAAATTAAAGCTCCATAAATTTTGGTAGAACTCGAGGACTTCTACAAGAGAGTTCATTCAGTGTCTGTAGGAATGACCTGGCAACATAGTCAAAACAGGCAAGTGGGAAAAACACATTGTGCCAGTGCTAATAATGGTAATTGTCTTTCAGTCTGCTCAAAATGCATCTGTAGATTAGAGGAAGTCAAGCAAAATCTTTTACTGGTGTCTCTGCCTTTTTTTTTTTCCTCCTCATTATTTAATCTCTTGAGTTGAGGCCCTATTTCAGTTTTCAGTTTGCAAACTCAATGTTCTGCATTAGAGGTTTTTAGAGCTGTTTCTGGTATTCCCACAATGATGGTCTAGTGTGAAGTAGTATGCTTTCCAATCTAATATAGAAATGATCATGTACATTACTGTTAGGTAAACGTTTTTAACATTTTAAACATGCCTTTATTCCAGCATGCTTACTTTTAAATGTAAAATGTAGGAGACGGGGCTTCTGCTGGATGTTTAGGAACCACTCTCACATTATATGGTTACTTTGGAGGAGTACCATGTCATGCACTGCAGCTACCTGAAAGAAAAAGTTGAAAAAATTAGCTGGTGTCTGCCACATTCTTTCAAAGCATTTTTCCTGTGATTTATCTTTCAATTATTGCTCTTCTTCTGGAATTACTTTATAGTTTTAATTGAGGAAGAATAAGAAGTAATATCACTCTGGTTGTACAGTGGCTTATTTGCTGAACTGTCACAACATTTGGAGCTTGCCAGTTTGTTTGCCGGGGGAGGAAAAAGCTGTGACCTAGTCTGTAGCATACTTTCTGAAAGTGACTTCATTATCTACCAGTCACTCATCTTTATCTTGAATAAAGATATCTACAGATGGTGAGTATCTAATCTTCTCTTTTAGCCCAAGTATCAGGAGCTCAAGAAAAACTACATCAAAATCTGTTAGATACAGAAACTGAGAAGGCAAGCTCTCTTGCCGTTTGCATGAAACCAGTTTGTAGCGTCTCTAGTAAAGTCCCTCTTCAGAGACTGCAAATAAGCTATATGGTAAGCAAAAGCACTGCTGAAAGTGAGGTACCGATGCCTCTAGCAGTTTCCAAGGTAGTGGTGTTTATTGTTGTTTGCAGTGGTGGCATTGAGAGACCTCAGCTGGTGATAGTGCCTAATTGTGCTAAGAGTTCTAATTGTATGTGTATGTAGTCACAGGCAGTTCCTGCCCTGAGGACTTCACACAGTTCAGTATAAAAGATGGACAAAGCAAAGGAAGGAAACATGCAAATAGTTGTCCACCAGGGCAACCACAGAACTAGGAAATGGCATCCATCCAGGGTGCCACTGGACCTCCAGGCCAGTGGTCTGTATGTAAATGAGAGTGTCTTAGGGGAAAAAAAAATAAAATTGAAGGAAAATAAAATAAACCTGCTCTTTTATTTTGAGAGAGTCCATACAGAAAAACAGATTTTCCTAGCTTTTTATTTTAGGCAGTTTGAAGTAGAATGTCTCTGGACCAATGCACACTTTAGATTTAATTCCTGATGATTTCTGTGTGTCCAGTAGAATATTTGTCAATAGATATTAGAAAAAGCACTATCTAGAGTGGATGATGTTCGGATTGAGCTTTTCTGGAACGTTAGAACTATCCTCCAGATGGCAGAATAACTACTTCAGTGTATATGCAGTAGATGGGGATATAGTTTTATCACTCACTACAAACCATTCCTGATTTTGAATTGGTATTTGATAGAGTAACTGATTTTTTTGAAAGCAATTCTGATCAGAGGCTGTGGGAAATGACACAGTGTAGGTAATATTTGCTTGTGCTGAGCTGAGCACCTTACTTCCCTTCTGTTCTTAAATAACTAAAAGTCAGAATCAAATTCATTTACATGTGGAGTGGCTTAAAAGATTTCATTAGCAGTACAAAGAAGGTAGATACACTGGGAGGGTGTGGGATGTTTCCAGATCACGTTTCACATTCCATATGTTACTGCCCAGCGCAGCAAGTGGTAGGAAAGCTTCACAATTAAACAGAACTTGAAGCAAATTCTGTTTCGATACTTATCTTTTACTTAGTGTACTGGAATTGCCAAAGAAAATCAATTTTCCCCTCCCTTCAGAAATCTTCCTTACTTAATGTGTCTTCAGTAAATTTGTGTGGAATCATGAGTTTGATGCCAAATTTGTCACTTATGCCATCTTCATGTGTTTTGACTCTTAAGCCTAGCATCTATCTCAGCTTCTTCAAGACACATCTCTGGAGAATGCATAATCTCTTTATATTTTCAGGATTCATAATCCAGTAATATAGACTTCAATTTCAATTGAGAAGGTCATTTCATGGTATTATGAAATATATTCCAAGTTTATTCTAATGCAATTTTGCTGCTGGAGGCAGCATGAAAAAAAAAAGAGACTTTTGTAACTGAGTCTGTACAGATCATCAGTGTGTATGCTGCATGTAGGTGGGAGTCCACCCTCCCCAGAATGAGGGTATTGATGCCCCTTTGGCATCTATATTTTGGCTTCTTCATTGGTGGGGAGGCAGTGGGTAGGTGGATGAGTCCCTCCACTGTTGCTTCCGAGTCCTCCATGATGGTAAATGATGTCTAAAACAGTGTTTTGATAAATAAGACTCTTGAAAGATGCTCGTCCAGAGCTCTGCCTTCTTTAAGTGCAGGGTTTGCTTTGAGAGACGTGTTGACACATCTGGATGCACAGTGTGTTAGCTGAAGGCAAACAGACCTGGCAGTGAGGAGGGACAGCTGGGTCCTGCTGGCTCAGCACACTGGGGGCTGCCACTAAAGCGCTGACACTGCATCGTGACCGCAGTTCCCAGGTGATCACTCCATTGCCTGTGACATTAGAAATCAGCAGAAAGTTGCCTGAGAAGTCATTCATGCGAACTGGGAGACAGAGAAAGCAAAAGAGAAACCACATCTGACTCTGAACAAGAAGCAAATGGGTAAGTTTCTCCCATCCATTTCAGAAGTTTTGGCCAGTGTGTTCCCTTCCTCAGAGAAAGAGGTGAGGTCAGATTCAGTGTATGCATTCTGTCAATCACTGTGCCCTGGCATCAAGAAATACAGAAAAATACACATTAAAATGTATTTAAATTCACAGGATCTGTATAAATGCACAAGTCTTTTTTTCATATTAGCTCTCATTTCCTCTGTCCACTGTTACCTTTCTTTGGTGCCGGGGGGATCAGCAAAAGGAGAAGAAGGAATACAAGCTTCCCCTTGGCGCTTAGGCATTGTTTGTCACCTCAGTCTGCTGATAAATAATATCAGACTGAGGTTTTTGCCATTTGGAACACTTGAGCAAACCAAGTCCTTATATAATTTCTTTTTTTTTTTTTTTTTGCTTTACCTTGGGTTTTATAATTTGACAAGCAAAAGTTGAAACAAGTGCAGAAAAGAAGAAATGTTCATAAATATTTTTTAGGTTAATGGCATGTATCATTTAGTGCACTAAAGCAATTCCAGAGGGCTTTCATTTGCTCAGAGTTCTAAGCATTGAGTTGGGCCCCAGGACCTCATGCATGTAAACAGTTTGCAAACCAACAGCGAATATGATGGAGAAGCATTAATTCCTGCTTTAGTTTCAAAAAGGCTGTATGGTTGTTCAAAATACCAACAAAAATGTTGTTAAAATGAGAAATCACATTCTGAGACATTTTCTTTATTATGTATCTGAACCAAAATAGGCAACGTGTGTACAAACTGAAGTTTACTCTTAGCATTTTTTATGTTTAATCTAAATTAGATGCCTTTTCTGCCAAAGCACTGCTTTAACAATTCAGAGTGAAAAGCTGTAAAGTGCAGTTCTTTTTTGAAAAAAAAATAAATAAGAGTTTGCCAAAGGAAGGCTGTTAACATGTGCTGCGTGTGACAGAGAGGTGCTACAGTAAGAGGAAAAAACACTATATACACTGATTGGCAAAATAGTTAAAAAGGTATTGTCCTTTTATTACACTGTCTGAAATTTAAACTGTACAAGGCAGGCACTTCAGTTATTATTATGTGGCTTTTAACTTGGCTTTAGTTGTCCCCAGGAGCGCAGGTGACAGACGCAGAGAGGGCTGCAGGATTTTAGCAAAGGATAACAGACAGGTCAATAGCGGAGGGGAGTCAGTTAAACTGTGCTTAGGTAGGTTGGATATATTCAAGTTGGCAGTTCCTGATGGAATTAATCCTGGACTACTTACAGAAGTAGCTGAAGCAATCTCTGAAGCATTAGCCATTATCTTTGAAAACCCACAGAGAATGAGGGACAGAGGTCCCAGTGGTCTGGAGATGCACATAATACAGCACGTCCCTCTAAGCCAGAGGGAAAGAAGAGCTAAGAAATCACAGACAGTGGAGCTTCACTGGTATTAGCAAGATACCGGATCAAATTGTTCAGCAACTGGTTTATAG
The DNA here is from genome assembly GCA_013400555.1 of Jacana jacana. NCBI lineage: Eukaryota > Metazoa > Chordata > Aves > Charadriiformes > Jacanidae > Jacana > Jacana jacana. The sequence goes on from VZTM01001400.1 coordinate 56,462, forward strand.
CATCTTGAGGATGGTAAGATGGTAAAAACATTGACTCTACAAATTATGTTGATCGAGTTCCTTCCTTTTTTTTCAGTAGTTAGGAGGCCAGGTAGAGCAGAGAAAGTCCAAGTGGTGTTTGTTATGTGTCTAACTTCAGCCAGGCTTTGAACAGAAATGCGTAGAGCATTCTGATTAGCAGTCTAACAAGGTAAAAACAGAAATCCACTGTAAAACACTTCAAAGCAACATCCTCAGTACGCTGCTGTGGGTGGTTGGCTGTCAGAAAGGGTAGCGGGGCTAGAGGGGGGTTCAGGAAGTGTTCATCCTCCCATCCCAGTAAGGACAGTTTCCATCTATGGCTTGTATGAGCGTGGAGAGAGTATCTTACAAAACACCTGGATGGAAATGGGTTGAAACTACTTCTATATCCTTTGAGGAGCAGGATGGAGTTTGGAGGGAAACAGATTAATTGAAGAAATGATCTGAGATTAAGAAGATAGAATTGAGTAAATTCAAAAGCAGATGGCTAAGAAATCGGATGCAAAACATAAAATGAGGATTAACTGGTTGGCAGCCGTAATGCCATGGATGAATGGACAATTGTGGAGGGCTGCAAACTGAGTGTGTCAACACTGTGGTGCTGTTTCAAAAAAAAGGGAAACATTGTTCTGAAATGCATTCATTTTCACATATATTTGTGAGACCTCTGCAGAGACATTTATTCACTTTCTGACTCTGTCTTTAGGAAGAAAACAGATAACTTAATGTAGAAGAGAGCAGCAAATATGGTGTGTTTAGAAAAAATTGCCAAATGGGGCTTGCTAAACCAGGAAAAAGGAAGAATAGAAGAAAAATCAGTTTTGAAATAGGTAAAAAGTTGTTGAAACACAAGTAGCACCGTTGTTCCCTCAGATCACTGGCTGTAGGACCTGAGTTACGAAGTGTTTTGCAGCAAAAGTGACAGACACAGGTCAGCTCAAAATCCATTGTTTTGTCTTAAATCCGATTCCTATCCCATTTGAGCGAAGTCGTGACCTGTGTACAGAACTGAGGTGCACCTGCACAGGCCGCGTTTTGGAGAACTTTGAGAACAAGTCTGAAAAACACCTGTAGGAGATGTAGTGATCTGGACTCACTGGGAGAAGGAGGACTAAATCACCCAGAAGGTTTTAATGGGGCAAGGGCTGGATTTTGCTCTCCTGCCTTATCTGATTGTTGCTTTGCATTCTCGCCAGATCATTTGCTGTGACCTGGTCAGGGATGTGTGGGCCCAGCAAAGAGAGTGATGGGGAGGGCAGCACCCCAGAACCATTCCTGTGGCTCACAGCTCGCTCCTAACTACTCCTAGGGAAAAACAGAATGGACCTTGGCCTGGGCAAATTGTCCTTCAGGCTGCCAGTCAAGCCCTGCTGGGCTGGATGATCTCTTGACATCTCTTAACAGCCTCTAATTCTGTGATTCTCTGATTATTTAAATGTCATTTTCTGTGGTTGGGCTGACAGGCAAACCCAGGAAGTTCTATTTAGACTTTTCACTTTATGCTTCGTTGACTAAAAGAGCCGTTCTGGTCCATTGGTTTACTGGGGATGATAAACACGTAGCTAGTCAGTACTTGGTAGGAAAAAGGAGTATTTCTTTAGCATTCAGATTAATGTATTTTTTTCATCTCTGTGTTCATATTTTTCTCTAAAACAGAAAAAGTAGTTTTAAACTTGGAGAAGTTGAGAATATAAAGAAAATTAAGTTTAAATATCAATAGAGTTGATGAGATAAAAGTATGTGAAATATGGATCTGTGTGGTAAGCTAAATGTCTTGCATACATGTTTTCTGTCCTACAGCCAGTGATCTGAGGGAACAACGGTGCTACTTGTGTTTCAACAACTTTTTACCTATTTCAAAACTGATTTTTCTTCTATTCTTCCTTTTTCCTGGTTTAGCAAGCCCCATTTGGCAATTTTTTCTAAACACACCATATTTGCTGCTCTCTTCTACATTAAGTTATCTGTTTTCTTCCTAAAGACAGAGTCAGAAAGTGAAGAAATGTTTCCACGGAGGTCTCACAAAGCCCAAATGTTGTATCTTAAGGTCAATCGTGGTGGTACCTGGTAATTTTTAAGGTCTGACTTGCAATAATGGCTAAAATTGGTGTTTTGCTAAAAACACATAACAGGCTGTTGCATTCAGAAAGGTGTCACTTGTGAGCCAGACTCTACAATTATCCAGAACATTCAAGTTTCACTCACTCTAGTTGGGTGAAGGAGGACTAGTTACTCGGCTGGTGTGTCCCCACATCAAAACAGCAGATGTAGGAATTTAGACTCCTTGAGAATCTCCATGTGACCTACAGTAGGTGCCTTGAGTCCCAGCAGAGAGCTTTTGCTAACAGCTAACCACACTTGAACTCCTCAGGAGCCCTCTCGGGGGGTTGGCTGCATTCCTCTACGTCCAGAACGCAAGCAGTTGTATCCATGAGTTGTATAGGGAAAAACTTAGGGTTTGTTGCTGTTGTTGTGAGTATACTGCATTGAAATTTGTGAGCTGAACTCCTTGATGTGAATGATGTGCGTATCATGAACTCCCTGTCAAGTCACATTTTAGCAATATTCCTTGTTACCGTAGCGGCAAGCAGGCATTACAAACAAGGAGTAGAAATCTGCGCCTAAAAGTGACATTAAAGCGTGGGGGGTTTTTGTTTTTGTTTGTTTGTTTGTTTGTTTTCAACTACTCTTTTACAGGAAATAAGATGATAGGATGCCTGTATTCCAACTTCCAGCCTAGACTATTTTGAGGAGAGGGAGACCGTCGCTGGCGGTCACAGGTTGACAAGCTGGATGATGCTTTTAGTGAATGACTGCATTAGAGTACATGGAAATACTGCGTCTCTCTGGGATAGTGTGCTTTCCTCAGTCATGTACTATTTAAAGTAAAAGGGCTTTTAGTTTAGTGCAGGCAGAGCAATTAGGATTCCCCTAGGGGGTGGTATATAATTATTTTGGAAAATAAGAAGCATCATCAAGAGGTTTCTTAATATGCCCATCCAGTTTTCTCAGTGTTGAGAGAATTTTCCTAGTTTGTTGTGTACTCTTTAATAGCAAGTATCTCTGGTTCCTATCTCAGGTCTTCTACAGAAATGGAGACAATGGCTTACAAGATAATATTAAAAGCACCAATAAGAGCAGCAAAGCAGCTATTTGGCTGGTAAAATACAACGGTAGAAATATCTTTATGTATGTTGAGGTGTAGGGAAGCTCTTTGCCTTTCACTCCCTTACTTCTTAAGGTTTGTCTCAAAGGTAAGTTCCATCAGTGGGAGATATTTGTTAGTTATTAAGTTATCTATTTTGGTTTTGTTGAAAAAAAGATTGTCATAAGCAAAAACATTTCCTGGAAAAAAAAGGTGAAATATAAAAACCCCAAAGTTCAGAGGACTTTTTCTCTCAAATGATGGACTTGAAGTGCTGGTGTAGAAGACAGTTGCCCGATACCTAGTTGTTTCTGGAGTATCCAATCCCTGATATTCTGTGATGTTTCTCAGTTTAAACAGCAAGGGTGAAATGGTGCCCAAGGACAGAGAGCCTTGGAAACTGCAGTACACAGGATCCCCGTGCTCTGGCCAGATTGAGGGTTGATGTATGCCCTCCTGAGGGACACCCAACCCATTGGCAAGGGAAGCACCTGGACCTTTGTGGCCTGGCTATCTCTGCAGGCTCCTTCACCACCGCCTCCACTGCAGGGTGGTACAAGCCAGAGCAGGTCCGCAGTGCGGCATGTCATGGGTGGCCCCGGCTCCTGTCCTCTCCTGCTGTGGTCCCACCAGTTCCAGGAGCCAGCCCTGCTGTGACTTTTGGCGGAACTGTGAAATGCAGGCTCTGTGGTGTCTGTCTGTGCCAGAGAACAGAGCAGTGTTGTCCAAATTCTTGAGCAAATCCTCTGTAGCTGATTGTAGTAAACCCTAACTGCCTTCTGGGTTGCTCTAGGAGCCAGGTGAACAGCCAGTGACTGTCTGTGGCTGCAGACAGAGCTGCCACATCAGCCGAGGAAGCAACTGTTCTTGGGCTGGAGCTGTCTGGCCCTCCTACTGGTGCCCAGTGATGGCAGAGATGCTTCTGCACCATACACAGACACGAATGGGAGCATCCTAGAGGGAGACAAGAAGATAAATTTGTGATTTCCTACTGTACTTACAGAGCCAGAAAGTAGTTTGTGGTTATAAGACACAAGCTTCAGAAGAGGGTAAAACAGCATGTTGGTTGTTAGTAAAATTGGCAGAGAGCTGCTCCTGTTGGTTGCACTGAGAAATCTGAGAGAGAGCTAATCCAAGAGGCAGGACATCCCTGTGGTAAGGGCTCACTGAAATAAATCTGCCTAATTCTATTCCATTTCACCTGGGCAGATGAGTCTGGGTACCCTGCCCTTCCCTATGCTTTCCCACCTATATTTCTACTTGCTTTCTGTTGTGAGACCACAGCTCAGCCCCTCTTTGCCTCTGGCAGCAGAAAATTCAGAATCCATCCCTTATCCAAGATCACTTGAGCCAGCTCCTGTGGTCTGCAGGGCTGTGTAACCTGAGATAATTACTTTATCTGCTAGACACAAATAGCTGGGAAGGGGTTTGGTGTGCTTTGGGGTAACCCTAAAGGAAGGAGCCTAGTGGCCAAGTTGGGAAAAAATTTTACTGGCTAGCAATGAGGAAGAAGGTTCTCTTCTGTAGAAGAAGTTTGGGAGATGACAGAGCCAAATGTCTGCAATGCTAAAGTGGAAAGAAAATCAAGTAGGCACCTTTCTAGTGACCACAAGCCCACAGCTGTCAGAAGCTCGCTGTGTACTCCCCCACTGCTTCCCCATGGTGACAGATGTCCTACTTTTGCAATTCAAAAATCTGGTCATGCTAACTTATGAATTATACAAGGCAAAAACAGGAAAATCACTTCACCCATCACTGAAAAGAAGCTACCTCTAGGCTGCAACGTTGTCACTGTTTAATGGTGCAGGACAACTGTATAGAGCACTTATGACTTCAGGAAAATGTTAAGCATAAGATGGCTATTCATTTTTTAAAAATGACCAGGCTGCTAACACTCTAGTGTTGCACGCATGGAAGCACACACACGTATGCATTGCTCTTCCACGGCCACGCGTTTTCAAGGCATTTCATGCTTTATCTGATTGAAAACAGTACCTTAGAGCCCCCTCCTATGCTGACCTGCGGGAAAAGCTGCCTGACGAGATCATTACTGTGAGCAATCCTGGCAGCACCTGCACCTTCTCCCTCCTGACGTTTTATACAACCAGGTAGCCAAGCTAATCCTGGGTAGTTTCAAGGAAACTGAGCTGTTTTTCCAACAGCTATGATTGCAAAAATATATTTGCTTTGATTTATGAAAATTTAAAATCTTCTGGGCATAGGGGACCAAACTTTGTGTATACTTAGTAGCATTTTTTTTTGCATTATTTATGTCTTCAACTGCAAACAATAGCAGCAGCATTTATACTTGGGAAATAAATTGTGCAGTTAAATGTGGCCTGAGTTAGTTGTCTGCAAAATAAACTTTCTGAACTCTGAAGGAGGTAAAAGTACTGAAACAAAAGAAGCTCTGCAAAAATATTTGAACAGAGAAAAGTACACAGGAGTGGCAGACCCATCCTAGAAAATAGTGCAGTACTATTTCTAGTGATACTCCAAAAAAAATTGGCAAACATTCGAGTCTTGTGGCTTGAACTTGGGTGGGAATGATATTTTAATGTAATTGTCTTTCCCACTTACATAAAATGCAGCAGATGCTGAATGTTATGAAAAGAAGAGATGAACTCAGCCCTCCCAGTTCATTGAACAAGGCAAAAAGACCTCCTTTACTCGTTTTCATTCTGGGTAACAAAAGTAAATTCGTATGTTTGGACATAATTAAACCATCCATCCTTTTTACTTTTGTGCACAAACATTTTTAGTGTTAGTTTAAGTATTCCAGTACAGAAGTAGCAGGAGATTTAGATGGGCTCCTCTCCTCTCCTCCTCTTCGTCTCCTTCATGGTATAATCCCAGTTACATCCCACATGGTTCCACAGACATACATGGCTTTCTGGACCATAAAAATCTGAAGACTTTGCCATAGGCCAACGTTTTTGGCAATGCTCCATTGCTACACTCACTTTAAATTTTGTATATAAGTACTACAGAATTACTGCTTTGCCCCCTCCTCCAAATTCTGTTGAGGTTAAATGCTGTGCAAGGTTTCCTGCAACCCTACTAGTAATTTCTTTACCCAGGGCCTGGTGGGAGAAGGAAGAGTGTGCAGCTGACATTTATGGGATGAGATGGTGGCACATGTTTATGACTAAATGGACTTGTCAGACACTAATTGATTCCCATGTCAACCTCTGCTGTGCGTGTAAGGTGGACATGGGGAATTACAGTTTGCACCCTGTCTAGCCCAAAGTTGGTTCCCGGCCTTTGGACGGTCTTGGAAATCACCTCTCTGCATTGCATGTGCTGTAATAGGCTGAGACTGGCAAAATACTTGTTTTTAGAGGATCGGTTTTGATATGCATTTAAAGATGAATAGCATTAGAAATCTCAGGCATTGCTACTCTCAAAGTAAACCTGCCTGCAATAATGCAGCAGAATATATGGCTGTAAGTACTGTCATTGCAAGCTGTCTTTTGGAGTTTCTGGGAAAGGTTTGAGTAGCACAGCCGGAGTTGAGATTCTTTTCTGGGTAGATTCTGTACTTGAATGACCTTAGAGGAGAGAGAAAAAAAAAAAGCCTGTCTTCAAATGTTCTAACTGTATGAACAGAAAATGCATACTTTTCACTCTAATTCCTTCAATGAACTTAATATAAAAATAACCTGCCGTTGCTGTAAGGTTAATGGTGCAGAGAATTTCCAGTGGGGTTGGGCTGACTTGGGCAGTTCTCTTTCATCCTCTGTGTCCCAGGCCACGTGATGTTCCTCGCAGCGGAGTGAGCTCAGACTGATTAGAAGCGCAGAGCTGTGCGGATGCACATGTGCATGGCAGAGCAGGGCTGTTTGCTTTCCAACTAATTGAAATGCATGAGAGGATAATTGTGCGTTATTTTTTTAGTATATGGTTGCATCTGCTCTAGCAAGTCGATCCTTTCTTGGGAGAACGAGAAGTATAACTATCCTACACATCGTCAGCCCCTCTCTTCGTTCCTAACCCTGCTGGCTGGCCCTCAAAGCTCCCCCTGGAGTGCTCCCGCCGGGTAGTGCTGCAGTCCCACCCAATAACTGCAAAGTCGCCCAAAAGCTGCTCTCAAACCACCCTCAAATCCAGACTCTTGTATATATTACAGTCGGCAAATTTGAAAAGAAAACAAAAATAGTTCTATATCATCGTTTTCATGTCTTTCTCAGTGCTCTGGCACGAATGGCATGGGGAAAGATGAGCTCTCGCACTTTTTCTTTCCTGAACGGTGCTTTAGGCAGAGCTCTCCTGCTGTAGGATTCCAAGCTGGCAGAATAATGCCTGGCAGGAATTGATAAAGAATCACAACACGAATCCCTGCAGGGCACATTGGGGCAAGTTTGTTATAGGAACAGTCTTCCTCTGTTTACATGAACAAAAGCCGGGTTTGACAGTCTCACTGCTCAGCAGCTTCGAGAGTGTGTGAACTCACTGTTACTCTGTGTGGCTTTTTCTACAGCTTTCTCTGGGGTAGCGACAAGCTCTCTTTTTACACCGTTCTCTTTCAGAGTGTTCTCACTGCTATGCAGTATTTTCCAATGCAAAGCTTAGAGAGAGGGTATCCCTGATCAAGGTAGCCTTCTACACTTATTTATAAATGAGAGCAAGTGAGGAAGGTTGAATATAGAGGGAAAAGCCCGTGGTGGTTATAGCTCGGTTCTCATATGCTTTCAATGAGGTTTGTTTCCCCAGTTATTAGGTGACAATCCACTTGAAATGACGTTGTGCTCTGCCTGAAAGCAGGTTGTGCCCGCGTTGCTGCTGGTACAGATGCAGTTCTGTTGGTAACTTCTGCTAGGGCTGGATTTCAGCGGTGCTGTCATCTTTGTCCTTGTGCAGGGAAAGCGCTCCGTTTCAGTCATACAGCTCCTTTAGGCTGATGAATCAGTTACGTGCTATTTCATGTTGAAAGAGCCTGTTTTATTTTCCAGAGTTGTTAGTCCAGGGTTCTGCAGAGACCCAGTGTAGCACCTCTCTTCACAGGTGACGCTGCACTTAACTGTGCTCATGGTATTCATGGGAGTCAACGTGCAGATGGGAGAAGAGATACTAATTTTTAGAGGGTGCTTTCCTTCTGCTGAGCCCACCAGCTCGGTCCTGCCCCGCAGCAGTGCTCCACGGAGCCCCCGCACCCCGGTGTTGGGGAGCACAGTGTCAGATTAGAAATGCATTTTGCTATGCGATACCTCAAGTGTCTGAGTAGATAAGGATGTAGAGAGCAGCAGGGGTTTTTTCTTTGATACTTTATAGATTTTAGAAACATCTGAAAGATTCTTTATACAAACAGGTACTGCTTCATTGCATGTTTCATATTAGTCATTTTGCAATTGTGCTGTAGCACTGGACCCAGAGAAATATAATAGCAATTGTAGGTGATTTCCCTTCCCTTTTCCTTTCTGTTATTTGCTGTTTCTTTTCATTCCTTTCTCTGCAATTCAGGGTGTGACTGTACAGAAAGTCATCCTGTCTGACAGATGGAAAACAGAATTCCATCACAGGAGAAAATTGCAATGCTGCCATAGCTATCCCTGATTTGTAGTCTAAAAATAATAATTTTCCTAGCCATACGCTGGGAAAATTTGCATCAAAATTAGTGGGCAGTGCAACTGCATTTTCTGTGGTCAAACTTCAAAATTAAAGTCCAAATTAAAAAGAACTTTAATCTATCATTCAGCTTCTTGTTATTTGCTTTTCCTGCTACACCCACTTCCGCCACTTGGAATTATGATTAAACAAAGAAGTAGCAGAATCAGTTGTGGCCAGAGATTCTTGTGTGCCCCTTCTTGTGCCTTGACTTCCTCTAATTTGTTGCTGGCAGTCTCTGTAAGAACAATTGTAATAGAAGTGGCTTCAGGTTACCTTTTCTTTGAGAAGTTTCTGCTGCTGCTTAAACTCTTCGTAGCAAAAGCAAAATAGTAAAGGTAAGTCCAGCTTCTGTTCTGCGAGTGCTATCATTTTGAGCAGCTTGTCTGTGTTAAGAGGGAAAAGGGTGCAGCCAGGGAATCACTAGTTCAGTTCTCAAGATTAAATTCACAATCCTTGGATTCCTGAAGATGGGTGACCAGTGGGTCCAAGTGAATGTTTAGACTCCATTTCTTCACAATACTACTCAGCTCTGGTGAGGCCACACTTCAAGTTCTGTGTTCAGTTTTGGGCCCCTCGCTACAAGAAAGACATCAAGGCCCTGGAACTTGTCCAGAGGAGGGCAACAAAACTGGTGAGGGTCTGGAGCACAAGTCCTGTGAGGAACGGCTGAGGGAGCTGGGATTGTTTAGTCTGGAGAAGAGGAGGCTCAGGAGAGACCTTATCACACTTGCCAGCTTTCTGAAGGCAGGTTGTGAAGAGGAGGGTGTCAGCCACTTTTCCCAGATAACTAAGGATAGGACTGGAGGGAATGGCCACAAGTTGTGCCAGGGGAGATGTAGATGAGGTGTCAGGAAAAGCTTTTTCCCCCAGAGTGGTCAGGCACTGGAGTGGCCTGCCCAGGGAGGTGGGGGAGTCACCGTCCCTGGTGGAGTTCAAGAAGCATCTGGACGAGGTGTTATGAGACATGATGTAGTAGCTCAGTGGGTAGTACTGGTGACAGGAGGACAGTTGGACTAGGTGATCTTGCAGGATCTGTGCATTTCTATGATTCTATATCCATTATAGAGTCATCTACAACGTGCACATCATCTTTTGTAAGAAAGCTATAAATTAATTTCTTAAATCTTTGTGGAAGAATAGTTTATTTCTTTTCCTAGTGCCTGTTGTACAGTTAGTTTGAGTAGGTAATACAGTCATAATTCCCAGGTGACTTCCACAGGACTGCGAAGTGAATGTCACAGAGCCCTTCCATCCACCTACTTCTGCCTCGGTCCCTGGGCTGCCAAGCTGGAGAGAGAGACAGAAGACACAATGGAGCACTGCTCCATTCAGCTGTTGTTGTTCTGCCTTGGGATCTGCAGGCATAATCCAACCCAAAGTGTCTTTCAAGCTCAGAAACAGTTTCTTCCAAAGGCTGGGAAATGGCACACACCAGGAGAGCTGTGTGTGCAAAGGGGAGAAATGCCCTTTGTGGAAGAGCAGAGGGTGCAAACAGCAGACGCTGTTACAGTCCCTGGACAAAGTTTTCATTAAGAACAATGTCTTCTGAAGGTTCACTTCGCTTCACTGGAGGAAAAACAGCTTTGGTCTTTGTTGAAAAGACCTTTAAATGTAGTGTCATAGTATTGTCACTGATTGAACCTCCAAGGACAAAACGGCAAGAAGGCTGAGAGTTAGAACCTCGTTCGTGGTGGCCACGAGACCGGTACGGGTTTGTTACGTCAGCGCGTGAGCAAGCACTGCAGTGTGGAATTAACCTTCTTGTATACAGAAACAGATGGATTTGCAAGCACTAGTTTAGGAAGCCATTTCAAAAATGTGAATAAAAGGTGAAGAGGAAATCATGTCCCTTTATGAATGGTCTGCTCTGACAGTTTTGTATCTCTGAAGTCTTTCTTCTTTTCTGCTGAGCTAATTAGGATTTCATGTAACCTAGTGTCATCATTTAACTTACAGGATACTCATTCTCTTTAGAGAATTATGCTATTGAAGCATCTTCTAATCAGCCAGTATTAGTGCTATTGTGTTGAGTATTAGCAGTAGAATGTGTGTGGGGTTTGGGGCCCATGAAAAGGAGCCAGACTTTAAATGCCAAATCAGACCAAGAGCTATTCTTCTGGTACTGATAACCAGGACTGTACCAGCACTGTTGTTTTTTCAGATTGTGTGTATGACTCTCTTATATTAACTATAAATAGAAAAGACACACAAGCACTGGTGTAATCTTAGTATGTTTTCTCTAAGCAAATGCCAGAGAATTTAAGTATGTATTGATGTCAAATTCCTCATTATGTATGTAAAGAAAATGAACAAATGGTTTTGTAAGTCACAAACTACACAATTTAGTTCAAAATCAGGTTTTAAGGTGTTTACTCAATTACTTATAAATATTAGGGGTTCTGACAAGTCTATGACAAATATTGCAAGGACATATTTTTTTTTAACAGTTCAGAGAATATTTTTGATCACAGAATCACAGAATGTCAGGGATTGGAAGGGACCTTGAAAGATCATCTAGTCCAATCCCCCTGCCAGAGCAGGAACACCCAGAGCACATCACATAGGAACATGTCCAGGTGAGTTTTGAATGTCTCCAGAGAAGGAGACTCCACAACCTCCCTGGGCAGCCCCTTCCAGTGTTCAGTCACCCTCACTGTGAAGAAATTTTTCCTCATATTCAAGTGGAACCTCCTATGTTCCAGCTTGCATCCATTACCCCTTGTCCTATTTATGACTTTTAAAAATTGCTAATATATACCCCATTTAGCATTGCTAAGGTGCAGATAGAAATGTTTATGCGTGGAGGTTATCATGGACCTGGTTAAAGCTGCATTAGTACTGTAGTTTGTGTTACTTTCAAAACCTATCCATTTTGGCTGAAATAGTCCATTCATTGTGTTGCCTAAAATGTATGCTTTGGTGAGGCTACGGAGGACTTTGGGATTTGTTTACTTACTTGGTTTGAGGTGTTTACATATTCTTTTGTTTGAACAATACTTAAACTAAATTATAAACTGAAATATCACCTGTAAATAATTCTTTCCAAGTGAGAGTTCATGAGCAATTGGCTGTGACCTGCCTGATCTGTGAGCGTGGGGAATCTGACTTCTGAGTGTCTGCAGAGGGGTTGTTTTCTTTATTTTGCTGAGCTCCTTGTTGTGCACCCAGGAAATGTAGACCCGGTCCTTTATAGACACGTATCCTAATTAACTCTGCAGTGAGCTGGCTGGCCAGCCAAGGGCAAGGTTAAGGTGGGAAGCTCTTACAATTGTGTTGGACCACTCATGCAGGCTCCAGAGCAAATAGAGTTCTTTCCTGCAGCCCGCTGTATTTGGAACACATGCAGTTGAATTAATTTTCAGGTAAGATTAATGCTATTTCTAAAGTCAGATGTTGGAACTAAAGCCTTAATAATATAGCAGAATTGAAAGAGAGACTGTACTTTAATTCTAAATATCTGCAAGAGGCAGTAGGGTCTGATGATGCTGTTATGTAGACAGGTGTTATTACTGTGCAGAGTTCCCCAGGTACAGCACAATGAGATGGTTTCTGCTCAGCTCTACAGGTTAGGTAGGAGAGGAGAGGCAAGTGGTGGTACAGAGTGGGCAGTGTGAGGAAACAAGGAGACAATGCCAGAACATTCTCAGCACACCTTCTGTCTAAAGCCTGCTGAGGGTTTGTAGACAGAAGTTAAGAGCTTTATTGCGTGGAGCTCTTCTCAAGAATGAAGAAGGTAAGGAAACGCTGATGTGAAGACTCAGTAAGCCTTAGTAGAGGTTGATGGTTTTGACAAATGGGAGACAAGTTGCTATTTCAGTGTTCAGAGAGATTGATTAGGAGGTGCTCGTATAAGGGAAGGATGTGAAGACCGTGAAAACAAAGGTAAACTTTTCACTATTCCTTTACTTAGAGCATATTGCATATTTTTCTACAGTATGATGACAGTCTCTAGTTGTCAATTATCTATAAGGTTTTTCTTGCTACACATATGTGTTTAAATTCCTAGAAAAAATTAAAATGCTGTTTTTTCTTTTTTGAAAGTGCTTTATAGTATGTTTAATTGAACAGGAAAAAGCCTTCAATAACTAGAAAAAACAAATGGTGTCAGTTCAGGATTCAGTTAAACCTGGCATTTATAAAGAAGTCTTACTTACAAAGGCTACTTTGAGAAGCTTGTAATAGCAGAGCTACTCCCATCATAGCATAGATGAAAGAGGTTGTTCTACTAGGAGTATCCAATTTAAACTAGTCACCTCTGGTTTGGCTTTGGAAATATGACAAGAGAATCAATGATTGCTGCTGTTAAAGGTCTGAGGAAGCATTTGGCTTACTAACAGTATAGATATTAACAATTTTGAAGTCTCTTCATACCAAGGGACTATTAAGATGAAAGAGTAGCTTTAAATTAAGCACCATCATTCCCTCAGTTTATCCTGGAGGAGAGAAGTAATTAGGCTTGTTTATCTGAGAGAAATGAAAGCTCAGATTACAGGGAATGCCCCTAAACTGGCCCTGTGACTAAGTTGAGTTTACCAGAGACTTTGCCTTTTTTCAGCATTTTAGCTCCTATTCTTTTCAGGCATCTTCCCTCTTGCAGTTTAAACTGCAGACTGCCAAACCATGAACTGAATTGGTGTCTTTTCCTGTTAGCAAAGTCAATGATCCCACGCTTCAGAAATCATACATCCTCTTTCTCTTCCATAAAAGCTGAAACAATATTGTAGCAACATTTTGAACTGTGAGTGTTCAGTAGAATCCAGACAGCAACCTTTCTTTGTTAGTAGGGTGACATTCTTCTGACTCTCCAGTTTCAGCTACATCCTTATTCCTTTCCTGCTTACTCCAGGTGAAAGGAACCAAATCTGTGAAAGTGCAAAACTGAGGCTTTCAGGACTGTAATGAAATAATTCCCAAAGAGCAGAGTGTCGCTGTAGTTGTCCCTTTGGCTCATTGCTACGTTTTGCCTTGCCACAGGTGATGAATCGGATCGAATAATTTTGAACACATTGTATATGGGCCTTGCCAGCGCCTTCAGGCAGACTTTAGGAGACGCTCCTGGCAATAGGATTGAGGGGCAGTTCTGCTGCAGATAGTGCTAGTGAGCACGCAGGAGAAGGAAAGCAGAAGAAATTCTAAGGCCATGGAAGTCATTAATACTGAAAAAAACTAATTTCAAGAGAGGCTTTCTGATTTCTCTACTGGCTATTTTTATACCCGTTGTTAAGTTTACTAAGTAAGTAATTTCATTGATCTTTAAGAATAAAATTCACAAAGCCATTTAAAGAAACTGCTATGATAGCTTTTCCACATTTCCCTGATGAATATTTCACACTTTCATTAGATTTCTTCTGCTTCTATTTCTAGTTAGGGCATGCAACTCATTCCATATTTAAAGACCATTCAGTAGCATAGCTTCAAGCCAAGCAGTGCCCCTGTTTGAGACGAAATAGCTTTGCTGAAAGCTAACTCTGTCTTTACTGTGTGGTACCAGGCTTTGAAGGAAGAGCATTGAAATGTGAGAAAGTGTAACCTAGGTGAAGGCAGTGAGAGTTAAAAAAACTCCACAAACCCAGCTTTTTATTTCTGAATTTGTCACCTTCTATGCAATGTGTCCAAATGGTTGGATCTCTCATTTTTTTTTTGTTTTCCTTCCTATTCACATGGTAGGCTGTTTAGGGCAAGCCTGATTCTTACTACATTATGAGACACTTTGATTGTAGAAATGCAAATAGCTTTATTGGTCCAGGTGTCACAGGAGGGGTGTGTGTGTTTGAGGAGCTGCAGTGATGGCCTGCCCCTTTGATGGCAGAATAAGATGGTAATTGTAAAACGTGTTGTGTTTTAGATGCTGTATGCAGTAACTCACACAGGCAGGCATGGGGACAAAATGGACTTGCTTTTTGATTTATATGAGGAAAAGCATGAGGGAGGAGGATCTGGATATCAATCTGTAGAAGGAAAATGGTGTTTCACTTAGGTGTTAGGCTGGTATGTCCAGCTTCTTCAGTTTCCTCTGCAGACTTTCCCTCTTCACTGCTCCCCAGGCAGTCCCTGAAAACTGGCTTTCCCTTCTTCTCTCCGACTGAAGGGGGTTTGTGCTTCTTTTTTAATATATGCTTCCCAGCTGGCAAAATAAGACAGATTGTAGGGTCCTCTAAGTTAATAGTCTTTTGGATATATACAGAGTATTGCCAACCAGGCGTCTTGATGTGGCTTTCTGCTTGTCCTTCCAGCAGTTCACATATTCTTGGTAGAGAATTAATGCCTAGCCTGATGTCTATTCTGGTTAAGTTAAGCAGGCTTTCAGTTACATTATATTTCCATATTCTGACAGTAACATGTAGTCACATCTCACCTCTCACCATTATCTTACATTACTGATGAGTTATCTGTCCCATACACGAGGTGGGTTTCCTGGTAGCATCACAAGAGAATTGAAGGAATTGTAACTTCATGCAATTTCTTTGTAAATTCTTGTATTCTTTCCTGTTGGACTGTAGGGCTGCTGGAAGTCAGGAACAATATTGAACACTGTAGAGGGGCCTGCATAACATTTTTCTGAGGCCTGCTCGGGTGACCTCTGCAGCGACTCACCAGACAGTCTGAGCTATTTCAGTATAGCAACAGAAATGTTAAGAATCAGTGAGATTCAGTACAACCCCAAGGAATTAACAAAGTGCTTGATTGCTAAAGAAAGTCCTAACTTATGTAAACTTACTTTATGCAGTGTGACTGCAAGTCTCACACGTTCCTTTTTTGTTAAACCATGACATGTGGAATTAAACAGTCCAAGAGGGAGAGAACATTTTCAGCTTATGAGGAACTGTTACTTTAGTGCATTTCATACTCTTCCATTTAATGTGCTTTTCAGTTTCTTTAGAGGACTATGTCATTGACTTTAATTGATATATTTTCACAAACACTCCCATTTAACATCATAATTAATGCTTTTCAAGTGCTTGTAAAATACAAACTTGCATCAGTGTAAAATTATTATCAAGGGCAATGAAATCAACGTTATGTGATGATTAATTATTGTAGATTGGTATCGATCATAGAAATGCTTGCTTGGTAGCAATTGAACACAAGAGGGAAGGTAATGTGGAACTGAAGAGTGCTGAAGAGCTCTGGTCCTTATCAGAAGGTAGGTTTTGCAGGTAGTGTTGTGGCTAGTTTTCCATGTCTTTTTACTCACAGACACTGTCACCTGCAGTCCCTGGAGACCTTCAAGGCCTGTCCTTGTAGACGTATTCCCAGCCTGCGCCTCTCACGGAAGTTTATGAGGTTCATAGCAAAAAATAATGCTGACTTCCTTCAGTACTGATATTAAAAATTTATTCAGCCTAGAGATGTCAGTTGAAGATTGAAGATGCTAAAAAAACAGGCATCTGACTTGACATCAGACAGACTTAGTTTAAGGTAAAAGTAATTTAACATCTGTACAGGAAGATGTTGTCACAGATTATTTTGAACTTGCTCCTCGTGTCTTAGGTCAAGATCCTCCAACATTTATCATATTTAATACCCAGTAGCAAAAGTCATGGATTTGGTGTTACCACATATAATTGTGCAAAAATTATGTAATTATATATGATTATGCAAAAAATCTAATATGCAAATATTGACTATCTATCCTTTGAATGAGGTGTTTACTATGCATAGAAAACTTTGGAAGGAGCAGGCTTTTGGGGAAAGGCAGGTGAAATCAGCTGTGCAGAAGTGCTGCAGAAGTCTTTGATGTATGTTTGATATCAGCAGATCATGGTGCCCTTCTGCAGGTATTCTCATGAAAATGCTTCTCTCTTCTCCTCTCCTGGAGAAGAGTGAATAAACACAGATAACCGAAACCCCTTAGATGTTAAGGATGTGCCTTAAGAAGTTTGAAAACAAATCCTCTTAGTTGGGAAGCGTTCTAAGTTGTTGCAGAGACTGTGCAGAATAGGTAACTGTTTCTTAAACAGTTATTTATTTTGGTGGCATTTCCTGGGATTTTAGCAGGAAAGGCAGCTAAAACACAGTCCTAGAAAGCAATGAGTTTCATGTATGTCTTTGTAAGCTGTTTTATGTGTTGTGTCTTGAGACAGCATAATCGGTAAGAGACAGTTATAGGATGACTGCAGAACAATTTACATTCACAAGTTAAATAGCAAGTCTGAAAAACATGGAAATCAGGAGCAATGGAGTAAAAATTACAAACTAGATGCTTGTTTGTGCACCAGTAGTGAAGGAGAGTCATAGGTGGTGCTAGAACATGTGTTGTGTCCTGTGGCTGCCGCTTTCCAGACTTGCTAAGCCACGGTGTGGTGGCATGGAGCCAAATATGTCAGCTTTTCACCACCTCGGTGTTTCTCAATCGGTAGGGAATCCCCAGTTTATTTACTAAGAAAGATCTCACCTTCCTTTTCAATTAATGCCAAAGGGGTGGAGTTGGAACCGAACAGACTATGATGTTCTTCAGTGTTGTATGTCCTCAAAGCATTCAGTGTATACATACATGTGAACCGATTGAATGTTTCTGTGGATTTTACCTGGAATGAATGTTTCATTTTGTGGCAGTAATTACATAATTTTATGAAGATCCATCATTTAAACCCTAAGCTGTCAATGCCATGATTTTCCATACAAATTCAGAAGTCAGTTTATTATGTGGCTTACAAAGCCAGTTTTGTTCTAGACACAGTATGTCCTCTTAGCTGGAGAGGATGCTCTGCCAAGAAATGAAATGAAGAGAAAGATACATGTGGTGCTGAGGAGGGGAGTGGGAGTCCTGTAAAATGTGCATCTTTGTTAACGCTTAAGATGTGTTTGACACAATTAAAAATAACTCTTCGCTTTTTACATAGGGCAAGACGAGAACACGGGTTTGGTTACTGCAAACCCAGATTCTGCGGCAAGCTAAGATTTAGGCACATCAAAGGAAGATGCCTGTCCAGCATTCCTCAACGAGACCAAGTGCCAGGTCCTGCACTTGGGCCACACCAACCCCATGCATCGCTACAGGCTTGGGGCAGTGTGGCTGGAGCTGCCTGGCAGAAAAGGTCCTGGGGGTGCTGGTCGATGGGCGGCTGAACATGAGCCAGCAGTGTGCCCAGGTGGCCAAGAAGGCCAATGGCATCCTGGCTTGCATAAAGAATAGTGTGACCAGCAGAAGTAGGGAGGTGATTGTCCCCCTGTACTCAGCACTGGTGAGGCCACACCTTGAGTATTGTGTCCAGCTCTGGGCACCTCAGCACAAGAGAGATATCGAGGTGCTGGAGCGAGTACAGAGGAGGGCAACGAAGCTGGTGAGAGGCCTGGAGAATAAGGCCTATGAGGATCGATTNCCAGGCAAAAAAGGGTTTTGCCTGGGAGTCAGGGATTTGCATTTCGGCCAAAGGGATTTGCATTTTGGCCAAAGCTGGAGAATCGGATCCATCCAGGGGGATGCACAGAAATGCCCTGGTCCTGTGAGGGATCGGTCCCCTTGTGTCCATGAAGCACTGCCCTGTTGCCCGAGCAGCCCCGGTCTCCCTGGGGGACTACGAGGCCAGTTGCTAATTGGAACACAAATCCTTTTTAACAGTGACTTATGTGGTCCCTGGGAGTTCAAGCCCACAATTTAATGACAGTTTATCTACATGTTGTTGGCACACAGTTCAAAAGTTACTGTATTATGCAGCATAAAAATATAGCTTTGTTTTGGAAAGCATATTTCCTTTTAGGTAGAGAGGATGGTCTGCCAGGAACTGCCCATGGGGGGCACCAGGGAAAACTGGTGATGCTTACTGGGGGAACTGGAAAGTGGTGATAGAATATCTCCTGTCCAAACCCATTTCATATGCTCTTCACTATCGAGTCATGGGAATAATTTTGAGCCAGTTTAGCAACAGCTTTCTTCTAAATCTCTGTGGCAGAATGGAACCAGAAGGAAGTGAACATTTTCTA
Source organism: Jacana jacana (assembly GCA_013400555.1). Classification (NCBI taxonomy): domain Eukaryota; kingdom Metazoa; phylum Chordata; class Aves; order Charadriiformes; family Jacanidae; genus Jacana; species Jacana jacana. Next base: position 75,159 of record VZTM01001400.1, read on the forward strand.
GAGGATTTGTCATCAATCTGTCCATCTATATATAAGATTTTAAAAAGATCGCTTTAGCAACTAAATTTCCAAAACCATATTAGAACAAAAGTTACACTGATGGGAACTTTTTGATGGGAATAAAAGTTCAAATCTGATTAGTGAATGGATTCCTTAATTTGCTGAATGTAATTTACTTCACTGCTGTAGACACCTTGAATTAAGGCCAAGCTGCAAATGGAATTGGTGTTGATAAGTCCCATCACCATCAATAGCATCGTCTCCAGTTGCAGAGTGATAGTTAGAGCACTAATATAAACAGTAAAACCGACCACAGCACAGCTTTGGATCCCATCCTGCTCTTACTGAATTTTAGGGCAACACTCCTCTTGGCTTCAGTAGCAGCAGGAACGGGTCCAACGGAATTATCTGACAAGAAGATTTTTCCTTAACTCTCTACTGGCTGAGCGATGTCAGCAAATTGGTAAAAGCTCAGAGACATAATCCCAAAATCTTCACAATGCTGATTTAGGCACTGTCTGCTGGCAATAATAATTTATTGGCAAGAGGATATGGATATTCTCTTCAGCTCTATCGTGAAAAATCATGCATGTTTCATGCAAGATTTTGTCCTCAATTTTTCTCTTTCCCTAATAGTCTTTGAAATTTATAACCATACGACCACACCTAATGCTGAATTACTCTGTTATTTATTCAGATATTAGAAACATTACATTCACTTCCTTTTACAGACCACAGTTTTTCCAAGAGTACTTAGAAGGCATTTTTAAACTACAGCAACCGTGTGGTGCCAGTAGCAGAGTTTCAGGCAAAAATTCCATGGTTTTGCCTTTTTGCTGTCAGGACTGGGAAGGCAGGATGTTTTATGTACCTTTGGAGCTGGTAACTACGTAAAAATGTCTGCAAATGATACCTCCAAGATTTCTAGGATATATGTGGAATATATTTCATATCACTGGTTCTTCTTTGCAGTAAGATTTGCTTGTTTGGGTGTCACGGACCACTCTGTGGAGAATGCTCTACCTGAGCACGTGCCAGGAAGGTCATGGCCCCGTGCAGGAGGGTGGGAGGCGGGTGAGCTGTGCAGCTCCCAGCATTTCCCATATGAAATACTGTGTTTATAGCGGCTGCGTGCTGTGCCGTCCTGCCTGGTGCCATGGAGAGGTATTTCAGGGTGTGGGTCACAAGTTTACAGCTCTTGCTCCCTGGCCCAGCAAAGGATCTGGGTACACAGTTAGGCAGAAATTATTTCTGGCTTCAGGTAGAGCAAATTGCATGCAGGGACCTATTTTGGCTAGAATACAAATAAACTTCATGTTGACTTTCCAAAGTATCCGTGTTGCCATTTGAAGCTGGATTTTTCTTTTAAATATAAAGGTAATAATGTCAGACTTTTGGTAAGGAGCTCCAGTTGGTGTGTCAGTTGAGGCTGTGCACTACAAAATTGATTCCATGTTGTCTGGATATGGATAAAGTAATTTTTCTGCGATACCATTTAAAACCTCAGTTCTCATTCTACATCTCTTTCACTGTATCTTAACACTGGATTAAATCCTGTGCGGCAGAAACAAGTGAAACCTGAGGTAGGATTCCTGAGTAGGAGAATTCTTCTGTCCTTCAGTTTTGTTTGCATTCATGGATGTGTGTGTACTTTTTTACTTCAATTTGTCTCAGTTTTGGAAAAGACCTGAAACAGATTTTGTTGTCATTGTTGTTACTGACCCTAGAAGAGTGTATAAAATGGAAATATTGTCCAAAATTTGACAGCTGAAAAATAAAAAAAGCTTCTCCTGAGGCAGGAAGAATAGTGATCTGTGATGGTGTGTGAGTCCGTGCCTCTTACTGCCATGTCCTTCCCCATAAGGCAGGAGCTTCCCAACTCCGTGCTGTTCACAGCCGCCTTCTCAGTGCTCTTCAAGGTTCCTCTCTACTGTCAGATGGGTAGAGATAGCAGGTAGACAAGATGATAAAACAAGTTTGTTTTACTAGGAAAGCTAGAAAAATTGTGAGCAGACACTTTAATATTTTGAGCAAGAAGACTGATTAAGATAATCAGCAATGTCAATCCCATTTGGCACTAGCTATTGTTTAAATATCATCAACAAAGCATATTGTAAACGAGCTTGTAAGAGGAAGCAGCGTAGTCATGTTGTCATTGCACTGGAGGCTGTTAGCTGTCAGAAGATACATTCGTCAGATCTTGGCTTTTGCCTTATCTAGAAAGATCTGTCTGGCACGATAATCAATTAACATTGTGTAGTTCCAGTGTCCTCCCAGGTCGCAGTTCTGCTCTCTTTGTCATTAAAATATGCAAGTGGCTTTTTAATTTAAGTTACAAAGATTTCTGCACAGATTTTCCGTAGTAAACTCAGAGTTGGCCGTGGCAGCCTAAAGTGTATTTGAAGATTAAACAAACAAAAGTTAGCTGTGCTTAGATTACAGAAGAAATAGTCCCTCAGTACTGTTGACCTTTTTTTATTTCCATTAATTTTCTTCCTACAGCTTGCTGCTGAGCACCAGATTGTTTTAATACTAAAAATACAGTTTTTAGATGAATGCAAAGGATGTGATGTAAATTATTAATAGGTTTAAGGAATTGTAGGAAAAAAAAATCCACTTTGAGCTGTTTATCAGAATTGAGATATGTTTGTGGCACCGTTGATATCTGGTATTTATTTTGCTCAAGCTAAATAAAAACCAACAGTGTGAGCTTTTTGCTAGAGGGTGTATCTTAAATATTACTGTTCCCATGGATAATGCAAGTTGACAGGATCTATAGTTGAGGGGCAAGTCATACGGAGCCTGCGTTGAAGGGTTCTGTTTTGGCAGGCAGAGGACAGGTTGGAAACACTTCAGCAGAATGATGACGTTTTACTGCTCTGGGACACAGGTTGGTGCCAGGCCCATACACAAACCGTCGATAGATCCCCACTGGGAGGGTGTCTTTGAAGTGCAGCGTTAGAAAAATGGTCATGGTAAAGGCCAGCTGTATTCGAAATGAGATCAGGTATTGGAGGAAAGACTTCTCCAGAAGCATCCTTTGAGGAATGTGTGTGTGTCTCAGTGTGAGCAGAGGAAAATTCTGTGTGGCAAAGGTGACTGGTGGCAGTGTTTAATTTCGAGACCATACACAAATGCTTCCTAGGCTCTGTGAACTGTTCCTGATGGCCGATAGAGCGGAATAGTGGTCACACGTGGTTTCCACACGTGGTTCAACTATGTTTCCAGTCTGGCAAATCTACAGTAGATTTTTTTTTGTTGTTGGTCTGCGTCTGAACATTGTTCTGCAACTGTTTGTGAACTTTCGTATGGGTGGGACGCTGAGCTGTAGCCAAGGACACCTGGTTTTCCCTTTTTAATCACAGAATTAGCTCTAGCATAAGGAATTAAAAACTAGCCTGCAGTGGAGCTGGGAGCCTGTCGGGGAAAATGTGGTGGGGAGGTTTGTGCAGTGCACTGCCAACAGTAAAAGCTGGAAGCTCTTTGCTGCAGGCAGGGATTTGGTCTGCAGGGTTGCAGTCTTGGGCCACACTGGTGGTGTGTTCAGAGCAGGGTCAGCGAGAGCCACCGGTACCCAATGCCTGAGGCCAGGCTTCAGTCCTTTAGATACAAATGAACCGAGCTTTCTGTTCCAGGTTTCCAAACTGCCTTTCCTAAAACAGTACGGGCCTTCTCTACCCTGCTTTTCAGCCTCAGAGTTGGGTTCATTACTTCTACTTGCCCTTTGTTCTGATTGAGTGATCTTCAACAGGACTGCAACACAACCAGGCAAGCCAAATCCTAAAATTACTGGGAGGTATCTGGGTAGAGAAGCTCAGCATAGAGGAGCATAACATAAGAAGAGGGTGACTATCAAGTGTAGAAAGGAATGGAAAAGAAAGGGGAAGACAATTAGGTATATATTGATTTAAGGGAGAAAGTGAAAAGAGGAAAGCCAAGACTCAGAGTAAAACATCTTGCCAAATCTTTCCAGCTGGTAAAGCCAGGCCCCCAGACAACATGGAGCCAGTAATTATTCAGCTGCTAAATGGGGGTTAAATATTTAGAAGGCTGAAAGAGAAAGCTCTACCTTCAAAGTAATTTGGGAGCAATGTTGCAAGTAGTGTACCTGTGCCTAAAAAGTGTATCCTGGAGCGTAATATCAACATACTGGGAAAACAGGGATTTCAGTTAGGATGGGCTTGGAGAACAAGTGGATTTCTTAGCTAGTGTACACAAGTGGAAGATACCCCAATGTGTAATACTGGCCCAGGACCACACTTTGCAAGGAGCATTATGTTCTCTTACTTTTCCTGTCTGTGACAGAGACCCATTAGGAGAGGTTGTAGGTCCATGCACAGCTTTGGGGACTGGAACTTTGTGCGGTGCATTTCTTGCTGCTACTGATGTTGCAGGTTTTTAAACTGCTTTTCTTTATTTTCTTGAGTAAGGAGACCCTACACCTGTAGAGTTTCTCACGTCTCACTAATTTTAAGAACTGCATTAGACAGTGTACGGGGGCTGCACTTAAATAAAACATCAGCTAAATCTTTGTGCAGTCTAATTGGGAAGAGGCTGGGGAGAGATTGCTGATTATTCTTTAATATCCTAATAAAACCTTTTGGCATAACTGTGGTTTCTAGTTTCACTCAATTAAGTGAACAAGTCCTGAGCATGCACAAAGACCTGTGTTAAACTTGCAGATAGACCTGAGGAGAAATTAAATGAAATGAAATGAGACTAGCTACTGCCAACAAGGAATTAAAACTGAAATATAATAAAACCCACAACCTGTCTGACTGATTTTTTTTATTTTTTTTAATTAGGCATCTTAAATGGAGTAGTATCTGCTCCTTTTATTTTTCTTCTCCTTTTCCCTCCTTGCAGTATTCTGTCTCAGTATTTTGTATGGATTGTGTGCCAGGCATTTCTATGCCCTCTGCACTTGCTCAAATTCTCCATCTCCCGTGGAACAGGGGAGGGGTGTTGGTCCTGGGTGGCTGGAGGTGGTGGTGAAGAGCCAGGGGGAGCAGGCAGGGGCTGGTGGCAAGACCTGGGGAGAAGGGGGCCCTTGTCTCTGCTCTGGCCCTTCTGCTGGAAGAAGGTCCCATGCCAGGACCTGGCTTGGTGGCCGCTCACAGAGGGGACAGCCCACAATGAGTTGTCCCTCTGACCAGTGCCTCTGCAGATGCTGACTGCCTCCAGGGACTTGTCGATGCCACCATTGCTTGGGATCTGTAGAAATTCTGTGTTCAGTTTTCCATCATTTCAAGGACATCAAGTCTTGCAGCTCCAGTCTTCCCACAACTCTATTAGCTCTTGGAATTTGGTGCCTCACCGGCTTTTCTCCATTTGATTTTACTGATTGCTGACTTCTCTCTTCTTCTGCAGCAGAGTGGGTGTGCTCACACTCCTAGGCACAACCGGTGGCCCCCTTCAGATGTTGAAGTGCCTGCAGAGAAAAAAGTAATAATTATTCATTAATGAAGCCTGGGGGAAATGGAGACAATGAATTTCTGCTGTGCTATTTCTGTACCTGAGTGCTTGCAAGGTTTGTCGTTTCTGATCTGCAGTCTCTCCCATCTGTGAGTTTATCTGCCTGGGAGTAGCAGGTGACAAATAGAAAGTTTATGGCTGAGAACGCCTGGGCAAGTTTTCTTTATTATGAAAGTTTAATAAGGTGAAATGGATGTGGAGTTTTACATAGCTCTGGCCTAGTGAGGCTAGAGAAGGGCAAGGTGATTCCTGTACAGACCATATGTCACCATCTTGGGTTTCATGATTGTTCCCAGGGTAAAGAGCACATCAGAGACAATTTTAGTGTTCCTGAGTAAATGAGATGCTGTTGGGTGTCCAGAAAGCAGTTTCTTTAGCCATTCCAGAGGAATTTTTTAAGTACTGTGGTGATGGCACAGTGAACTAAGCAGCAGAAACAATGAGAGTGAGAACAGTGTTTCCCTTAACATCTAACCTCATCAGCCAGCTAAATTTCAAGTTGTATACCTAAATTTCAAGCATTCAGTTCACAGGAGGGAGGCTTGGGAAAGTAGGGGAAGGCCCAGAGAAATACTGGGAAGAGGTTGGTACAAGTGCTTGTTTGATTAGGAACTACAGAGCAATCTCTTCAGTGGCAAGGAGTGCAGTTCCTCCCAGAAGAGCAAAAATGATCTGGTAGGAATTTTGTCATTGCAGATATCTGGATGAATTTTCTGTGCTGAAGGGGAGATTAGCACAGCAGCCTACAGGTCCTTGAGACGTTTCCCAGGGGAAAAGGATTAACGAGGGCAACACTGACATCTGATAGCTTTTGACTGGTGGATGTTTATAAATGTTAAACGTTGAAGAAGCTTCCATGAAAAACCAAAGTTTTACTTTTATATAAAACTTATAAGATGCAAATCTATAAATATAGTAGCTTTATAAGTTGTGTAATGCTTTATTATTTGTATAGCATAGAACATAATGGCATGTAATTCATGTAGGGTATAGCGTATAACAAATCCTAAACGATCTGGTATTGTGTGAAATTTTTGGTGTTGGTCTCATGCAAATGTTTTCCCTGCTAGGGAACATGTGAAAAGCATAAATGCAGAAACAGAGGAGGTGCAGAGAGTACTCTGTAAAGGAGAGAAGGCTACTGAGCAAATCCTTTCTTTACAGACAATACTGCATTGCCACAATTCATGAAATGCCAAAGTGCAGGGGAACCGGGGTTCTTTCCCGCTGCGAATTTAGCCACTGAGCAGGAAATGACCATCTCTTTGTACCAAAACTTGCATCAGCAATAACAAACATATTAGGAAGTGCTAATTAGTTTCTAGCATCATGTCCTTTTTTTCTTTCATTTCTGAAGTTTGGTTTGGTGTGAGGAGAAGGAGCATACCATCAGTGTGGTGCTGAGCAGGTCTTCAGAACGTTTCCCCTGAATGTTCAGAGAGGCAATTTGTTTCTTGGGGTTTGCTGGGGACAGGAGCACCACTGTCACATTGCAGGAACTTTCCCAAGGTTCTCTTTCTCCTGCTCCTCCAATAAAAAAGGCTTCTGGTGCCGGGCATCACTGGGGGAACCTGCTTCAGTGCTCAGAGCGAATAACTCATGGGGCGAAGGCATGGAACCTCGTGGTAGCGTTGCTTCACCGCTTTGGTACACACCTCTGCTACAGCTCACTGCTGCACACACAGAACCAGCTGGCCTTAGTTGGTGCTGTAATAATTCCCTTGCTGCCACAGTCAAAATTACAGCGTCTGAAGAATTCCTTCCAGATACTCATCAAAATGTGAGCGTGTTCTTGCCACTAGCAGCAAGTCTGAGTCAGGCCCTCAGCGTGGCCGAGAAAGGGTTAGTCAACAGGCTGAAGCCAGAAAGTACATGCTGAGGTCTGGAGCAGTGTGAGGAGAGGTAGACCAGCAGCAGGTGGGTAAGAAGGGCCATTCACCATCTCACTGGAAGGATGGAGGACTAGGAAGCTGTGGGATTGCCCTGGATTATCGGAGCCTGCTGTTCTTCATTTGCAGCCATGGTGTGACATGTCAGCGTGGAGAGCTGAGGGCGGCTGCAGCAAACACAGCCCAGGAGTGGTGAACCCAGGCTGTATTTGCCTTGGGAGATAATGTAGGGATAGAAAAGTCAAAAGGGGAAGAGGCAAGGTGGAGTCTGTGGAAACCTGGCAGTGTCAACATGTCTCCATGCTGAAAGCACTGCAGGGCAGGGACTTGTTAAGGCTTATTGACATCCAGGTGCCGGGGAGCCCTGGTACTGCCATTTGGGAGAAGCAGAAACCTTTCCAGGATTTCTTTTTGTTCTCTAGGCAAACTGCTTTGCTAGCCTTTCCTCAGCCCACCTGCTACACTGCCATTATTTCTGTAATCCACTCACTTCCTTACCTCTCTCTGACCTGTTTCTGCTCTTAAGAGAATTCAGTTTTCAGTTGATTAATCATTTGGGGACCTTTGGGAAGAAAATAATAATGTCTTGAACCCCTGCTCATGTATCTATATTGGTAAGTCACAGAAAAATAGATGACAAGTTCTTCATTTAGGCATTCTTCCCTTTCCTACCACCTTCTATTTTTCTTCAGGTTTTAATCTCTGTGGGTTAGAAAATGCCAGCAGACTATGGGGATTGCCAGAAACTAATAATAATTAAAATTCCTTGCTATAAAAAGCAGTGTGTGCTGGTTGAGCTGAAAGCATTAGAACACTTTCCAAGAATTCCAGCATATTAAATTCTGCTGTGACATTTGACTTATAGCATGGTAATTTTTTTTTTTCTGCTTCAGCTCCGCATAATGACAGTAAGTCCCAGTTTTGTAAATAGGTTCCCACACAAATTCCTCATGAGATGGCGTGTGGGAGTTCACATAATCAAAAAGGAATGTTCCCCTCTTCTTCATGTTTCCTTACAAACCTGTCTCCATCGTTTAAACCAGTGTCAGATTTTCTTCAGAGACAGGTGTCTGCCTGCCACAGCTCCCAGATCTGGGCTTGGTTACCTATGGTAATGTTCAGAAGTGCTGCATTCTTAATTGACTTCATTGATTAGCAGATGGGGGAAAAAAAAGAAAAGAAACCTGTTTTAATATTCAGCAGCATAATCCAGTTGCTGTAGTTGATTGGACTGGCTAATTCAGGGTGCTTTGGTGGCAACTGCAACCTCAGAACTGGCTTAACTAGTTACATAGGGATTCCCCAACCGGCGTGTTGACATAAAAGCAGCGCAGCGGGCGTCATCCCCGGGCTCTGGCTCGGGTTCAGATCGTGGAGGTGGAGCGGAGAGAGCAGGACGTCAGCTCAGGTCTGTTCTCTGGAGTCTGTGCTGTGTCGCATCCTGAGAAACACCGTTCAGGTCCTTGCCAGTGTGGTTAATTTGAGTTGTACTCACCTGCCTCTGAGTGATGCTGGAGACTGAACTTCAGGGGCAAAACCAGTTATTCAAATCCACTTTCCCCACCATCGCTGATGTGTTGGCACTAAATCTGTACTGTAGTTATGAATTTATTTTTATATGCCCAGGGCTCTGTAAGCAAAATATTCATCACTCAGCTAATGTAAGAGCAACTCTTTCTGGTTTATCACTCATGTACAGGACAAGAAATCTGTCCGGTTTTGGTGATCCGTCTTTGATTAGTGAACACTTCCTGCATCTGTGAAGAATTGCTTATACTTTGATATTAGCATCATCAAAGGAGAGCTGTGTTGGAAGGACGGTGTTCCATCTGTAAGGTGGTTCCCTTGCAGTGCTGCAGCCTTATCAGGGCTGGTGTTCCACTCTGAAACCACACGCCTCCTTCCCAGAGCCCATACTCTGGCCAAACTGGAACTGCTGGGCACTGGCATGCCAGTGCCTTTCCAGAACGGGGTCAAATACTCTGATATCTGACTGTTGCTCTTGCACCAAGGCAGAGTGGAGGTGTGTCAGGCTTGTTAAAGAGACCGTATTGCCAATCTGGATTTGAATTATCGTTTAATGATCATTTACAGTCTTAGTGGTGTCAGACACACTCACATTGTGTTTTGGTGGGGTAGCTGTTCTGTCTGTTCCACCTCCACTCTGAGGCACTTTTGTTATGGTTGTTCAGAAACATGTTTTAATAAATTCCTTCTGGGATGGAAGGACACTATTGCTGCTGCTGAGATTGATCTGGGCTGCACAGGCAGCTGGAGCTGGGAGGAGCGGGGGGCACTGTGGGCACATGTCTCCTTGCATGCCCAGGATACTGACACCTGAAACGGTAGCACCTGAGTTTCCTTCTTAGGAGTCTGCAGAAAAGAAATAATTATGAAGCTTTGCACCGAAATGAAATATGTTTAGAAGCAAACAGAAAATGTTTAAAGAAAATAGGTGTTCTTGTGTCCTGAATGCTTAGTGGTGGTACCAGGGGGAACTTTTTATTTTCTTTTTTGTTATATTTTGTTGTGGAGAATTCTGCATAGGACATTGAATACTTTGAGGTTAAAAGCCAGTGGGATCTCGTTCTTTACCCCATGTTCTTTCTGCATCAAAAGCCATAGAACTTTCTTTGTATTCCTTGATATTTTTTCAACCTGTGTCTCCTTTTACTTGATTTTTTTAAGGTTATTTTATTACATCTTATCATAGGAAAAGACAGAAAATAAAGTATATATCCGTTTAACCCAAGGAAAGGAGAAAGAGAACGGAAAACAAAGACAGAAGGGTCATTCTCGGCAATTAGACACCTCTTTCTCCAGTAACAAAGTAATTGCCAATTATACAAGTGAATTCAGATCAATGGCAACGTTATTGTTGGAGCCTTGACCACATTACAAAGTAACCTTTCATTTTCTGTGGATATGTCCTTCCTAATTCTGTTGCATTCTAGATTATCATAGTTAATGGCAGTTCTGACATTGTTCATGTGCTGAAGCTGCCCCATCAGTATTTGTTCTGCTTTTCTACTCTTTCCAGATGCATATATGCTCTGTATAAAATGAAAACAAGGAGAGATGCTAATGCTTCTTTTGTATTGTCCAGCTTTGAATACTGCACAAGCGCTCTATAAGGTGCTCTTGACATATCAGTTACTTATAAATGTTTTATGTGGTTCTGGTATTACTGTAGGAGTCATGTGGAAAATGCCATGACCATCTGCAGAGTGGAACTCTGGAAAACCTGTAATACCATGTACAGCATCCATTCCTTCCCTGTGGCACTGAAATCGGCCTGAAGGTTGCAGGTTTAGCTTACATATAGAGGTTCATTTTTCAGGTTATGGGTATAATTTCTAGAGCTTCTTTTGCTTCCTACAGTCAGTCAGTCAGTCACAGAAATACATTGACTTACTGAGGGGTAAAGGTTGATTCTATTTTTTCCCTTAGCTCAGTGGGGAATCCAGCTTCCTCCCATCCTCCTGTCTGCTGCAGTTACTCCGAGAATTCCAGAGGACTCGCCAGAGTCCGAGAGAGTATTCCCATGATACACTTGATGTTAGGAGGCCTGTGTTTCTCCCACTCCAGCTTGCATGGTAGGAGGTCTGCTGAGGACAAGAGAAAGTATGCTTGTAGTGTTCTGCTCATTTTCAGAAGGAACTGCCATAACCTGAGGCATGGACAGCATTCAGGCAATGCAGATATGACTTAAAGTCACTTTTACCTTCCCCTAGGCTACACCTTCCAGAAGAAATGAAGTGCAGTGCCTGCCTAAGGAAATATGGACAGATAGAAACTTAACTGTAGTTATTCAGAGTCACCTGGTAAGCAGGGGACTGGAGTGGAAGGACAGCTTTGAAATTCTTTGCTTTTACTCCACAAACTTCCACAGAGCTGCTGTAAGGTTCTTCTCATTGGTACATTGCATAAATATCCAGCTGCTGCCTCGTACCCTTATTTTTACTCCTTTAAAAGACACCTAAAAATGAGGTGAGTGGCACCATGATAATTTCCTGCTTCCAGAGAGCTGCGGTGGGTGCTGTGCTGCTGTGGACTGGGGAGAGGGACGCTGGTGAGAGACAAGAGGCCTTGCTCAGAGCAGCGAGGAGGAAAAGAGATATAGATACAGGGCAGAGCTGTAACTCCATGACTCTGAACTCGTTTTGAACAGGATCTCACTGTGTGTAAGGAATTACAGAACCCCTTCCTCTGAAAAAGCACAGGGAACTCTGGTTTAGAATAGAATTTATTTTCAGATGGAGGCCTTCCCAAAATATCTTTGTTTTGCTCTGGGATTATTGCCAGAAATAAGTTTTTGTGACATTTTGCAAGTGTACCTGCATCCTTAGATAACATTATTTTTTTGTCGTTGCTCAAAACTATTGAGAAAAAAGAAACAGAAAGGAGGAGGTATAAACCCTGTCAAAGTAAGTGCAGGTAGTTATGTAGCAAGAGAAAAGGACAGTGACAGAGATGGTGAAAGAAAAGCTGGATTTGAAATGCAGCAAAAAGTACTGTCTTGCAAAATTCATTCCAGCATGTGAGTTTCCTGCAGTGGAGAAATGTGAGTGAAAAGCACATCTTCAGGTTCAGGTGAAGAGGAGTTTACAGGCATGGCATAAAGTTGGGAAGTCATGCAGTAGGTTAAAGGCAGTGGAGAGATGGAGGAGCAATGCGGACAAGAGAGCAACTCCTGCGTGGGGATCAGGAGAAACGTCAGGCAGAAGAAGACTGAGGGTAGACTGAGCAGAGGAGGACATCCATGTCTAAAATGAAAATTGCAAAGTGAAGGGTGTCAATGAAGTTATCAAGGCGTTTAGAATTCCGTTTGGAGATAAAGAAGAAAATTGAGAATGTAGTAAAGAAATATTTAGTGTAATAAATAGCCTTTCTGTAGGTAGCACATCTACCACAAGATCTTGAAGTGGTTTACAAAACCAATTATTTATTTCATTTTTGCTTTAGAGGTGATCAAACTGAAAAACTGGGTGACTTGAGCATTTATGCAGGAAGTGAGTAGCACAGCCAAACTACTGATCAAGAGCCATTGTGTACAGTAGTTTAAATGTAAAGATGCTAGAATATGCTCTTATGGAAGGTTGCTCTTCATCTCACTGTGTAACCACACCACAGAACTGCTGCACTGCTGTATCATCATACAGGTCAGAGTACAGAGCACCACAAAACTATTTGTAAGCATTGGAAACTGATGTCAGATGTTTATCAAGAGAGCTTGCAATTTCTCTTTGCGTTTTGTCTGCATTTCACAGCATATTATAAGTGGCATGTCAGTAAAAAATAGATTCAGTCTTGCCAGCAACAGAGAGCAAAGGAAGCAGCGGTAGTTGGCTCCCAGCAATGTTCTCTTGGGAACAAGTCTGAACTGAGGCAGCTTTAGGGCTCTTTAGTTAAATTAGAGTTTTCCTTCAGTCCTCTACACGATGGGGTTGTTCTTTTAAGGACACCACCATTTTGCAACCATCTAAAATAGATGAAATACCCTCTTAGGAACCAGGCGTCTTGTTGCATTGCCGACGTTAGAGTAGATACCAGTACACAGTGCACAGAGAAAATACCTCTTGGTACCATACGAAACAGAGCAGAAACATTCTGTAACACGAGAGGAAAACTGTCTCTAGCTGGCAAGTTTTTATCTTTAAGGCACAAAAATCTTGGGGGACATAACAAAAAGCCAGAGACACATTACAAGGAACAAAGGCCAGTTATGGCCATCCCTGTCACTGGTGTTCCAAGGCAGAGCTGGAATGCCCCTGCACATCTCGGTCCTCTCTGGTGCCTATAGAACCTCTCTGATTCTATAGGGCTGCAGGGGACTGGGGTTTTGAAACTGTTCACGTGGTTGTTTCAGTTGTTTGAGGCTCCTTCCAGAAAATTCATCTTTTGCCCATATTTTGTTGTAAGTTATCTGCCACTTTTATAACTGCACTGGGTTTAATTTGATCTGTGGATTAAGTTTACATAGATGGAAGTAGATCTGGGTATGTTCCAATCCCCAAAACAACTGTTTTCCACTTTCCAGCCCCTCATTTTAGCATTAGCTTTTTGCTGATTCTTCTGTGATCCCTAGTCATTCTCTGAGATGTGGAGCAGCTTCTTTGTAGTCATTATCATGACATGGAAAGTGGCTCCTGCGTGATACTGTTCACAACTGGAAAATGACGCTGATGGTCCTGGATGAACTGGATAAGAGATGAAGGTTAGCATTATGATTTATTGCCTTCCAGTAGTGCTCACTCCCACAGTCCCTGCTGTTACAGTCTCAAACTCAAGGAGATTTGCTCAGAGATCTGCCAGAGGATGTGGACTTACTTGAAAAGGCTCCAGTGTGGAGCGGCCACAGCAAAAGGAAGCCAGAGTGGTTTAGTCACGGGATGATCATGCTGCAGTGACTCAGTGATCATGGGTGGGTTGCTGCGCTCACATATCCAGAGCCCACCAGGAGCGTTAAGTGTGGATGGGCTTTGGCAAGAGACAGAGAAAGTGCCCAAGTGTTTGTGCAAACAGCGAGTCCTTTTTTCTGTAACTCTCAAAAGAGTCGTTTCCTTGGACGCCTGATCATGAGGATGGCAGTACTCTCACTGTTTTGCTCAAAGCTGTAAGCAACCTTCAGTAATGTGGGTAGTCAGAAAATATGCCAGACTTATGCAGTGGCCCTTAAGGAGAATTACTCACTGGAGCCATTTATACCAGCTTATATTTGCAAGGAAAAAAAAAAAGATATTTTGGTCTAGCATTCTGGATCTTAAATCCATAAAAGCAGAAGTACAGAAAGTGTCTAGGTTTGCACATAAAATGGTGCTTAAAGGATATAAAACATCAACAGCAATTTGCTGAAAAATCTAAGTGTAGATAAGTTGCATCTTAGTTGATTGTTTTCTAGCTTCCCTCTATCAGTTCTGGACTCTAGCAGTCATTTCAAAGAGTTTTGCATGTAAATTATGTTGTTTTCACGTTAACTTCTAAAGACAGTGGAAATTCTTACATAGGTGTGCACAGGGCTGACCTGCTTTTGTAAATCTCACAGTATCTCTTCAAGAAAGGAATAAGCAAAAAAATGTGAAAGCACACTGTTTGCCAAATGGCAGTAGTGTCTCCTGTCAGACAGTAGAAAGGAGGGGGTGGGGGAAGGTATAATAAAGCTCACTGCCATTATTTAAGAAGCTTGAAAAAGTGACCTCTGCAGGAGGTGGAAAATACTTTAGGAAGTTAGTTAGGGAGGTTGAAAATGTGCAGAACATAAAGTTAATATTCTGTTGTAAAAACAAGCTAATACAGAGGTACAAACCTCTAATGAAAATTCTAATTTTCACTAGAAAGAAGCAGTAATCGTAGGATTGTAGAATAATTCAGGTTAGAAGGGACCTATGGAGGACTCCAGCCCCCTCTCGGGGGGGCAGGGCCAGCTCTGAGGCCAGACCAGTTGCTCTGGGCGGGAGCCAGTCTGGTCTTGAAAACCTCCAAAGGTAGAAGGAGAAATGGAGGTGATAATATGAAGAGATTAAAAATCAGTTTGTACTTTGCAGTGTAATGTAGCTCTCAAAAAAGCCCAGACTGTCTGCACTGTGTCTGTAAAAACTTCACACTGGGGAAGAAAGTGACAGCAGGGGAACCTGCCCAATCCCCACACTTTGCCAGAACATAATAAGCTATAATTACCTGCCTTGCTGAAGTAGCAAGCAGGCACTTAAAGGGACTCAGTCAGGAGAGAAAAAAATGATATGAAAACATCAACGATTGAATGTGCAAGGTGCATGAGCTTGTAAGAATGGCTACCAATATTTGGCTTAATTTTGTCTTTTTCAATTACAGTTTTACAGCAGTGCTCTGTATTTATATACCCCCAGTTAATTTCTAAAGCACATAAAAAGCTGCTTCAAGTGATTAATTTGGCCATAGCCCCCGTTGATGTTTGACTGCTGTAAAAAGAAGTGATGTGATTAACCCAGGGCCACCAAGTGTCCCCATGGCAGCTGGGTGGTCAGACCCAGGTGTTTGTGCTCTCTGTGTCTTAGCTGTCCCCTCCACGAGGAGGAGGTGACAGCGCTGAGGCCATGCAAGAGAATTCTCTGTGAACAATGAATACGTTCTTCTAAAAAGGTCCCAGCAAATGCTTGGGAAAGGAATATTGAAAAGCAGTACACTCTATGCTGTATTTTATACTTCTTCAGATATATAACATAGCAAAAATGAAGAACCAAGTATATGACCTTCACCTAAAGAAGTCCAAAAACTAGAAAAGAAAAATGAAAAAGGCTGGCTTTGAGGCCATTTACAGAGCTGGAGGGATGTGAGGCTGCTGCAGTCCAGAGTTTAACATCTGTATCCTGCTGCTGCTAAAATAGGGGTGTAGTCACAGTTTTTTGCCTTTTCCTTGCAAAGTAGAGGTTAATAAACATCCCTGACAATAGGAGCAGGTCTGATTTAATCACAGCTGTTACCACAGACAGGACTGTGCCAGTTACCTTTGCATTGCATTTGTATTTACAGAAACGAGTTTGTTCAGGAGAGCATTATCTGTCTGTGAATCTGTGCTTACATCAAAATATGGCTATTAAATACTTCTTCCATATAGCAGAGAGTGGAAATGGAAAGATAACATCCCAAATTACATATTTGTTTAAAACATTGAAAGAAATGTTAAAAGTAGGGGGAAAAGAGGTCAATTTCTGGAGGATATTATTATGAAATATGCTTTTGTGATCAGTACCAACTTGCCCAGAGAGGAGAAAGGCTGGAGGACGGATTCTACAGTAACTGTCAGATTGCTTGTGAAGGTTACTACAATATTTGTCTTGCCCATTCTGTGCTTTGCTATGCAGTCAGAAACAGATTTCTGTGTTTTCAAGAGCTGTTCAAGCATAGTTAGAGGCTCAAAATGAGTTGAAAAATCAGCTGGCGGCCTAGCAATTTGTTTTCATGCAGCAAGTCATTCAAGATTTATATACTTCTAACTCTTTGATGGAGTATGGGGATAGCCTCGGCCCAAGAACTCTGATACACCTCTGGTTTTATGCAAGGTATCCTGCACTCAGTGTCCAGCTGCGGGGCTGTTTTCTGCCCCTTCACGGGGCAGGATCTTCCTGGCTGCTGTGCTTTGTCTCTCCGAGGCCAAAGACCGCAACGTAATTGTAATAATGTCATATAACAACGCGTTGTTTCATTTGGAGTGCATTGCAGCAATGGGGTCATTTCTAAACCAGGAGCCATGGGGGCTGTCAGGCTCCCCTGGAGCGGCAGGAGGGTCCATGACTGGAGCCCTGCGGATAGAGCCTGGCTCCGGGAGGGAAGGAGCCCCCTCTCCCCCATCCCAGCTCTCCCCAGAGGGCAGAGACATTTTTTGCAGTGGCATGACAAAAGCTGTGCTGTAGATGTCCTTCAGTTACACAATCTCATCTGTTCACTCAGAAACAAACTTTTAACTTTTAAATGCAACATGAAACATAATGAAATTTTAATTTAAGGAGTTGCAATTGAAATAACCATGTTCACGTGCTGGAGTCATGATGTGAAATCCTGTTTTGATGGGATCCGGTTACCGGTGTTGCAGCATTCTCGCACCCTAACCCAGCGGCCGGCTCTGGAGACAGGTTCCCCTCGCTCCTCCCTGCCTCTGGAGCGGGGTGTGCAGGACAGGGCTTGTGCTGCTGCGGGGAGGGAAGGAGGCAGGGAGACACCCCTGGCTCACACCCTTGGCCCCGGGCCCTCCATGACCGTGCGTGAGTAAAGCTGACCCTGCATACGTGTGAGCAAAGATTCTGCAAAGCTCACATTATGTTTTTAATATAATGTGGGCAACGACTGCTCTATTATCCCCTGTTTGCAGGTGTAATGAACTTTGAACATGACTGGTAGTCCTTGCTGAATATGCTTATGTAGGTGGACATTATTTCACTCATTTTCCCAAATGATCTAAGCATTCAGTGATTCGTCTGATTTATTTCTGTGCCAAGAGTTAGGAGTGGGTTAACTGCTGGTGATGCTGGGGAACAGAGAGAGGGGGTTTTGTCTGAGTTATGGCAAATACTGTGGTCTTCATGCAGAAAAAGGCCCTCTTCTCCCTTCTTCCCTGTAAATCTCTGTTAACCCCCTTTGCTGACTCCAGATTACAGGGCTGTTAAAGAGAAACAATTAATTATCTTCATAATCAATTTGTGAGGGCCATTAAGGCTTATTAATGCAGCCAGGGCCACGACACAATTATAGAAATGGAAAGAAGTAGGCTGGAAAGAAAAATTAGTCTGTGCTGGAAGACAAGTATATAAAAAAGGTGTTTCTTCTAGGAAAATGGTTTTGGATGCTTCCTGTGATGACTTAGGGGCTAGGCTTGCCCTGTTTTTTGCATGGTCTTGGCATATTTTGTTCAGAAAACAGAGAGATGCCCACTTGTGAAAAACGAATACAGCTACCCTGATAGAAACATTCAGAAGCAGTATGAAATCTGTTTGTCCAGAGCACTTGTCTGAAAGGCAGCCACACGTGTATGTGATGTTTGGAGGAATGTCAGTATGACACAGAGCCAGGAAGGGCTTATTTCAACCTCCCTATTTGTAGTTGGGTCTTTGGGAGACGAAAAGAACTGTTTTGAGGGCTGCCCTTCTCATGAGAAGCTTTTGAAAAGTATGGGAATAGAAGTCTAAATAAAGTATCTGTGGAAGACCACCATCAAAGTTAGGTTTATCACAAGAAGCTGTATAAATCACTTCAGTATGAAGCATCTTGTTGTCAATTTTAACGTTTACTGATCTTAAAACCGTCAAAGAAGTAAGAGTATTCTATAACTCAAAGTTCTCACACTTGGCAAAATCGCCTTCTCCTGTTTAGAAAACACTCTCAGAAAGACTTGCCAGTTAGGGAGCCAGGTTTGTGGGGAGAAGCTGTATCTTTTATTACATGCTATANGGTGTTGAGAGATCTAGTGTAGGGGGGAACTTGTAGAGTAGGGCTGATGGTTGGACTTGATGATCCCAGGGGTCTCTTCCAACCTAAATGATTCTATGATTCTATGATTCTATTCTATTCTATGCTATGGCGTCTAATAAAGCATAGCACTGCAAAGAAAGGACAGGCTTTCAGGCAAAGGGATTGAGGGACTGAACAGCCACAGTGACTGGGCTTCACTGGGAAAGCTCACTTTAATGCTTGTCCTTGCTTTACCTGCTCTGAAAACAAGAAGCGTTTCAGTCCCTAGGCTCTTGCTTTAGCACTTTTCACACATATTAAAATGTCACACGTTTAAAAAAAGAGATGGCAGTTACACTTTTTCAGCTTGCATGCTGGATTGAACTGACAGATGTGTAAAGAAAAGATTTAGCTAATGAAATTGATATAATGTGCACTTTTCTGGGAAGCCTGTGCTATGTAAAAATGTAGAAATGTAGGCTGCGAGAAGTGCTCGTCCAAGTGCGGTCCCTGCAGCAGCTCTGCCCTCTTAGCTTCGCCCTGCAAATCTGCTTTGGGTCTTCCCATACAGCCCTTATACCTGTAGCTGGATTAAAGCATCCTTGTGATTAGAGCCTCTTGGCACCTACTGTAGTACAGGTTGTGGCACGTGGTCCTGTGCAATGAGGAAGGTTTCTCTGGTAACGCAGCAGAGCCAGGAAGATTTCTGGCTGCATATTTCTCCGATTTAACACTGGAATTTAAGATACACCCGTAGTCACATATGTTTACCTTCTCAAGGGCTGATGTTTTCTGAGTAAGCAGATGTACACCCAGTTTCAGCCAGCAGTGCTCAGCTGAGGTCAGAATTGAGCTCCCCTTCCTGGAGACAGGTACCACCTCTGAGTTGCTCTGAAGAACTTCTGGTGTGGCAAGTTTGGTAAATCACTTTAAGGATCTGCTTGCAGTATAAGTGCCTAGAGAGCTGGAGAAGATGTTATCAACTGAGAGAAACGAGTGATGTTTGGACTCTATCAGTGTAAGCAGCGTGAGGACTCAGAAATAAATTTCTCATTTAGTGCTTCACATCTTTTTGAAACCCTTGTTCACTGTGCTGAACACATCCACTCTTGCTCTGTCATCCAAACCTGAATTTGTAAATCTTCAACCAAAATCATATTGGGTTATTTCTAAAAAATATTTCATTCAAACTGTATTACAGGTTGCAGTTACTGAGACCAAGTGTCTTTGTGTGCCTGGTTTCTGAGGGCTTTTGAGTGAGCAGGTGATAACTGGTTTCGCTGAGTCTTTTTCCAGCCAACACTGTATAAATCTCCACCTGAAGAGAATGCACATCGCAGGATTTCTGGAACGTGCATGGTGGCACATCTTAGAGCACCTCTTGAAAACTGTAAGGCAGTTGTCCAAGGAAAGAGGCAAGTGCTCTTGGCTCAGCTGAGGTACGGGTGCCTGACCTCTGTCAGGCAGAGGGGATGCCTTTTGCCCACAGGTTTGGAAATGTGCAACTGAGGAGATGTATGTGCTTGAAGCGTGGTAAACAATATGTAAGTGTAGATACACAATCACGTTGTCTTTGCCAGTAAACCCAGCTTAAAATGTCCCCATCTTTGGCCTCTCACCCCTGCTTCTGTGCCACAAGGATAATTTTTTAAGCAGCGTGACTTTAGTTTTCCCTGTGGAGAGCTGGCTTGATGAAGCTGGGGAGGTGGGGAGGCAGCGCAAGAGCAGAAACAAGTGGTCAAGTAACACTAGAAGAATGTGGGGCTTCCATCACGTTAGCGTATCTTGCCCACTGATGTCACGTGCTGTGACACACCAAAGTCCAAAAGCCAGCCCGTGACATGTTTTCTTCTTTCCTGACAACAACAGGTCAGGAAATAACGCAATATCCTCCCACGCTAAGCACTTCTATTCTATTGTCCTCTCCTGTGTGTTGCCATCTAGAAACTGTTACATAAAACAAAAACTTTTTAACTGATTGTAAAAGCTTGTAGTGAGCTTTATTTGCATAAATAAAAAGATTAATAAGAACCACACTGTAACAGTTACAGGTGACATTTTCCACCAGAGCATACTACAAAACGTGTTGTTCCTGGGGGATAATTTTACTATTAGTTGCAGACACAGCTAAACCAGAGTATTTAATATCACAGATAACCAGATGTCTCTGAGTTGCTAAAGACTAACAGTGACTGAAAAACACTCCTAAGATGGGACATATGTGATGCCCAGTAAATTTGTATTCAATAAGATCTGTTGAGGGAT
Source organism: Jacana jacana (assembly GCA_013400555.1). NCBI lineage: Eukaryota > Metazoa > Chordata > Aves > Charadriiformes > Jacanidae > Jacana > Jacana jacana. The sequence continues at coordinate 95,708 of VZTM01001400.1, forward strand.
GAGGCTGAATTCCTGAAACGTGGAGTTAAAACTCAAAACTATGTTCTACTGCAGTGTTTCATAGAAAAATATTTGATACAATAGTGTCTTAGGCTTAATATATTTTTGAGTGGTAATGGTTTTGGAAGGGAGCCCCAACACAACCTTTGCTGACCAGTGGTGACACCGCTGTGCAATATAACCATCCAATGATACATAATTATGAAAGCTGCAGGGGGAAAAAATAAGATGAACAGTTTCTTCTACTGACACAAACAGAGATCTTTTAGAAGTGCTTTTCTTTTAACTGTTTTTAATATCTGAAGGTAGAAGCAAAAGCAGATGCAAAGGTGGAAAGGGTTCATAACCCTATGGGCGGGACCATCAGGAGCTTAATCCCCTTACTTACCTCCTCTAAACCTTATTGAAGTCACTCTTACCGAGCAGGTGCTGCTAGGACAGAGCTACCAACTAAGGTAAAGATTGCACTGGAATTACTGGGTGTAATCTGGTGTTCCTACTTTTAAGCACAGCATTAGTCCCTTGATGGACTTGTGTAGGTGAATTTTAAAAGAATAGATGGAGTCTTGTACCAGTTGTGATAGGAAAGGCTGGAGGATAAAAAGTCAAAAGTCGAGAAGTAAAGGCTGAGTAGGAATAAAAATGGATTATCGTTTATAAATATCAGTAATTTAAATCTTGACATTGTTACAATTATGCAATCTCTCGATTCTCTCAGATTAAGAATTAAGGGAACAAGCTCACGCTTCTGTGGTGTTATCTAGAAAGTTTGTTAGCAGTATAACAACTTTCAGTATATGATTTTGTGTTGAATGTAACCATTTTCAGCACATACTTTCACATTCTACGTGCGTGCCCTTCTTATGAACAAAAGTGAGTCATGATAATTTCCTGTGGTACTTGTTGCTGCTGCGATATTTGTGCTTAAGAAACTGGAGAAGCGATCTGAGGTTCCAAAACAAACTGGGTTGGAAAGCAGCACCTCTGCACCCACCCGCTTTCCTCCCCAGCCTCACCAGGGTTGCTCTTTGGGTTTCAGAGAACAGTTCTGTCACTGTATCTTGTGCAAGGGTTCCTGGAAAATTTCTGGGTTTGAATATGGAGTTGTTTGCCAGCGAGGTGATAAATCAGTCAGTTTTATTAGGCTGTCCCTGGGCTGCCTTTCAGAAATACTCACAGTTTGTAAATAACACAGATCTTCACCCTGATGTGTCCCCCGTCATCACTTTCACTCATCCAAGTTACCCGCGCAGGTAATCTTTGGTACGTGTTGTGTGTTGTCTGGGTGAGCGTTTTGAAGAGGGAGCTGTTAGTTATGCTCTCTGAGAGCAAAATACGAAAAATAAGAATTCTAGATCAGTGGAGCACGTGTGATACTTGTCTGTGGTGTGACTGTTTGTGGGACTGGAACCACATCAGCAGTGAATGTACTCCTGCTTAGGTCTCACAGCTGTCTCTGATTATTTTTACTCTCCCTTGTTTACCAAATAAACCTGGAGAAAGTGGAATAATTCAAAATATCTGATGTTTTGACATCCAGTGGCTACTTCTAGTGAAGCATTATGTAAAATCAGCCCTGGTCAGCTGCAGCATATTTAAATACAGTCCTGTTCACAAAACGTCTGCCTGGGATGGGAAGTAGAAGAGTTTTACGTAACATTTCTGTAATAAATTAGCTCTGCTGTCATGAACCAAGATTAAAACTCACAGATAACATTTTCCTCAACAGTGGTCTCAGATTTTGTCACTACACATAATTACACAGATGACAAAGATTCTCCAAGACCTGCTCCAAACCAAGGGAAAAAGAGTTTCTTTTTATAATACCACAAAATAATAACCAACGAGACTGCTCTTTAGTCCTGCAGTGATAAATACTTAAGGCTGAAAATAATCTTGCTTTACCACTTCAACCTACTTTTAATTCTATTTGTACACTTGCCATTTGCTCAAAAATTGAAGTGCTATTCTGTCTGAACAGAAAAACCTTGCACTGTGCTACACCTAATACTTTCTTCTATTTTTTTAAGGTATTAAACAAGAAATAACAATGAGTTTAGAACAGCAGGAGTTTAAGAGGAGCTGACTGGCAAAACAGGTTGGGTTTATTCCCATTCAGGGCATATCCATCCTCAGGTGTGTACTTGAGGTGTGTGCTTTAGCCTGGTGGCGAGAGGTAAAGTACAGATGTTTGTGTAAGGGTTCCAGTGTGTGAGAGGCAATGGGTTACTGGAAGCCTTTGTTGGCTGCCTACTCAGCAGCTGTGTGCAGCCTGTTGAGAAGAGGCACCTGCGGTGGTAAGGCAGCCTTTGAAAGAGGAAGTGGATCTAGGAAGCAAGCTTTAACTGCGTGGAAGTGGGAGGCAGATAAGAATCATTACTAGACATCATTACTACATTAATTTTTTCCCGAGGGACTTGATTCAGCAAGACACTGAAATTCTGTGCAGTTTCAAGGGCGCCAGTTTTCCACAGCTTTCTTTAAACCACTTTCTTATTTCTTGAGGTGGAATCAGGTACTTTCTTCTCTTGTGGTTTACAAGAGAATTCTGATGAATTCTGATTTTCTTTTCCCTTTTCCCCCTTTTTAATTTGTTCCTGAAGTCCTGAAATCAGGTGGCAATTAAAAATACAGAACGTACAATATTGACTAAACCACTTGTCATTATTGATGATATATAGGCATATATATAGCTAAGTATCCCAAGACTACCTCACAGGCCAGCAAAGCCATCTGATACCTCTGAAAGGTCTTAGATGAATTGTTCTCTTTCTGAGCCACACACGCCACAAAACCCACAGGAAGTTGTCTCCGTAGCGGCTGCGGTTCTGCAGTTTCCTTCTTCCCCGGCTTTAAGTGGTCAAAACATTTCTTAAAAAGTTGAATCGACTTTTGAATTGAGTAGAGAACAGGCTTCCTGTTCTTGCAGTGTAACAGATAGATGGGCCTTCAGTTAGAAAGAAGGACTCACCCATCTGAATGTCCTTTGGTGTCCTTTCAATCAATTCAGGGTTATGGTTTTAACTACACTGATTAAATAGTCATTTTATTTTTAGGTTTCCTACCAAGAAAATATAATAGTACTTTTTTTAGACATCTCCCAGGAGCAGTTATTTAAATGATGAGTTAAGCACTTGCTTTTCTTCAGCTGTTGACTTATAAGACAATTTCTTCTCTAAAGATGAGGAAGCCATCCTGTTTGCAGGACCTAAAAGGGCAGTATTGGGAATATGATTTAAAATTCCGATCCTTCAGCTGACAGATGGGACTTGGTGTATATATATCTGTATCTAACTGAATGTACTATATATAGGACATATAGATGCATAAACACTGACACGTATAGATCCTTGCTGTATATTGACATGTGGATATAACATACATAGACATTTATTCTCTCCTTAAAAGCCTTTTAAATGGAATACAGGAATAAAGTGGAATCCCAATGGGCTTCAAAAAAATAAGTTGCTCTTTTCAGAAATGGATTTTATAATGTTTAATTAATAATTAAACCCCCAAAAAGCTAAATAGAAGTATAATTCAAAGTTTCTTTCACTTAATATAATTATTTTAGTTTGATTTGACTGGCTTTTGATCTGGCATTTTCAGAAAGGATGGGAACATGGTCCTGCTATTGCTTTGTTTAAAAGCAAGCAAAAATAGTAACATAATTTATATCTACTAACAAGTATATGCATTTTACCAATGCTAGCAGAATAAGATGGCATTTCTAGTTTCTCTAATTTACATTAAGAGTAAAGATGGAGTTTTGAACAACTGTTATAAGGAAGGAGAAGGGAGATGGAGAGGAAAAAAGGAAAAAAGCAGGAAAAAAGGAAAAAGAGACCAAGGAAAGAAGGAAGGAAACAAATTCCATTAGCCTCCATGGCCCAAAAGTCATGTATGTCCTCTCCCAGACTGGTGAGACATCATCTGTGATCACTTCATATCCGTTGCCAGATGCTTCATACCCCTAGACAGAAATTCTTCCTTGTTAAGTAGTCTCTGTCTCTGTCAAATCCAGTGTATGGATTGATGGCATTTTCTCACGCAGTGTAAGATGATACAAAAATGGCACCTCCATCTGTACCGGAACTTTCTTTGCTTAATACTTTACTTTCATCCTTCTAGTTGTTCTCCCATCTTTCTCCCACCACCCACATAAATACTTTTCTTTCCCATGGTCCTTCTCCCTTGTCCTTCTCCCTTTAGGGATGCATCTCCACCTCTCCATGTTGGCAAGGCTGCGGTCCTCTTGCAGTCACCTCATACACCTCATCCTCTTTTGTGGTCTTTAATCTTTGTTCCCAGCCTGTCCTCCTCCCAGCCCACAGGTATTGCCCACCCTCCCCAGAACTGTTCCTATTCCAAATGGGGCAGATGAAAAGGAGGGATTATTTTACCGTACTCTTTATCAGGTCACCCTCCCCTGAGTTTCTTTTTGTGCGTATCAGCACCTTGAAATCTTCCCCCTCCTTCCTGTTGTGATCTCAGCCTTTTCCTTCCTGCTGCCCCTGGTCGATACTGGTAGATTCTGGCAATGAAGCCTGCGAGCATTAAAAATGTCACATTCTGCCTTCTGCATGTGTAGATAGATTTTTAAAAAAAACCCATATCTGAGGCTTAGTTCCATCTAGCAATTAACAAATAAAAAACCTGCAGTAGCGTTTTCATGGTGGGGGCCAGCAGAGGAGCTTTGGCAGAAGGCCATGCTGCAACATAGGAAACCTGTGGCGTGGCCGAGCCCCCCCTGAGCTGAGCACAGCCGTTGTGGGAATAAGGGGGCGATGCCTTGGAATGCCATACTCGGTGCCAGGGAGTCGGGGATGGTGCTGAGGAAACCTAGAGGTTCCTGGAGCTCTGAGGCTGCCCGAGGACTTTCTAGGGAGCAGGCTGTCAGCGTGTCTGCTGAGGGAGAAGGTCCCCTGGGTCACTGTGCGTGCTCTGCACCGTGGCTGAGGAGTTGGCCCTTCCCCCTGATTTCGGACCGCTGCCTTGGGAATTTGGTTCAGCTATTTCCTGGAATATGAATTTGTTTATTTTCAAAGGAGAACAAACGTAAAGTTCATACAGTAACTTTGGGTAGGGCGTTTCTTTGTAAGCGGAGGGATTTGGATCGTTGAATTATTGCCTCTTCTAAAGAATTTAGGTACTGCTGAGGATGGCTGGGAGCACATCGAACGCACAACTGCAAGAATGTTGTGCCTTTTACTGTCATCTAAGCCGTGAAAAGTTGGCAAAGCAAGTGCAAAATACTTTGGCATGGAATTTTTTCTCACCTCCTGGACCTTTCACTGGAAGCTGGTGTATCTGATTAGTCCTGGAACTTTAGTCAAATATTTAATGAGTAAATTAATCAACTGTAGACTCTAGCGATGTGGCTAAGACACAGAGCGTGTCACCTTTTCACTGAGGTGTGAAGCACTTCAGTGGGTGATTCTTTTGGAAGCGGTTCCCATTGACTTAGGACTTGGTCCCGCAGAACCTGGGGGTACGTGATTAACGGTGGGTGCCACCCGACTGTCACCCTGCTGGGTCGCAGCGAGGCCGGAGCGCACTGGTGGCTCCCGCTCCATTTTCATCCTGAGCCCCGTCCTGCGAGGGTCAGGCACCCGCCTGCCAAAAGGAAGAGAACATCTTTGAAAAGCCTTTTTCTATATGGAAAAGAAAAAATTAAAAAAAAAAACCAACACGTTCGCAGTGTTTCTCTTAGTGCTTAAGAAAATACTTAACTTTGTAAAAGATACTGAAGGCTCTTCGCCTAAACTATGTGAAAAAGTTGATGTTTTGAAGGCGCAGGGAGCAGTTGGTGCTGTAGGAAATGTGCAGTCATCACCTTACACCAACTCCCAGTCTCTCCCGTTGTTTCCTTTTCATGCCTTTACTGCTTTTATCTCCAGAACAAAACGTACCATCAGGAACTCGCGCACCCACCTCCCGCTCCAACAACAGACGGACGCGGCGGCGGGCTTGAGCCCAGCCCCGAGGGACACCCTGGGCCCGCCGTCCCCTGCCGGGCGACACCCCGGGCCCGTCGGCTCCCCCGGCCCAGG
>VZTM01001400.1:102519-132977 GCA_013400555.1 Jacana jacana
TGTTCCCGGCCGGGGAGTCGGATCGCAACAAGGAAAGGTTCGACCGGGGGAGTCCCGCACGGCAGGGTTTTTCTGCGGGCGCTGAATCGGCCGGGGCTGGCTGTGGCTGATAGGCATAAAGAGCTCCGGGGCGGCGGGAGCCCCTCGAAGAGCGGGGCCGGCTTCGCCGGTGCGGGGGCGCAGGTGCGGGGTGCGATCTCTGCCCCCGCCGTGAGCAGCGCCGGGCCGCCCCCGGGGGAAGAGGTGGGGTGAGGGACGCTCAACAGGTTGGTTTTTTTCTCCGTGCGGAATTAAAGGTTCGCTTTGAAAAGAGCTTTGAATTTAAATTTGGAACTGTTTTCCAGCTGCCGGTGCCGAGCAGCTGCCCCGGCCGCAGCCCGAGGAGCTGCCGCGGTGCGGGTGTCGCTGGCGCTGGGCTCGGCGGCGTTCCTCTCCAGCGAAACTCTCTGGTTTCGGTCTGATGTCACTTGCTGGTATGCGCTTACTCAGAAGCGATATTCCGCAGGCTGAAGCAAAATGCACACCTTATTGCACAGCTACTGGCAAACTCCAGCTTACTTGAAATACTAAGTTTTTGGTAAACTTTATAGTTTTCAGGTGGCGTTAGCTGTAATGTTTTTTGTCAACTCCCAAGTCTTAATTTTGCTTTGAAGCAGCTTCCAGAGTGTGATTTTAAAAAAAACAACCTGAAAGGCCAGTGTTGACCTACAGGGTGTCTGAGTGCCCAGAGCACGGCACTGAGTTCACGCCCCTTCGTAAGAATGCTTTTTTTATTACTACATTTTAACATTTGTACTTTTCAATAACAAATGCATATGGTTGGATAAGTAATTTATTTTGGGTGATATTTCAAGCTGGTGGTATCACTTAACTAGAGAGGTGGATAAGGCACAGGTTTTTTTCCTGCCTGTTCAATACCTTTAATAACAAATAGGACTTGAAGATAAATGGTATCTTTGCTCCCAAGGAGAAGAGTCTTGTGTTAGATTTCTGCCATGTGAGGAATTGTGAGAAATTGCATCAGCTTAAATTTTGCAGATCTTTCTCTTGTGTAAAATCAAGGTGTGAGGTTCCAACTTCCAATTCAGAGTACTCTGCTAACATTTGGCTGTGTTGTGAGGCTTTGGAAAAATACTGCCTGCCACACGTATGCAGGCTCTGTCTTAAAAAAAGATGTATTTTTTGAAATACTCGAGTATCATCTATTTTGACCCTAGACTGGTGTAAAATGGGAAGTTGTGTCTTACCACAGCAGTTATTTGAAACTTCTTCCAGATGATGGTTGTATCCAGTTGGCCTTTTGGGCACGTAGATGTGCACAGTTCAGCTGAGCTAATTCCACGGAAAGGCACGTTAATTCAAGAACGTTGCAGAATACAGGCTCTGTCAGGTTTAACTGTGTGCTGGGATGCTTTCAGGTTTCATAAAAAGTCATGGGTATCTCTGTCTCAAGAAGAAATACCATTTTCTAAGGCCTGTAACTTTTTCAGTGTAAATTCTTACAGACTATAATTAGCCTTTTATCAAAATTACTTCTTGCCTTTTTGATGTTGATCACAGAAGTGTCTTTATAAAGACTCTAGAATCTCACGCCTACTGTTTGTACCAATGTCCTTGTCAAAACAGAAATGCTTTCAGTAGATGCGTAGTGTTATTTCTGCGTCAGCCATCAGTTCCTGGGCTACTGTTCATATGGTTTTAATAGTTGTAGTTGAGGGGATTATAAATATTTTCGAAATATTAGAATATTGGAGGACTTCTGTGTCCAAGTTCCAGATCTTGTTTCTTTCAGTCACCTCTTCAGAGGTGGTATCTGGTTTCTTGTTTGTGGGGCTGTAGTGCATTAAAAAACCCTCTGTGAATGGTTTTCTCTACATAGTACTTAACGTTTTGTTTTAGCTTTGTGTCCATGTCCACTTTTGTCCTGACACACTTGACCAAAAGAGAACTTAAAACTTTTTTTGATTAGCTGAATAACTGTAGATGTGGGTAATCTTGGCTGGTTTGATTGATGGTGTTATGCACTGTTATCAGCAGTCTTTATGACTGCTTCCACTGCCCTTCTCTTGTGGTTATTTCACTTTTCCTGTGCTATGCTGTAAAAGAATGTGGGTTTTATTATGCTTTAAATGCTTGCTGTAGCTGTTGGTAGTCTACAATAGAAAATGGTGAGAAATGAGATCTTGCTTGAAGTCTAATCTAGTGGTGGCTGTGATTGCAGAATGCAGGGGGCCTAATCTCTTCTGATGTCTTTTTGAACAATACTAATGGCTGCTGTGGGAGTGACTGTCTCAGGGTATTAGTAACGAGATGTAAAGCTTTCCACCTTTAAGCTGAGGGTTCAAATGTAGGCCACATTGGTTAAAAAAAAATACAAATGCTTTTAAGTAGTAAGTGTAGGGGCAGGACTTCTTGAATCCTTGAGCCTTTTTGAAGGCTGAACTGGAGTTCTTGAGGCTTCCTTCTAGTTTTACATACATGCATAAAGAGCATTTCCCAGTCTTTCACCTCAGTGCTATAATTAATTGGATTTTGGTGGTTCTGGCTGGCTGGCTCCAGGCACGTATCTGTTATCTACTACTTCGATCACAAGCTGAGAACTTGATCACATTAACGGTTCAAGACTTGCTGATTGCAGGGACTCTTTGGTTGCCTCTGCTTGAGGGAATGACCTGCAGTTTTCATAAATGTAGGTTAGTGTTCTACCCCAGATCCAGTGTGGAGGCATCAGGGTGTTTGTTTCCTGTAGAGGATGTATGTGCAAGTTTATAAAGTGGTTTTTAACATGCTGTAATCTATGAAATGGCTAAGTTTGGAAGAGTATTTTGTTGTTCCTGTTTAAGTCTATATTGACACTATAGGTCAATTCTCTGATGAGATTCTTTAACTGTTAACAAAAAAGAAGAAATAAATACACAGAAAATGTATATGAGGAAGCAACAGCAAATAGGGAAATAAACTGAGGATTTAATTTAACATCATAATGTTCTGCTTGGAAAAAAGATCTTGCATTTAATTTTGACAGTGTTCCCATAAACTGTATTTGAACATCAGGTAATTTATTATCTGGAAAAACAAACAAACAAAAACCAAACAACCAAAACAAAAAGCCCCAAAACATTAAAAGAAGTGTTTCCTAAGTAAATGTAACTTATGTTTTGAGTTTGGATTGTCTTACGATCTTTGACTGTTAGAATTCTGACTATAGGCAACTTCAGCAGTCACAAGGTACTTTAGGTGTGTGTTTCAGTATGAATTATGTTGTAATGATGTGAGCAGAGCCACGAGCTCCACACTCTGTAGATCATTATGAAGTATGTTCTGGAGTTTGCTTCTGGTTCAACGTGCAGCACAAAGATTACTGTAATGTAAACAGAGCTTGCAGTATGACTGTGCCTGGGAACTGGTTCCACCTTTATAGAGTGGAAAATGAGTAGGACTTTATCAGTGACCAGCTAGCTAATCTATGTTTCAAGGAAAACATCTAGAAATGGGTTATTGTATCTCATAGGTATTTTAAGGTGCACATTGTACTACTACTTATATATTGTGAGACTAAATATTTGGCCTTTGCCTGTGCGGAAAAAACCCAAAGAGGTTCAAACCACGGTATTTTGAATTGGTGCTCTAAGTCAAGAGTGATCTTTGTGCTGCCACATATGTCAGTGCTGCCACTACAGTGTGCCATCAGAACTTTGTTGTGAGGACTTGTGAAAGTACTTGATTATGAGACCTCAGTGTAAGGTACTGAGTTGAAAGCAGAACTGTACCTAATGACCTATTCAAGCTGTGAATTGTGCTAAATAGTTTGGTTTTGTGAGTTGAAATGCTGGGGAAAAAAAAGTCCTGTCTGTCTTAGGTCAAAGCACTCGCCCAAGAGCTTTGATACAGAGTGGGTGATGTTCTGACTGAGGATGCTGCTGTTCACCCAGTTGGTCACAGGCCTTATCAGAAAGCATGTGGTGGCCAACAACATCCTCTCTCCAGTTTTCTTATTTTGTCCTTTACAAGGAGAGGATGCTGATGTCCCTGCATGTGGGGGGTGAGGGAAGTCAGATGACAGTTACACTGGAGGGAGAGCAAAGCCATGTACATGTCTGTGTAAAAATTACTCGTCCCAATGTTTGGCTTATTAACGCTGTGAGGTTGTAAGTATCTGCTTGAGTGAAGGGATGGTATGTGAAGCAAACGCTTACTGTTAAGGTTATAGGATGTCTGAAGTTACGTAATCTGCACAGCAAGCTACCCTCTGGTCAAGAAAGACATCGGTCATTTATATCCCCTGAATTTTTCCTGGTTATCGTAGTATAAATGCGACCAAAATTAATATCCAACTATGCTCAGTGTTTTCTCAGGCAAGTACATTGCTAATGACTTCTTTGCTGGATGTACTGGTTAAGCAAACAGCCGTAGGGGAGTCTTAAAATGAATTCCCTGATTCTGGGCAGTGTATTTATGCTGAGTCCAAAAAGTCCTGAAATGAAAACATTGTCTTGTCTTATAATTATGCTATTTTAGGGACAGATTGTTTAAATATGCGCTCTACGCTCATAAATCATAGGGGTGCCCTTGTTTCAAGGGGCTCTGACGTGCTTTGATGAAGGGTCTGAGAAAATGGAGGAAGGTGTTCATCTGAATGCTGTAATAAGGTCCAGCAGCAGTCTCTTGGTTCCTGCAGAGTGATGAGTGCTGCTGAGGCCATAGGTGTGGGAGCTTGTCTAGGGCCAATGGTGTCTGCTTGGTTATCCATGGGATTTTCCTGCTGTGGCGTATCCTTAGGTCACTCCTTAAGCCAGAAGCCCTGTTGGAGCCACATGGACGGCTGCTGCAGGGTGGGAGAACGGCCCCAGTGTGTGCAGGACAGGGCGCCTTGCTCGCATTTGCCACTCTGCCAGATCTTCAGGAGCTCTCTAGAGTCTGTTCCTGCACTTCCACATCAGGATTTATTTAGACACTTATGGGAAAAACTAATTATCTTGTAGGTGCTAAAAATTTAAATATTGGCTTTATTTTAAAATAGTATTTCTTTTCCTCGAGGGTATTTGGTCAATCTCTAATAGGATTCTTTTTTTCTAATCCATTATAAACAGATGTTCTACCCTTTTGTGGGGGAGGGCAGCATAAATTCAGTAAGATGGCAGCAGCGGGGAGTGTTGCACTGGAGAAGTTCATGTTCTGATGAGAAGTGGGCAAGCACACTGTCACCCTTTTTGGCCTGTGTAACTCACCATGAGGTGTTGTGTTAGTTTTCCCTAGCAGAGGAAGCAGTAACAGAACTTGCTACTGCTCTGATGGTCTTTGGGTCTCCCCACCCCCACATAGGCAGAGAACTGATACACTAAAAATAGAAATGGAGCAAAAGTAGGCAGATTCTTTGTAGTTCCAAGCCTTTTCCCAGTAAGTACTGCACTGAGGAGCAGTCTTCTGTCTTCCTCACCACTGCCTTTTATGCCTGTGTTCTTTCTGAAGAACTTCATTAGAAAATACTCTCCCCCACCCCTCCTAAACAGGCAGTAATTAGTTCTCAACTCATGATCCTTTGGGATGGTGTAGGCTGTTCCTTGCCCAGATTGAATGGGGTCCAGTAACAGTGTCTTCCCCTCTGCCCCACTAGGTCAGCAATGTTTTTAGCACATGGTCCCTGTTTATGTATCTGGCTTTAAATTTTTCTTGTAAATACTAAATGTCCCTGTTTCAGCTATTTATACTCTAGGCTGGTGACTGTTTCTTATGATATATCCAGATGGGACATGGAATAAACAAGATACATAGAGAAATAGAGTGTCTTTTAGACTTGTTAATACTGTTTAGGTCAAGCTTTTGGAGATAGCTCTTCACGAAGAGTTTGTGCTGCTGAAAAGATATCCCTGGCCCTTTCCTACAAACCTTGTTGATTGTCTTTCTGGAGACCACAGCTGCTGCAACAGCGTCGCTCCTCCTGCAGCCTTAATGACTTGGGAATATTCATTATGAAGTCGGATAATACAAAGATTATGAAGAGGTAACTTGTGGCTGGAGAGAGACTGTTCAGGTTTTTTAAGTGGAGTTAAATAAAAGGAGGTAATAACCTCAAATTATAACTAGGGACAGTAACACAAACAGGACAGATTATGAAACTGGAACGATGATGTTGGGTTTTGTATTACTTTAATTTCAAGGAGTGGTGACATGAGTTTGCAAAAGGTCTGCCCTGACACACATTGCTGTAAAATTAATTTTCAAAAGAAATTTTAAAGCCTTAAAATATTCCCCCCCCCCCTTTTTTTTTTTTTTTTTTTTTAAATACAGTTGCTTTCAGCTTCATTGGAAATAAATAGTCTTGAATTATGCCATCTGAAGTTCCGTTGTTTCTAATATTCCGGTTGCTACTTTCTTACTGTAACTGTAAGACTCTACAGAAGTAACTTTACAAGGTGCTCCTTGACAATGTGGTATCAAATAATTTGTCAGTTGTAACTAATATGGGATCAGGACAGTACCTGGCGCTGAGCATGCCAAGTATTGTTTATCTGAACAAATTCCAAGGCTCATAATAAATCTGTAATTGATGTTCATTGTAGATGGCTGCCTTTCTCAGAATGAAATCTGGGAGAAGGCCAGATCATGTTAACCCTCTCAGCACAGGATGCTCATTTCAAAACTTTCTCACTCAACCCAACATTGTTTCTATGTGTTACTCAGAAAAAATACTCCTTTGCCCATGAATGCCTCCACGTGCAGTAGGTTCAAGCCTAGTGTTTGGTGAAAAAAGTACCAACTTTTCCTGTAAACCTGGACTCCCTGAAACAGCATTTCCAGTGGATATTAGGATCTTAAACACAAGCTTGAAGGTATGGCTTTCTGACAAAAGAACTTGTGTTTGCTGCAAAATTAAAATTGAATTGTGGAAAGTGATGGGCCATCACCTAGAGGATAAACCCCTCTCTTAATAACCCAGCTATGTAGGAATGGAAATTCCTGGAGGGTAATCTTGTATGAGAGAACTAAATGGGCTTTCATTTTGTTTGGTTTTTTCCCCCCTATATTATGTAGACTGGATTACTGCTCCTAAACCAGGGAGCCTTTAGCTAGGGAATACAAGAAAGGTTTACAGGTTTATAAAAAGCATATTAATGGCTTCAACCAAGAACATGTTTCATCTGAATCATACACAATGCTGTAGAAGCACTCTGTTATACATGAGCTTATTTTTTACACTTTCTCACTTTGTTTATTTTAGTTTGTTTATTGTTGGTGGGTAGATAGTAAATGTCCCCTAGAGCTGCCCAGGAAACTGCAGGGTTTTAAATTAGGGGATCTATCAGTAAAGTTGTTTGAATACCCTGTTAGTATGCAACTCAGTATTTATTTATACTCGCCTTGCAGCTGCTGACCCCTGTATTTTACACTTCTGAAGTACAATAGTACCAGTTACACTGAAAAGTAAGTCTTGCTTATCTGTGAACTGGTAAGTGAACCCTGAAATGGCATCATCTTGGGGGCAGTTATGAAGCTTTTTGACTGCATACCACTAGCTTTATCAGAATTGTAAGTTTTGCTTATGTGGCAGTCAGCGGCACATCTGCAGATCTTTCGTAAAGGCAATATAAATCTCTGCACCGTTGCCCTCTGAAGGGAACCCAGAGGCACTGTATCACTGCAAAGTTGTGGTTGTCTGTCCCTTCCCTCCCGCCCCAGGCCTTCTGATATTTATGTGTGTTTCAGTGGAATATTTTCTTCACCACTCAGTATTTCTTAGACATCTCTGAAACTGAAAGTGTTTGCGTCAGTGCATTCTCCTTCATGGAAGTGCCAAGAGTGCGTCAAATGAAGTTGGCATTAACAAGCAAGGAGGGTTCAGAAATGAATAAAGAGTGGGCATGTTCCAGGCTGCTGCGAGAGAGTATTGTCTCTTGAGAATTAAGAGGGGGAGGCTGGAATCTAGGTCTGTGAAGTACTTTCAGTTGTTTGAATTCCGTCATCTCCTGAGTGAAAGGCTGGCATCTGATATCTCAAATGGGCTTTCACCAAGGGGAGGCCCTAGAATTTGTTGTTGGTTATTATTTGGTTTAAATTGTATTTCCCTACCTTTCCTGGATTTTTGTGCAATCCTCTGTTGGTTAAGCCAAGAGTGAGAGCTAGAATGGGAGAAGAGGAACTACAGATGATATTTCAAGAATGAGAGAATGAAAGTAAAGAGGGAGCCAGAGGCAAGCAGGCAGTTTCTTATCCTGAGTCAGCTACCTATTCTTCCCCTGCTTTCGCACTTCTGCGTTCCCCTGCAAAGAAACAAAAGCCTTAGCACAAAAGCTGAGGAGTCTGGACACTCCAAGTAATTACTGTGAAACCTTGTGTTGTATGAGTAAGCCTTACTCACAGCGTTGTCTCACCAAGACTCACTGCTTAGTTGGATTTAAAGATTACTAAAAAAAGGTTACGGTGTCAGACCTAACTGATATCAAGTGCATGTCGGTTCCCCCCATCCCCAGAAGAGAATAGCTGTCAGGGAACGGCTGTCTTGCTGATGCAAAGTGCAGTTCCCCTAGGGAGAGAGGAGTCAGTGTTCCAAGAGATATCTTGCCAATAGTGCACTATTCCCAGGAATCTGTCCCATTCTTTATCACGTGGGGGCTTTTCTAGTTAAATTTCCCCTCTGAAACACCAGATCATTTAATCAGTGCCTTGCCTTGGTGCAAATGAAATTTTGTCACCTGTTTTGCTACCTGTCCTGCCAGTTAAGAGGAATATTGGGGTTGAAAGTTGGAATATACATTAAGTATACACTTGGATTTTTAGTTTTGAAGAACTCTTTGCCTTTGAGGGTACATAAGGTCAGAGATGACCCATGTGAAATAAAGCAATGCTAACTTAAAAGTTATTTTTACTTGTGTTTATCTGCCAGCTGTGAATGGCTCTCTGTCTTAGGAAGATGTGTAAAAGAGTAGTAAGAGCCAGTGTTTGACAGTTCCCGAGATGATTGCTTCTCCAGAATGACCACTGGTGTTGCTTTTTTGTTTTTCTTCCCAGCATTAGGAGAACACTGCTTAAGTCAGTTGGATTGTTGGTAATGCTGGGACTATAAACTTTGGCTGTAAACTTAGTTTGGTTGACACCAATGCGAGATTTGTCCTGTACTTCAAATTGTGCTGGCATCTCAGGTTAAAATGCAAACAGGCAGGAGAGAGCTTTTAAAGTTGAAGGTGTTATTTCTGCAGCGTGTGTTTGGCTAGCCTGAACTTCTGATTATATTGACTAGCTCTCTTTTCAGTTGAAAAAAAACAATGACAAAACCCAAACATGCCCTAGGTAGTCACTAATACTAAAACTATTGTAAACAGAAGCAAGTAGTCAGAGAAATGTTGTGTGGGCCTTTTCCTTTCTTCTCTAGCACTGAATTATAATCGAGAATTTTTAAAATGTTCTTTGTACTTGTCCCTGTTTTGAGTCCCTTCTGTCTGACTGGAGAATCCTTGAAGTTACCTAGAGTGAGGTCGTAGAAATAAAGTGGTGGTAGAGGAAGCAGACAGTGGCCCTCCGTGCAGGCCAGGGCAAGGTGAGCTGGGTGGTGAGCTGTGGGTCCTGGCACCGTCTCTGGGTGCTGCACCTGCGTGTGGGACGGGAGGGAAGCCAAAGAGCCAAAGAGCCAGTTGACACAGTTTGAATTTACTACCTCCCTGATTAGGCTGTCGGCACCTGTGTACTAAGTTTTTAATCTTGAGGTAGGTAGACTGAGTGATGCAATTTTTATTCTCTATTTCTAGAAAAATCTTTGAATAAAGTCAGTAACTGGCCTTCCTTTGCTATGAGTAAATTGCTTGGGATGTTTATAGCTGGTGGTGATCACTTCTCTCCTGCAGAAAGTACTGTTTCTCAAATGGAACCGAACACTTAATAGGAAACTAGATACTGCTGGCTCCGCTTCTTAACTCCAGAGCGGAACCTTTTCATTTACCCACTAGTTTTAGTTGTTCTGCACTTAAAAATTAGTTTCATAGAAAAAAAACTTTAAGCAGTTTGGAACACTTTTTAGATAAATAAAAAACCCTCAGAGATATTTATACTTAATGAAATACTCTAGACAGTGTTATAAAACTTAAATAGTTTTGAAAAGCAGGGTTGTGCATGTTTTGATGTTCTGTTATTTTTTCTGTGTACGTTAGTCCCTATTTCCTGGCTATACCTCCAGTGTAGAGGTTAGTATGTAGCTGACCAAAACCTAATACCTAAAATCTGTCGTTACTCTCCTAGCCCTTCAAGCAATGTAATTATGTTGCTTCCAAGCGATAAGCCAAGGCAATTTACAGATTACTGGAATGCCTGAAAACACTGACCTTTCAGGTCACTCTGAGCACTCCTATTATGCAGAGATTGCTGTGGCACTGCTGTAATGTGCTGGCCTGTCACATGCTGACTAACTTGCAGAAAGCTTTGATGCAGCTGTTTTAAAAATGCTTTTGCTGACTGATAGGCACTTAGGCTACTGACTGCGAACAAAGCTGGCGCTCAGGCCCTGCTTTTAGTCCCCCTTTCCTGCATCAACACTTCTCCCCTGCTGACTGCACACACAGCTCTTATCTGGGCCCAATTGTTGACTTGTCTCTGTTTAAATTGTATTTGTGTTTAATTTTCACTTCAAAAATAGCCGTGTGTGTGTGTGAGAGATGGGGCTTGTGCAGTTTATTCCGAGCTGCTGCAAACAAGCAGCCTTGAGGTTTGAAAGAGGGGGCGGATTAGGGGGAGAAAGAGTGTGTGAGGCTGGGCAAAGGAGGGGAGGGAAGGGATTAAAAAACAATGGGCCTTTCTTGATGATGACCAATACAGTGGAAATTATTTTGCTGCAATGGAGCATACACCATATAGAAGTGTGAGACCTAATGCCTGGTCTTTGGTTGGTACTCAAAAGAAACTTCTACTTGTCAGCTTCTTCCTATTCTTTGCATGTGATGCTTAATGGGCATTACACACGGTAACTGTAGTGTCAGCACCTTCTGTATTAGAAGCAGGACTAGGAAATGAATAACAATTAAACTGACTAAACTTTTTGTTTAATCTCTAATTTTATTAATAGTTGCTAGATCAGGTAGTACCTGACTTCCAAGGATCATAGGAAGAGGACAAATATGTTCAAAAGAGTCAAAAACTTTAATTTCATTATAAGGATAAACTTTTTTTGTTTTTTTTTTTTTGCTTTCCCAAGACACTTAGAGAAAATCCATTTTCTCACTGAAAATAAGGCGCTGGATGTTTGCAGGATGTGGGTGTCTAATCCAAGTAAGCTTGTACAATAAGAAGTGTAATAGCCTATTACCTACGAAGGGCAAAGTTTACTAATTCACATTCCCCAGAGCAAAAGGCTAAACTGTATTTATATATTCTATAACCTGTAACAGTTCGGTTACTTGTACCTCAGATTCTAAGCCCACTTGATTTCAATGCGTTTGGATCAGAAACTAAGCATCTTTGTTGTCTTCTGCTCTGCTGAGAGGGTGGAAAGCAAAGGAACAACACTTGATTGATACTGCATATGTATCACCTAGAAAGTTTCATATACTTATAAGACCAAGCTTCTGCTGTGCAACATGGTATTGTCCTCCCCCTGTTTGGGGCGAGTGTGACTACAGGTATCACAGTGTATGTTACAGTGTTTACTGTGTTTCCCATAACAGCAAAATAGGCACTGCCTCTGCCTAAAATCTTTTGAAGCAGCAGTACACATTCAGGCATAAGCAGCCAGGGTGTTTCAAATTGCTTCTGTTATTTGGCTCAATAGTATGCACTAAAATATGAATTTAAAGTTCTAAAAGAATCTTAAAATATATAAAAGTGACAGAGTGAAGAGAACCAAACGAGTAATGCATTTACAGCAGGAAACTAACTGAACAGTGTAATTCCATAGTGAGTATTTTCCTACTCTTCTGGGTAAACAAGGCTGTACTCTTTGTGTAGTGACTGGTAGGGCAAGAAAATCTGTTCTTTGCATATATTTAAATTCTATTTTTGTAGTTGCACCTTTAGCTTCCATAGAGGAAAAATATTTTCCATGGCTCAGTTCAACATTTGTTAATCTGGATCAACTTAAATGGCACCAGGAGGCAACAAAGATGCATTACTACACCTGTTGGGAGCATTACAGTATCTCCTAGAGGATTAAATTTCAGTAGGAATGACTTCTGAAGGTGAACCCACAAAAATTAGTGGAAAAGATGCAACTAAATCAATACATTGATACAAGAAATATAAATTTAGATATTGTTACTGCACTTAATTTTCTCTTACAAATTATTAGAACTTTCATGGCTAGGAAGGTACAAATATTAAATCACTCAAGCTTTGAAAGCATTCTTTTACAGTCAGTTTTCTTTTGCTGTTCAGCTCAGGTTTTACTGGAAAAAAAAAAAAAAAAGGCTGTAGAATAACTGTCTTTGCTGGAAGTGCTCTTTCACTTCTCTTCCTTCTGACCAACTGTTTCAGTCCAGTTTTGATCCTCACCTATTCAGTCTTCAGGAATTTTTCCAGAGAATACTCTGGACTAAATGGTTTCCTCTGCTATCTGTGGCTTTCTGATAGTATTTTCCATTGGACTGACTCATCTAACAGATTTGTTGGGTGTGCTGAGGCTAGACTCTTGAGGTTTCTTCCTGATTTAGGAGAGATGTTCCTTTTAAAAAGAAAAAGAAAAACAAACCAAAAAGAAAAAGCTAGCTCATTTTGCAGGTTTGCAGGCGATTCAGTTGCTTCCTTCTCCCCTCACCGTCCCCAGCATCTGTTTCTTGATGATGTGTAGCTTGTTAAGTTTTTTTTGGGCAACAGTTGAATGAACTGTAGCTGTGACCTGGGATAAACAGGTCACTGGCCAAAATTATGTAGGCATTTCAGCTGTTACCCAAGAGCTTATCCAGTTTCTTCTCCAGCTGGTTCGATAAACAGCTAGAATGTCATTCATGCTTTTTCATTTCAAAAAATGTGCTGAGTAAATGAAAAAGACATCTGCCCATTAAGCACAGATGGGAAATACTTGCTAAGAGGTGGGTTTGATGGGTAGCATGTCTGAGTAGTTATGTATAGACTTTTATTTTTAGTCTTTGTTTTCAGAGTTCCTATTCTGAAATACCCTGCGTGCATGTCATCATCTTGTCCATCGCTTGGCTAGCAATCAAGGATTATTCTTTATGAAATAATGGTTACCTAGGGAGAAAGAGCAGCTTCTCATAAGTCTGTCTCCTAAGCATGTAGTGCTTTGGCTTCTGTTACTTATTGCATAGTTGATTCCTATTTCAAAGTTGAGTGGGAGCCATGGCATCCACTATTACAATGACACAGCCATACAATGTAGTGATTAGTTTAGGATTCTTCACTTGTCTTATCTGTGCAAAGCCAGAACAGCACACTTGAATGCATTTTTTTCTTTTAGTCTGCGTGTCACTAAAAGGTATCACGTTGCTATAGAAAACGGTATCATTGATGTGACTCTGTTGGGCGCTTAAGCTGATAGCGTCCTAGGCTGAGAATGCTCTTCAGGCCTGTGCTGCTGGGGAGACTGCTGGTAGTTCAACTGTAATGACAATTCTCCTCAAAATGCCATGACAATCTTTTGCTATTCAACCTGCCAACAGAAAGCTTTCAGTGTTACTTACAGTGCTGGTGTGTCCAGATTTTCCTTGTCAGACATTCTTGATGGCTGTCAAACTGCTGCCTATACTTACTGGGTTTTATTTGTTGCTTTCTTTGATTCCTCAGTAATTTTACTTTGAAATTATGGTTTTTTTTCTGATGAGTCCTTGTACAGTGTGCAAACTTTCTTCTTCCCCTTCTCAATTTTGAAAACAAGCCTACGAAGGTAACTAATACACCTAATTAAATAAGCCTCACTTCTGGTCAGGTTGGATTTTTTTTCTTGGACTGATACAAATGGCTTATGCTAAATGTTCTTTTAACTTGAGCTGGAGTAGACTAACAGGGGGAGAAGAGCCACTTAAACGTGTCAGGGAACAAATGGGAAGCGAGACCTCTGAAAAGCGAAAATGCTTTGTGATTCAGTCAGCTGCAGCGTTCTATCATCAGACTTGTTTAGGCTGCCTTCCAAGTGCGAGCTGCAGATACTACAGTTGTGTGTGTTGTGATGCTTATCGCTTGCTTACATGAGAAGCTCAGGTTTCATCTTGGAAAAAGCACGGACCCAACTCAAGTAGCAGTAAAAAAAACCACATCTTGAAAATGTGGCTGTATTATATCCTAAAACTAAAGAAAACATAAGTAAATCTTATACTGCTTTGAAATAGTTTTCAAAGTAATACTACAGTATGTGTGTCATTATTCTGATGCAGTGGTGCGTGCCACGTAGGTATGTGGGACTGTAGTCTGTGAGATGATATCAAGCTGTCCTGCACCTAATGTTTTGCAAGTACAGGCATCAATAATCTTCACTATTGGTATGATAACATACCAACCATGTGTTGTCTTCGATCTTTTGTGAGTAAACATGGCTTGGGAGCACTGACTCATGAGTTGATGGTTCACTGTCAAGGGGAAATGGCGCTAGTTCAACGATGTGTATGTGCAAGCTGATAGTTGGTATGTGCTCATAGAACCATAATGTGTTCAGTTAGGATGTAGTTGTGAGGATTGGGCAGCTAAAGTATGTCCTGAGTTTGCAAGATGTAAAACAGAGGTGGAATGGGGAAAGAGCTTTTAGTACTCTTTTTTCCTGTATTGGCTTGTTACATTTAAACTCCTTTTAAGAAGAAAACGTCATGCAGCAATACTAAAACTACCTTGTTCATTTATCCAAGACCATGTGGTGTCACAAAAACAACTGTCTGGGGCCTTGACTTGCAGGTGCCTATAACACATCTGTTGTTTGGGCTGCTGGTGGTGAGGAACATCCAAGGACTAGAGTGTGGTACCAAAACCAAAAGTGGAGTGAAGTCCTTAAGTTTAGCTGTGCAACTAAATGACATTGTTTGATGTGCACCCCACAAGTCAAGGGGCTGGCTCGAGTAGGGCAAGAGTGTGGAAGCACTCCTGCAGTTCATTCTAGTGTGTGTTGGGGAACAGATTGGTGCTAATATGCAGCAATGTGAACTAATATATGCAGAGGGGAAAAATGCAGCCAAGTGGGACTTCTGTTATCTTTCTTCCTTGCTTCTTTTGAACTTTGTCACTCTTCAGATGAACTTGTTCTCTTTTGTCAACTAAAGCCTTGCGTTGGAACGTGAAACTTAAAGAGGCAAGGGAACAGATGGGAAGGACTTAAACTTCTACATTAGTTATTTCCTGTGGTCTGTAGTGGTTTGCTGTTTTCTTAGAATACATTACGTTCAGGTTGTAGAAGTTCAGTGGAGCTGCTTTCTGTAGCACAAGGAGCCAGGAGTGCTGGAGTAATAAAAGGGTGAGGTAAAGGTTGTATAAACCTGAGTGAACTTTCAGTTTGCAAACTGGAATGTCAGGTTATGGTTTTGACTCTTGCAGTTTTTAAGGTAAATTAGAGTTGGAACAACTTAGAAAACTGGAGGAGTTCGCCCTTGTTTAAGGACTTTGGGTTTGCAAAGTCTCCAGTTTTAAACATGGTCCCAGGTAGTTAGAAGATGCAGTTCTGGGGGAAGCACAATGCATATTTTAAAATAGCCCTGATCACTTCTGCTTGCATAGTTTTCTCGCCTGTTTGGGAATGTGCATTCCAGAGTGGTGATGAATGGACATAATGCAGTTTTGGTCAAGAATATAGTCCCATATCCCTGATATATTTGAATTTGTGGGAAGACTAGTTAGTGTCCTGTGGTTAAAGTTGCTGGTGAGGCAGTTTGTTCCACTTAAATGAGTTTATTTTTAATTGCTGATGTAAATACAAAAGTAGCTTTGTGACCATTTTTAAGGTTAAACTTGGGCTTTCTGGGTGTGGCTCTTGCCTTTGATGGAAGTGTGCTTTTGGCTAGGCTTTGTCCTTTTTTTTTGGTCACCTTTAATGCTCAATTGGGGAAACAGAAGGTGAAGTTTAAACTGCAGAAGAAAGGCCTTGAAGCTATTTGATCTGAAAGATTGTAATTTTTGGCAATTCCTTACTTAAAAGCTTTCTAAATTTGCATGCTGAGTTTTATGTAAAGTTCAACATTAGTTCACCATCAATGGTCAGAAAAATGGATGGCTCTTCATGAGAGGAGGCCATCTCATTGGTTTGGAAGCACAGTGTCCTGATCTGCTCTGCAACTAATGCTCTGCAGCCTGGTAGTTAATTCCCTTCTCCCTGCCCCTGCTTTGAAGTGCAAAAGGGGAAGAAAAACTCCTGGCTGTATGTCTGTAGGGTGGGTTGGGAACAGGCATGATGGTTATGTAAATCTGGATACCTACAGAGTTTAATTTGAAGCCTGTGTAAAGCCTCTTGTCCGGTAATTACCCTGTCATTTTGTTCTAGTGACTGTAGCCAATGTCTCCTCTGCCCTGGATGGGGAAAGGCAGGAGACTGGGTGTTGTCTCCTGACTCAGTGAGAAATGGCTTGGGTGGTTCTTCAGCCTGGGGTTCATGGTTATTTGGAGTGGGGGAACAGGGATGCAGTCTACAGAAGACAGAATCCCACCCCCAAAAGACCCAGAACGTGCCCATTTATAAAAAGGCTTGCTTTTCCTGGCATGTTTAGTATACAGTGATTTGCATCCAGGGTTTCTTAAGAGGTCTGCAGGTTGGCCCAGGCTGTGAAAGCCTGGCATGGTGAAGTTTTGGCAGGGGTGGGATTGCGGGAGTAGGCAATTTAAGGCACTCCAAGCAGAGGGCTGTAATCAGGGTAGCAGCTGGGCAGTGTCCCAGGCCTGCTTTTATGGTCTTTTGGCCAGTCTTGGTTCCTCAGTGGAGCTGGTTTCATTGCATAAGGAGTTAATATGGGAGGAAAAATATGTTTCTGGCTCGTTTTGGGTGGTAGGGACATCTCTGTTGCTGCTGTGTCTCCTTTTAAGGGAAGAGAAAGAAAAGTGTGGAAATGTCTTGCTGGTTCTTCCTTGCTTGTGGATTCTTCTGGAGCTGCTGTTACATTTTCTTGTGCTTGTTTCTGGCCCTGGCTCCTGAAGATGAGGAAGCAGATGACTTAGAAAAAGGAGATAGATAGTCAGTTGGAAGGTACACTCATATGCATATATTTTCCATCAAACGTGTTCATAGGTCCTGTTTTGATGACAATGAATCTGTTTTGTCTTCTGAAAAGAAACATCCATATATTTCAAGTATCTAACAATATAGCCAGGGTTAAGTGTTTAAAAAAAGGAATATCCCGCTCTGGCTGTGAATAAGCCATTGTTACCCATTAAAGCAGCAGGAGTTATGAAAGAGGTTGCATGTATGTTGTTATATGGGTGATGTTTCTACGTTTGTGGTCAATAAATAACCCACCAGAAAAGACTCTGATTTGTAGTTTTGTTAGTTTCTTTTCTTGCTTGTTGCTTTTCCACCTCAAGAAAGGCTTCACCTATGCCAGACAGATTCCTTGATTCAGTTCAGAGCAGCTTTGCAAATAGAGGAGATACTCTGCCCTGGGGATGACAGTAGCCTTAAGCTTGGGCTTTTGCTGCTCCTTAACCCTTTTGTATTGTCAAGCAGTAGCCTGAAGGTGCTTTTTGAACGATTATGTGTGTTCTAACGGCAGAGTTTGCTTAAAGTCCTCTTGACTGCTGCATCTTTCCTCTGCAGCGCGTTGGACATGGCTCGGTTGGTTCAGTTACTGAAATAGCCCAGCCTTTTCCTTAGACCCCATTCACACCTTTCCACCACGCTTTTGAAACTGAACTTTCACAATCATTTCAATTTTTCATATTAGTAGTGGATAATCATAATCAATATATATTACCTAGACACTAAACAAAAGGCTGTGAAGGACTGATGAAAATTAAGTGATTAAACAAGCTGTAGGAATATGCTCCTTTGGATGTGGGAGTTGATCTGTAGGTCTGAGAGCTACTAAATGTGATGTGAGAGCTTGGTGTAAGAAAAAGAAAGGACTTGTCTCATCTCTTCTCCTGCACTAGACCGTTCAGAATTCAAATTCTGGTGGTGGTGGTATTGACTCATATTTCTTAACGTTTCTTTTTTTCATTCTACATCTTCAACTTAGAATATCACCTGGTATTGCATTCTGTCAGTGCTATGTCTCGTAGTTGGGTGTAAGGACAATTATATCATGCTAATTTTTTTTCTTCATCACTTAGTTAATAGTTAATGTGTTAGCTTTAGAAAGAAGTTTTTCAGGAGGAAAATCCTGGAGCAGATGTTTGGATATAAGTAGATAGATTGGGTGATAGTTGTGAAGAAAAGTGTCAAAGCTACTAGATAGTGCCTGCTTAAACAGAGGGCCTCTTCCACCTCTTCAAAGTACATGTTCTGCAAAACAAAGTAGGAGTACTGCCTTTCATGGTGAAGTGATATAAAACTGGGCATTGTTAATAAGATGGGGTTAGTCCTCTTTACTGAGGAAAATGGTGTATTTTCTACTTCCCATACTTGCCTGATAAGAAAGTTTAGGAATGTTTTTCCTTGCCAATAGCTGAATGAGCCTTTCAGATGCGGTAACATCAATCACTAGTGTTGTGTGTGTTACCCTCCTCCCATCTGAATCTCTTGTCCAGCTCTGACCTGCAGGGTGTTGCAATCATAGAATTGTCTAGGTTGGAAGGGACCTTTTAAGATCATCTAGCCCAACCATTAACTGAACTCTGATTAAAAAAATAACTTATCAATAAACCAAGTCACTAAGCTCTATGTCAACCCATATTTTGAATACCTCCGTGGCTGGTCCCTCAGCCACCTCCCCTGGGCAGCCCGTTCCAATGCTTGATAACCCTTTCAGTGTAAAAATTTTTACTGATGTACAATGTGAACCTCCCCTGGCACAACTTAAGGCCATTTCCTCTTGTCCTATCACCCGTGACTTGGGAGAAGAGACTGATCCCCGCCTTTCCACAACCTCCTTTCAGGAGGTCTCCCTCACCCTCCTTTTCTCTAGGCTGAACAACTGTAGGTCCATCAGCCTCTCCTCATAAGGATTATTCTCCAGACCCCTCACCAGCTTTGTTGCCCTTTTCTGGCCCTGCTCCAGCACTTCAGTGTCTTTCCAGTAGTGAGGGACCCAAAACTGGACGCTAACCAAAGTGGGGCCTCCCCAGTGCCAAGTAGAGGAGGACAATCTCCTTTCACCACAATGTTCCTGATAGAGGCCGGGATGTTGTAGGTGTTCTTGGCCACCTGGGCATACTGCTGGCAACACCCCAAGGTCCTTTTCTGCTAGGCACCTCTCCAGCCACTCTTCCCCAGGCCTGCAGCGCTGCACTCGGGCTCTTTCCTTCTCTCCCATTGACTTCTGGTGCTTTTTAAAATTCCCCTCTCAGCTTACAAGCACTGCACTTTAAACCCACACTGAAAACCTGTTGTGTTCCCTATTACACACTTTTTTTAACCAAACCATTTGTTACTACTGACTCCAAAGTCACTAACAACTTTCTGAGCAAAAAAGTTACTTTTAAAGAGCTGTAATACTTAACATTGTTCCATCCCCTCTTTAAACTCCTGTGTTTCTGTATCCTTGGCTTCTAACTTAGTTCCTTTGGATGTGTAAAGTGAATAGGAGCTTGGAGTTGGGATGTGTTCAGCAGATGCTCTAGAAGCCTTGTGACTGCTAAAATTGAATCTTCTTAACTGACAGTTACTTGAATTGAGGCTGGGGAGAAATGCCATGTGCGTGTGTGTAATTGTTCAGGGTAGGCAAGGGCACTTAACCCAGAATTTCTTACTAAGAGTGGTTGGTTGAGATTCAGAGGAAGAAATTTTGTACCTGTAGAAAGAAAAAAAATCTTACACAAAGGGACTTTTTTTCATTAATGAGATTCAGGGAGAAAAATGTCAGGGGAAAAAAAAACCCAAAGAAATCTCCAAAAAGTAGTTGTCAACTGCCTCTACCAGGCAAGAAGCAGTGTGTGTTTGTTTGGAGTACTTGCATTAACATCTTCATTTCAGAAGAAATTGGTAAACTAACCAATGTATTGGTTAAATTTTATATATATATAACAAGGTTACATATATATAACTGTGTATTGGGCTTTGTGGGCTTTAAAAAAACATTTTTGTTCATACAAACCCTCCCAAATATTTCAAGGAGAAAATAACCTATGTGTGCTTATGTTTTACTGTCAAGCTGGAAGTTGTCACGGCCATAATTCTGCATCTGTAACTTGAACTGTCATGCAAGGCTCCTTACAGTGTATTTGGTGTGATTGATGTATGAAAGCTCTGAGTAGCATCTTGGGAAAAACAATCCTGCTCTGTGTTCGTGGGATGCTGATGCCTATCCTGAGGCTCTCGTTTGACAGATCTTCAGAATATAACAATCTAAAATTGAGACTGTGCAGTGCTTGGGTTATTTTCTGGATTAGAAACAAGGCAAGAGGCGCTCTGGCTTAGAGCAAGGTGCTTGAATGCTTTGCTGCTCTAATGACTAACTCTGTGTTGGTAACTTTTTGGTGGCCATCTCTAATACTTGTGTGCAGTTCAGCTTGTTTTGTTTTGTTTCATTTCATGTAAAAGCAGTGGTCAGGCCCATAAGCCTGATTTAGGTTTCTTATATAAAATTAATATAGCATGATTTTGTTTTCAGTAATACTGATACTGTGCTCGTTTCCCTTCTCCCCCAAGTGAGAAATAAACTGGAAGAACCCCCATGTTCTTAACTGAGTGTTAAAACAGTGACACCAAGCTGTGTGTAAGAGTAGGGATGGAGGCTGTGTTTGCAGTTGGGTGATTGGATTTGGTTTCAGGAATGTGCTGGAAAAGTGACTTAGATAGAATCACAGTGTAATTAAAGTTGGGAGGGACTCCAGAGAGTCCAACCCTCTGCTCAAGGCAGTCCTCGCTAAATCTGGTGTACAGAGCACTTGCAGCACAGCAAGGCAGAAGGAAGCCCTGGACATCATCTTGCCCAGCCCCATGCTCAAAGCAGGGTTAGCTACAGCAGGTTTCCCAGGATCTTGTCCAGTTGAGTCTTGAGCACCTCCAGGGATGGAGATTGTGCAGCCTCCCTGGGCAGCCTTGCACCACTCTTTGACCACCCTGTGGTTCTAAAGCAAACCAGCCATGCAGGTAACATCTCAGTGGAATGTCCTGTTCCAAGTTGTGTCAGTTGCTGTGACACTGGGGTCACAGCTGTGTTCACTTAATGAGCTTCACTTGTGTACTTCAGCAGAGCTTACCTTACTTCCATGTGAGGCTGTAGTTGGAGCCTTTGTGTTAAGAGGGCTGGCCTACAAACTGCCATGGGCAGCTGCTGTCCCTGGAGTTGAGGTGAACTGAAAGAGGTAGAACAACCCCCATACGTAGGTGTAACACTTGCACAAGCGTAACAGGAGGGAGAGGGCTATTTTTGAGGGGGGAAGCTGGTAGGAGGGCAGTGTGTGCTGCGTAAGCAGTTACTTGTGCTGAAAGAAGGGCTTTTATAAATTGCATCCTGAGATTTCAAGAATTAAAATACCACACTGAGTTTCTTGAAAACCTTGGTTTTGAAATTATTTGGGAAGGCATCAGCTAGAGTTGATCTTTCAGAGGAGATAAATACTTTGAATTACATATTAAAAACTGTACTCTAATTTTGGAATCTGTTTGTCCTAGTAATACTGACCTAGGTCAGCATGGTAGAGAAATGACTTAAAACCAAAAGCAAAGTGCAAGCTGTCTGTGCTTTCCTTTGGCAGTATCACTTGAGGGGGCAGAAACATGACTTCCCACTTGGCTTTTTAGCCTTTCTGTTCTGTGGTGACTTTTGGTTCTGTTTTGCTAGCGTGCTGCCCAGGAGTGGTGATCTGTGCAACACCACTTGCCAGCGCGTCGGAATTTGTGATCCTGCGTGATTCCGCTGCCAGCTGGAAAGGGAAGTGGAAAGAAGCAAACCAGACGAGGATCCCAAATTCTGAAGCACAGTTTTCCCACGCCTTAGGGATGGTGAAGCTAGTAAGCTTTGCTTAGCTGCTGGCTGATACTGTTACCAGGGTGTTTGAGTGGTACTCTTGACCTAAGATCATTTGAGATGTATCTGCATTTGGCTTTGTTTTGCCTATCTTATTCCTGAGTGCCAGCCTTCGGCCAGTCAGGGATAATGGTATTCACTAGCCCTGGGTCATAGACGCTTCTAGAAATACTCAGATTTAACAGAACTGTAATACAGGATTTAATTATTTCAATAAAATGCAATATACCCCTGAACTTCTGCATCTTGGTCAAGGCTTTGTTGTTTTTGTTTGTTTGTTTTGGTTTGGTTTTTGGGGGGGTGGGGGGGGGTGGGGTTGTGTGTGTGTGTGTTTTTGTGGGTTTTTTGTTTGCTTTGTGTTTTCTTTAACTTGGATTAGACATTGTCATCTGAAGACCAGCTTTAATAATAGTGTCATTCATAATACAGAATGAATACAGGCAAGCGTTTGGCAGGAGTGGGACTTGGGAATGAAGCTTGGGCCCCATGCAGTGTATTAAATGGGGGGGAATGGTGCTGTGTACTGCTCTACTTTTAGGTGTTGGACACATCTCCTGGAGAGAAGAACATTGGTATTTCTGTTTCCAAAATAGATGTTGATGTCACTTCCATGGATGTATATTCAGACCGAAGGTGAGACTAAAGACTGACTTCTCACCTTCAGTGATGAATATCTTTTTTTATTTATGCAGATCTCCCAAGAGAACTCTTTAGTGGGTGTTTTCTCCTCCACTTAGCATTGCTGTGTGAAGGAAACAGTCACAGAGCATCAGGTGTGTGCTGTTTGTCTCTGCAGCAGTCCCTGAGCTGCTGTGTCTGAGCTCTGGAGTCTTTTTACAAAAACATATTTAGGGCAACAGTCTTTCCTGCTTGCAAAGAGTGCGGATCAAGTGAAAAACAAGGCTACAGGCTGCTTTTAGAGTCTTGCAGGGAGACACCACACCTGTGGGTGCAAGCAGCCAGCTTTAGCAGGGCACAGTTTGCTGCCTTCACCCTCTCTGGCTCTGATTGTTCCAGCAGTTACCTTCCAGTATCAGAAACAGCTCACCTGTCTTCAAGATACTCTGTAGAGTGGATGTGGCGCATTGCGTATGTTGTATAAAGACTGTGTAAGATAAAGCTCTCATTTCAGTTGATAAAATCAGTCTGATGATAGGGTTCTGTCCTCATTGCACTAATTGCAGCAGAACAACTGTTAAAAAATCGATACTTTTTTTTTTTCCCCAGTCAGCTGAAGGCTTTTGTAATATGACAATTGGAAGGAATGTGTTGGAATTTAGGTGGCTGTAGTTTAACCAGGCAAGGACAAAGGTCTGTAGGAAGTCTTCCTGGTTGGTGCTGGAAACAACATGCTGCTCCAGCTGAACACTGAAATGTGCTGTGTGCAGGGAAATGACCTCTTCATCCCCTGCCTGGGCTGGCTGAGGAAGATTCAGTTTTCCTTTCTGAACTTCCTCAGAAAGCTGTTTGGTTAGGATATTGACTTCTTTAGAGCATATGATGAATATTCCCAACCCCCCGGATCAAGAATTTCTGCAGGTTTATTGGGTATCAGTTGCAAATCCTAATTGTTACCAGAAACACTTCTAATTCTTGTTTCCTACAAGTGTACAATCAGAGTGTACTGATTCTGCATTTAACCTTTAAAACTTTGAAGCTCAACAGCATCTCACTGCTGAAGTGGACTTTCCCAAGAACAATCAAGAATAAATTTTAGAAACCAAATAGAAATACAGCAATATGATGGAATATGGGATATGAATGTCAGGTGTGGTCCTTGGAAAAGACTGACTCTAAGTAGTAACTGCATTTTGATACAGCCCCTTACCAGTTCTCCTTTCTCTTCTATTTTTTTTTCATGCCTTGAATAAGAAAACAAGTTCTCAAGGTTGTTATGATTTTATCAGGACAATTAGGAATGTTTTTAGATGTCAGCATTTTAAGAGAAGTAAGGTGTGCACAAAAGCTACAGCAGGAGGCTGCCAGCTTGGAGCAAAGATAGTGTTCTTTATACGGTGAGGCTGTGATCTGGGCATTCAGTTCCTTGTCCTTTGCTTGCTGTGGTTGAAAGGGTTAGAGCAGAGACGTGGATCTGCCAGGGATAGCTTTCCTCCCTATTGTGTTTTGCAGAGAATAGAAACAGTATGTCCCCTGAGGTAGCAGAAGTAGTTGCTTCATTTTATTCGTCTGCAGGACTGCTGTCAACGCTGATCTTCAAAACCAGGTTTGTAAAGATACTAAAAGTCCTTCATTGCTTCCCATAGTAGCTCACTCATGTGTTGGCCACAGGGAAATCTGAACAACTGCCTGTTCTAAGGTAGATACCTAAATATGATTTTCTCTGAAAATGTCATAATCTCAGTGTCCTTAGAGAGAGATGTCTAGAAATGCAGAACAACAGCAGATAACTAACACTTAACTGTTTATAAGAAATCACTGTTGAATTTTTCCTAATAAAGTGAAAGCTCCTTTGACCTCAGGTGTTAAAACTTGATCATAATAGATCAAACAATAGCTTAAAATTTAGCTTGTTCTTGACACGCTTGTTATGAAAATCAGTTAAAACAAGAAAGATAATTCCTCCAGTAAATCCCCTAGACTTGCACAGAAGCACCGAGAAATTTTTCTGGCTTTGATTTCAAGTCTGCAAATGAGCTTTGGCCTCAGTCCAAACTCTTCCTCCAGGTGTAGAAGCCTAAAGAAGTGTGTATTACCCCGCAAGAAACTTTAGCTCAGGAACCTTACATTATCTAGGTCTAAGATATTAATTTCTGGGGCTGTTGTTTGAATCTTTCCAAACCTGAACCTGAACTGCCTTCTCAAGGCCCTGGGTGGCTCCGGCACTGCTGCTGATGGCAGCTCTTCCAACTGCAGCAGAGGTAAACCGACCGATGGCATTGGCAGACCCGACAGCATGGCTCAGGCTGGCAGCCAGCGAGGCTTGGGTCTTCCTTCGCGGTGCTCGGAGGGAAAATCGTGATGCCTAAGGACAGAGTTAATCCTTCAGGGAAATGCAGTCTTCAGTGTGTGTGTGTGTGTGCCCGGGCACGTTTGTGAAGGCACACAAGTTCTATGGGAAAAGACATGTTTTTTAAAAAAAAAAAAAGAAAAATGAAAACCACAGCCTTGGAGAAGCAGGAAAGAAATGTGGTGAGAAGGGAAACAAAACACGTTTGTTGTTGTCTGAAAGACCCTTGTCGCTCCCAGAGGGAGCTTTCTGGAAAGATGATTACTTTGATATGTTTATATCTCAGGGCAATTTCAAAGATTATAAAGTTGAGCAAGACTTGGTAGGTTGAAGATTCTGAGCAAATGATAGGCTGCATTACTTCCATATTGATGAATTGCATCTTCATGTATGACTAAAACACCCCAAGCAGGCAACGCATCCACTTGCTGTATTCAGAGCTGGGAATGCTACTAATCATCTGCTGTATAAAGGTGTTTACCACGAGCTTAAGGAAACTCTTCTTTTTAATAAAGCATAAACACCAAAAAAATCTTTTTTTCTGACACTTGAAGTCATACCACCATTCTCTTTATATGACTTTTAGTCTTGATATACATGGAGAACCGTAGGTAACATAGTATCTGGAGTTTGTAAAGTTCAAATGGTACCAGTTTTCCACTTGCATTTCAAAGATACTTAAATGGGCTCTGAAACGCTAGACTCTCATATAGTCCTGGTTTCTGGGTGTTAGGCTGTATCTGTTCCTCAGTACCTGCTGAGTCCTTTTTATTTCCTCTAAATCAGTGGTGGGTACCGTTGTTTGGGGTGCCAAGCAGGGCTGGCACCGTCACTGCAGACCTACACTGTCTGCCCCCACCCCTTAATTAGAGGCACTGTTTGCCGTTTCTAGAGGCTTGAGAATTAAATCCTTACGTGATTCCTGGTATCCAAACGTTGCAGGAAAAGCAAAGCACTTTGTGAGTATGGTGGAAGAGCAGCATCACAACAGGGACCTCAGCTGATGGTAGTTCTTCTGCCTCAGCTCTCAGTGCTTAGCGGGTGAGTACCTCCACAGGTCTTCATCAGACTTCTCAGGCTTTAAGCACTGTTTGTCCAAGCCAACTACTCACCTCAGGCTGCTTTTGAACTCTCTTCACTGTTCTTGATTGGAGTGTTTGGGCATGCAGAAAGAATGAAAATAACATACTACTTAGTTTGCTATCTAACTAATGGATATTTGATGTTTCCAAGTCTTGTGAATTTGAAATGAATGTATTAGTAAAATCTACGGGAGGTGATGGCAACAGATGAGTAGAGGAGATAGTGTCAGGTGGAAAGACCGAGCTTCTACACAACGGAAAAAGGCATTAAAAATGGCGACTCCAGTCAGTAGATGAAGCAGGGAGCACTCTGACCAGCTCCAGGGAGGCTGGTGAGTTATGTGGGTGGTTTTCTGGGGGTTCATCTTGGGTTGTTTTGTGTGTTAGTAAGTCTTCTCACCGTTCTCAGGAGCATGGTATGTAGGTCATTTCCATTTTTCTTAGTCATTGCTTAGCTGTTTTTATCTTATCCAGTTCAGACTCTGGGATTGCCAGTTCTCCCAGATGTACTGGGAGCGGTGTGTAGCTGGTTAAACTGGGTTTTATCAGTCTCTACCATATCCAGAACCAGTTGGTTGGTGTGTTTGCACCAGCAGTGAGGCACAAGAACTCGGTGTTGTTGAAGTCTGGTGGCTCATTAGCCAAGTGGCTTTCCCCGGGTGGTGTCCCCGCTGTCCCCGCAGTGCGGTACCTGCCTGGCGCTGTGGGACAAACACAGTAAATGCGCCAGGCAGGACAACTTTGTGGATAATTGCAGATAGAAATGAGGCAGCCTAATTAAAATGTGACTTGTGACTTTTGCAATCCTTTACTGGGTTCCTTTTGCACCTTTTTCTGAACAGGAGCTACTTAAAGCTTTTCCTTTACAAGTTTACTTGCAGAGATAATTCTTCACTTGTTGATGAGAAGCTCTTGCCAAAACTAAGACAGAATGAGAGCATTAGAAATAGGGAAGAAAATCAGTATTCATTGACCGTTTAGCAAACAAAATGTTCTGGTTTGTTTCAAAGGTGGCTTTGTGTGTGTAAATTGTTACTGGTTTAATATATATTTGCTCTACTTCTAGAAAGCTGGAGGGAAATGATCTAATTCTGGGGTAGAGTTGAATCAGTTTGTGACGCAAAGGGGTAACATTTGGTACTGTAAGGAGAGGTTGGAAAGCTGAATGAAATACATCCCAGTTAAGTTGCACCAACACTTTCAGGAGAAATGAACCCTCAAATTGAAACGAGCAGTAAGGTAGTATCTCAAACTGGAAGTTAAAGTACAGAGGGAGGGGAAAAGCCTGTGGCTTTTTGGAGTCATGAGAAGAACTCACTTTTTAAACCTAGTTGCAAATTCTGATGTGATGAAATTGGATAAAGTTTTCAGGGGTATTGATTGTGAGAGTAAACACTCCTGCTCCTGTTCTCTCTTGGAATACAGGACCAGATTAAAAAGCAGGAGTACTTGTTGTTGTGGCTGCGTTACTGTAACTGAAATAAAGTAAGTGTTCAAAAAAACCCCAACACTTCATACTGCAGGGATGTTCCTGTTGTGATCGGGTTAGTGGATTGCTTGCTTATGAGAGGGGAGGATATGGAGCAAAATGCTGGGCACTCCCTCTGGAAAGGTGGGAAACTCGGCAGCAGGACAGCTGGGGCTCTGGGCTGTTTGCTGCGCGTTTCCTGCTGCCTTTCTGCCTGTTCTCAAGCCTTTGGCTCTTGGAGCTTACCCTCCTTCATGCCATCTGCCCTTTCCAAATGATTGCTTGTCGGGGCGCAGTAAGTAGTGCGAGTTTCTGCTCTTTTAAGCAGAAATGCAGGTATGTAAATATTGCCATAGTGTTACTGTTTAATCTAGCTCCCTTAGAGAGGACCTTGTTTATTTCTGCCCTGCTACTGTTCACCAGAGAAAATCGCCCGCACTAAACTGCGGAGGCTGTTAAATGTGACCTGTATGCATAATACAGTAGCACGGGTACCGTAATCTATAGCTGGGTGTCATGAATTGGTGGTAATCTGCATAGAGTCAGAACAAGCAAAAGGAGAACATTCACAAAAGGATAAAGGTTATATAGGTTAGAATAGAAACCCAGCAAATCACAGTGGAAAAACTGAAAGTGGGCTTTGGCCAGGCTTCACTTCCTAAACATAATGAGCAACTGAGAGTGCCTACATCACAAATGCTTATTGTAGTCCTTAAAGTTCTTTATAACTTGAAGTTATGAAGTATGTAGTGATTAGAAATCTATTTTGCCTGTTCTTCCCCGTGTCCCCCCTTCCCTAGGAGCACGGGAAGTTCAGATGTGACAGAAAGACAGGAAATGTGAAACAAATGTGCCAGCCCTACTTCTCTGTGGCTGTTCAATATGAATATTAATGTCACTTTTGAGTGTAAGTTTCTATTTGTGGCATTACACAGTTGTTTAGTACAGCTACTGAGGGTGAAGTCTGATCTTTGGGTTTTTCTCTCCTTAGAGCACAACAATGGAAGAAACAGCTATATGGGAACAACACACAGTGACTCTTCACAGGGTAAGTTCGTACAATCGCTTGTGTGTGCCTAACGCAGGATACTGGTAGCTTTTGAAAACAATAGGAAAAAGCCAGATGTCAGGAAGTAAAAGAAAAGGAAACTGTCATATTCCTTTGTTTAAATTTAGAAGTGTTGTAAAAGCTCCATTTGGTTGGAGCTCTGTTTGTTTGTTGGGTTTCAGAGATAAGCGTGCCTACAAATAACCATGTCAGTAACAAAGCTTTAAATTACTTCTGTGGGTAACTGCAAGTAGTTAGAAATCTGTTTGTTAGCAATTGTTCTGTAAGTATACTTAAATGTTTTAAAACTTTGTTTGCAGGGATGTAAAACAATGTAGTTAAATATAAGTGCTCAAAACTGCCTTATTTGCTTGCCATTTTCTTAAATTAATGGCTGAAAATAGTGACTTTGGGTGGTTAGAATGTGTCAGAATAGACAAAGGAACGTGTTTGAGGTATTGGTGAATAGAAAGACAGCTTTTACATGTAGGCTGACTTTTATTTGAGTTACTTTTAAATTTGATTTCTGATGTAGTTGTTGTGAAGCTGTACAAGAGAGGCAATAAGGAATTAGTTGCTCAGGGAAAGTCAGACACGGTGGGATGCCATTTCTGGCAGCAGCTTAATATTAGAGCAACTGGAATCATGGCCCAAATAGCTGTATTCATTCCCCAACGAAAGGAAAACGCACAAGAGTTTTCTCAAGGAAGTGAGTTAGGTCATTTGCCATCAATTCTTCAGCACAACATCAAGGCATTTTAGAATTTTACCAGATCAATAGACCTTTGTGACTAAAAATGTATATGAGGAAATCAACTGGCTGGATGAAATGTTAATTCTTTAACAAATGTATTATCTGTTGGTTCTAATGAGTTTAATGTTGTTGATTCAAAAGAACCATTTTTAGTACCTGCTCTCCTAAGAGAACTGTTAGTCTCAGTTTGACCAGAAGGCTGTCTGACAAAGTGCCTTGCCTCTAACTGCAACCTCATGTTGAAAGAAAAATACAAGTAAACCCCAAAATGTCTAGTGATACTTACTGAGGCTACTTTTCAAGCTTCCAGAAATTTTTAGGTCAACAAGTTCTTGAGCAACAAGTATTACTTCTATGTGTAAATACCCTTTGTCTCTCTTGAAGCTGTCCAGTCATCCCGGGACCTGGGTAAATGTAACATTATTTTTCTCCTATTACCAATGAAATCAGTACTGTCTTATATTCAAAAACAAACACACATACTTACAGCCATACAAGGTTGACAGATAGACTTGGTGGTAGCTTAATTTTCTGGTGAAGTGGAGCAGTAGCTTCAGTGAAACCTGGAAGTGGTGAGTTCAGTCTGTGCACAAAGGAATGATGCAGAGCTGCACTACGGGGATACCTTGAACAAATTTTGAAACGACAGATAAAAACTAGAAACCCTGTCTTGGGTTCCTCTTGCAGCATTGTCAGAAGTTCTTGGATAGTAAGTAAAAGTGTGATTTGATTATAATTTTGATTAGACTTCTGCCAACTTTACTGGTTTACCTGTTTTGTTAACTGAGTAAATATCCCCCATTTAGATGTGGAAGGCTTATGGAATGTACCCTTAATGACTTTGGCATTATTGTAGCCAATTAAAAACAAACAAGCAATGTTTTCCATCTGCCAGATAACAAAACCAAAACTCTTCTGCTAACTGGAAGCAAACTAGTGCTAGGAATTTATCCTTAGCACAGGGAAGGCAGGGGGGCTGCATGTTTGCTTGTGAGGTTTTTGATCTTACTTTCTATTTGTGTCATTCTTGTAGTGTTCCATTATCAAGTAAATGAGGTTACTTAGTTGGAAGGAGTGAAATGCATCCAGATCTCAAAGATACCTAGAAGTAAATAGACTTGGAATAGACTGGAAATGCCACTCTTGAGTGGTTGTGGAATATTTTCTGTGTGA
>VZTM01001400.1:133062-150930 GCA_013400555.1 Jacana jacana
TGAGTTTATCTGCCTCGCTTGGCTGGGCTACAGAACTGCTAGAGACCATCTACTGTCAGCCACACAAAAACTGTTTTGAAGAAGGGAACTTGGTTTCTCTAGTGTGGCAGACTAAAAAGTCCCTCTGATGTTTAGCCTTGGCTGAGGACAGTTAGCTGGCTGTCAGCAACGGAATTAATGACATTTAACGTGGGCTGAATTTCTGTGGGGTAGAGGCAAGTCAGGCTTCATGTTGCTCTGGCTTCCCGTTTTATTGGTATGCCTGAAAAGCTCCTGGGATTCACCAAACTTCTTTGTACCTTCTGTCAGTATTTACCTTCAGAGCTGAGGCTGGACAAGCCATTGGAAGAATCTGATCCAGAGTAAGTTTGTGTGAAACCTTACTGCGTGTTCCTGGGAGAGGCAGAGGTGTCCAGAGTTCCTGTCAGTCTTGATGAGCTCTTGTCTCTTGCCTAAAGGCAAGCAGATCTGTTGTCTTTGAGTGCCCCAAAGAAAACTACCTAGCTGTGCTTTCTTTTTCAATTTTAATTGAGTTTTAGTAATGGTATTTGAGCAAAACTAGTTACTGAGTAAAGACCGCTAACATCTATTACAATGAACAACCTTAAAAATAGAGTGGGAAATGCAAGTAGTTAGGTGGCTTGTGTGTGAGTGTTAGCAAAGATACATAGAAGATTCTTGACTATGTTTATTCCTGTTTCGGGACTCACTTTTGTTCTGTTTGTAATTACAGCACTGACAATTTTATTTTGTTTTGAGCCTGTGTCCTTCTCTACCTCCTTTGCTCCTGTGTTTCACAGAGTAGGATTCCTTAAACTCTTTTGGGGCATCATGCAGGTAGCTGAAGCTGTAAAAGAACCACTTTTGGTGGTAATCATCAAATGTTAGGAGAGTAGATACCATTGTGTGTAGTTTCTTTCTGAATTAAAAAAAAATCGAGAAGCCCCATGAGCAGGTACTTGACAAGGTGTTCTGTCTGTGTACTCCGTGGGTTAGCCTTTGCACATGTCAGGGTATAAAGTGTTAAACACAAAATGTTTGTAGGAGGCAGTTACTGAGTTTTGAACCAATTAATGGCAGTTCAGAAGTGGTGTTACATACCTTGGAAAGATAGACATTTTTGGGTTTGAATTTTTTACTTCTGTAATGGCCCTTTAAAAGAGGGGTGGGTTGGTGTATACAGTGTGGGAGGTGAGCCTTACAGCAGAGAAAGGGGAGTGCTTTAGGGGAAGCTTCCTGTTGACGAATGAGCTTTGCTCCCTTCTTCTAAAGCCCTTTGGATGACCTTTGCTTTCCAAGTATCTCATCACAAATTAGGGACAGGGTATACTTCATCCCGGAAGCTGCAGTATACCTGTGCCAGTTCAGGCACTACGATACAGTTCAAAGATCAGATGGTTTTTTTTTCTTATTTTGGATCCCTCTGCTTTTAGGTGTTTTAGAGAATGTGGAACAGAGCATACAGACAGTCTGACCGTGCGGTGATTGAACGCAGTGCTTGGAGAATCCCAGCACTATTGTCAAAAGACTTAGTGGAGACTATTTTGGGGGGAAGAGAGGCTTGAACTTCTAAGCAAGAGTTTTTCTTCCCTTTGTTTCCCCTCCTTCCCACTCTGAGCTGCTACCTTTAGCTCTTAAGAGATAGAGCCAGTCTCAAGTTCAGTTAAAGCTTATCAGGTACCGACAGTTTATCTTTTATTGAGAGATCTTCTGGTTTTTGTCTCCCTTACCGTGGGAGAGCAGAAGAGTACAGTTTTGGTTTTTTGTTTTTTTTTTTTCTTGTGTTGTCTCTGCACCAGTCAGATGAATCTGTGGCAGGTTTGGGTTGGGTTTTTTTAATGTGATTTTAGTTAAGATACATGTTTCTTTCTTGTGTAATGGGCAGTGATCGGCATCTTGCTGTATCCAGATGTGTCTAGGAGCTAGGCTGAGTTCTGAGGGCATTTCAGTTTATCATTTATTGCTTTAAATAGTGTTAGGCTGCAGGATACAATGAATAGCAGTAGGGTGAGGTCTACTGGAAGGTTTCTTATGTGAGTTCTTAAATTTTCAGAAAAGTTTGGGGCTGATTTGAGCTTTCTAATATGGAATATTTCTTAAGACTTCGATTTATGTTATTAGAAAACCCTTTTCTGGCTTGTGGTCTTCTCCAACTGCTGTCTCTGTATGAGACTGTGTGGTGTCAGAGCTTCTTGAAAACAAAATTAAAGTATGAAACTAATTGTCATAATATTGGTGATTTGGTTTGCAAATCTACTCCAAAAGAAATAGAATATTAAGTGGCAAAATAGTTTACAGTGAGTTTCTGCATCTCTGCTGGCCTTAACCTGATGATTGTATTCCTTCACATGAGTGGAGAACTTTGAGAATTTTTTTGTTTATGGTGTAAGGAGAGGTGGAGAACGTTTAAAGGAAGTTTGACATAAATGTCTTCATTATTATCTCTCTCCTCCCTTTTCTTCCCCACCAAACGCAGTGCAAACTGAATGCTGACTCTTTGAGAAATGGAAAAGTGAAAGATGAAACAATGGCATGAGAAAGGGGAAATATTATTGTTTTGAAACAGCTTTTTGTTACATATTTTCATAAGCTGCTAAACACTATTTTTGTTGGCTAATTCAAAAAACACAACCAAACTTGAAAGAGAACAGCCTTGGTCATAAGTAGTCACGGCAACCCTTTAGACTGTCTTCCTGCATGGCACAGGGTTTCACTTAATAATTCTTGAATCCTGGCCATAATTTTTGGTTGATCTGTCTGGAATGTATCTTGGAAAGATGTCCAGTGTTTCTTTAATTTTGTGGCAGTTAGCACAAGTCCCTGGTGGCCAGAAAAGGGGGAGATGTTGCACCCGTTTTTAAAAAGGATGGAAAGGAGAACCCTGGGAACTGAGGCCTGTCAGCCTCACCTCTGTGCCTGGGAAGATAATGGAACAGATCCTCGTAGAAGTTTTGCTAAGGCACATGAACAACAGGGAGGCGATTTGAGACAGCCAGCGTGGCTTCACCAAGGGCAAGTCCTGCCTTACCAACTTAGTGGCCTTCTATGATGGAGTGACTGTAATGAACAAGGGAAGAGCTACAGTCCAGACAGAGTCCGCTCTGTCTGAATATCTGTAATGCCTCTGACACAGTCCCCCCCAACATCCCTCTCTATAATTTGGAGTGAGATGGATTTGATGGGTGAACTGTTGGATGGGTGCACCAAAGGGTAGTGGTGGTCAGCTACTCAGTGTCCAGATCACAGAATGTCAGGGGTTGGAAAAGAACGTTGGAGACCATCTAGTCTGGGCCCTCAACAGTGCAGGCTCACAGTAGAGCAGGTTGGACAGGAACATGAGCAACCTGATGTAGTTGAAGATGTCCCTGCTTATTTGAGAGGGCTTGGACTAGATGGCCTTTAAAGGTCCTTTCCAACCCAAACTGTTCTGTGACTGTAAAGGAAGCAGTAAGGTGTACTCCTCATCACTCCCACAGGCTCGTTAGACCAACTTACTGTCTTCATACCTGGCAGTAGCATTTGCCAACTGTTGAAATCCATTTCTGAACAGTAAATTTCCATGTCTTTGTTTTAATACTTTATGGTCCTATTAGCTGCTTACAGCCTAAATCTGGCCTGTCTTTTATGACCTCTATTTTGGAGGGAAATAGAAAACAGTATTTTTTGAGCAGTAACCACTGCTCTGAAAAGCTGAACATTGTGTTCCCCTGGCCAAATGCAGACTGCCATGTTGCTTCTGCTCTCACTGTACTGTTATGAAACTTGCTGCTAAAGCTGGGTCAGATTTGTCAAAAAGTCTGAAAAAGAAAGGGCTCGGTCTGCCAGCAGGGGATGCAGGCTGTGTGGAAGGCAGAGGAGGAATGGCTGAAACCTGGTCTTTTCCATCCAATGACTGTATTTTGCATAGTCGAGGCTACGCATTGTGCAAGTCAATTTATTTTGCAAAATACATTTTTGAGCGAGCTACAGCATTTAAATGGTGATAGCCTTCTGACAGTGGTTTCTGGCTGATGACGGAAGAGATAGATAGTTTGCAAATCAGTTATATTTAGAAAGTTTATTTCCCACTCTCACTGCTTCCAGGCAGAAATGTAAGCATCGCTGCTGTATCTTGAAATATCTAACAGGAATAACTTTTCAGAGGCACTGACCTTGCTGTAGTGGCAGGTCACCCTAGAGGGAAAAGATTGAAGCAAATGACTTTTGTTAAGATGCAGATGATTTGCAAGTGCTGACAAGGTTTTGATGTATTTAATGGTACAAGTGATCTTGGTATTATTCCTAAGAACGGAGCCTGCAGTCATACTGCTGCGTGCTGCCATCCTGTCGGTTCCTGAGCAAAGTGAGGTCAAGCTGGGTAAATACCATCATGTGAAACCTCAAAGAAAGTATCTCAGGAAGCAATACTGGTTTGGATTGCTATCCCAGCACAGTGGTGTGGTGTGTTGTGCTTACTGAAGGTGGAGGTCTTACTGATGACCCCCTGAGGGCCAGGCCAAGAAAATACTACAAATGGGAACTCTAATATTTTGCTTTTGGGAGGGATGGATAGTTAAGTGTGCAACTCTCTGCCTTCTAAAAGTGGGGTTTTATTTATTTTTAATCTCTCTTGTTCTTGGATTACATAGCATTGCATGGTTCATTGGTTCTTCTTTCTTCCAAAAAGTTGTATTCACCCCATAACACCTTGTGTTTGACACGGGAACGTTAATTGTGACCATGTAAATATTAGAAAGTAAAAATATTTCTCTGGTTACATTGTAGGCCCCTGGATTTGGATTTGGTATTGCAATATCTGGAGGAAGAGATAATCCTCACTTTCAGAGTGGTGAGACATCAATAGTTATTTCTGACGTGCTGAAAGGAGGTCCAGCAGAAGGACTGCTACAGTAAGTGCTGAACTACACCTGGATTCTGATGTGGGGGCATTCATCCTCCTCAGCTATAGCTTCACCTCCAGATCGTTTTGCCCTCAGATAACTGTCTGTGCCTGTATAGTACATTTGTAATATGGGTAGTTTGTTCAGGAATACCTGTTCTCCAATGACAACAAGTATTTATGCTCTCAATTGTGATGTTTTCCATTTAGAGAAAATGACCGTGTTGCAATGGTTAATGGAGTTTCAATGGATAATGTCGAGCACGCGTTTGCTGTGCAGCAGCTGAGGAAAAGTGGGAAGAATGCCAAAATTGTAAGTGAATGTCTTGAAGATTCGAGCTTATTTAAATTCCACAGTCACAAAGCAAAAGTGAGATGGTGTAATGTCCACTCTGAAATACATGGGT
The DNA here is from genome assembly GCA_013400555.1 of Jacana jacana. Lineage (NCBI taxonomy): Eukaryota > Metazoa > Chordata > Aves > Charadriiformes > Jacanidae > Jacana > Jacana jacana. Next base: position 138,349 of record VZTM01001400.1, read on the forward strand.
GGTGCAAGGTACTTCAGTAATACCTGGGTGATGCCTCAGATTTAAGTGGCGATCAAGATGTTTTTAGGGTGTGGGTCGCTACATTGTTTTTCAAATGTGAATGTTGATGTTTGAGCAGCCTGGCTGGATACTTCAGACTCTTTTTCTTTGGGGTCAAGTTGTTTTGCCAGAAGCTCAATTCTCAGCTTTCTTCAATATTTCTTGGCTTTCCTGAGTGCACTTTCTATCAACTTCTTCAAGGGCTCGAGTAAGCTAAAGGACTTTACCCACACTAAAATAGTTCTTTTTATGCTCGGTAAACAGTTTACCAAAATAAAGTATAATTACCTTAATTCCTATAATTTTGTAGGCTTATTCAGAGTGGTTGGCTTTTGAACTTTGCAAAACAGAGCAGGTCATCACTAAAGGGTAGTAATCCAGAGAAGTCTGAGATTTATGTTACAAAAACCAGAACACAAATGCACAATGTTTAATGATGTTTAATTCAGGAAAAGAGAGTTCTAGGGCTTGTAAAAAAGCTTTTCTGCTGACAGATTTCTAGTGCTCCTGTGCTTTAATACGGCTGCAAAAACTTGTGTTGTATCCTGCATTTGTAGATTTAAATATTCTTTGAAGCTTACACAAAACGTGAGGTGAGCTGTGCAGGGGTTCTAGTATCTGAAGTAGCTGCTGTGTAGATCTTTGTAGAGGAAAGTAATTAATGAAAACTTTATGGTATATCTTGGTTCAGTTCTGTAACACGTGGAAAATAAACCTCCAAATGGGGTTGGGTCTTTGGAAACAACTCTCTACATCAGTGCAAACCAGCTTTGAACTTTCAGCAGGAGTGTTTCCCTTCCTCTGTGGCCCTGTGAAACACCGCTTTGGGAGGCTTCAAAGTTGAGGAGAATTACTGTCAATAACACCCTGAGTATCCAGTAGATTACATGTTAGCAAAAGGAGTCTTTAGCAGGGCCAGTAACTTGTGGGTTTAAGCAAAAAGAGAGGGCTTTCCAGTATACAGCTCTGAAGACAGAATGTTGTGTTAAACTATAATGGCTTTTGTTCTTACCTTTTTGCAACTTGTGCAGGAGCAAAAAAAGGACTAAAACAACTGTAAAAACCAATATACCCCTCCCCTCAAAACCAGATGTCTAGTTACCTGTACTGAAGAGTCTCCTGCATTAACGAGAGAGAATTTTGTAATGAGGAGGCAGAAGTTCAGAGCATGCATAACTAAATATGTTTTCTTCTGAGTTTGGGGATTAGCTTGGCTTCTGATACTCAGTTACAGCATTAGCATTACACAGCCAGAGGCTGATAGTGAGTGTGTGGTTGTAGACTATCCGAAGGATGAAGAAAATTCAGATTCCAGTGGCTCGACCAGAACCCGAACCAGTGTCTGAAAATGAGGATGACAGCTATGATGAAGAGATACGGGATCCAAGAAGCAGCCGTGGTGGTCCAAGTGCTAGCAGAAGGCATGAGAAGAGCTGGGCAAGAGATCGAAGTGCTAGCAGAGAGAGAAGCTTATCACCGAGATCAGACAGAAGATCGGTTACTTCCAGTCAGCCTGCAAAACCTACCAAAGTAACACTGGTGAAGTCAAGGAAAAATGAAGGTAACTTGCATGTAACTCTTGCAACAACTTTTGCTGGCTTTTAAGGGCCAATTTCAATGTTTTGTTAAGTGCTTCTTAAGAAGTATAAAGTGGACTGTGTGAACAGTGCTGTTCAAAAGCTTCTTTGCCCAGTTTACCTTAGCTAGGTGTAAACTAAAAATCTTCTACTGTATTTCTGCTGGTATTTTTCATATTCCAAAATGCATGTGTTTCATTAAGGGTAAAGTATTATATAGTGTAAATAAATCCCAACTTTGCACCTGACATCAGTTGGTGGTTGCATACCTTCAGTGTCTGTCTTGTTTGAAAGAGGGGAAAATGGTGGGTAACATGTAAATTAAGCTATTACACAACAGCTGTGATTACAGGCAGAGTTAGCAAAGAGATGGATATAATGGTAAATCCATAGTGTAATTCCAGTGCAGCCCTTCATGTGCCAAGTTCACTGTCTGTGTTTCTAGTGTAAATGTTGTGTAAAGCAGTGTTGGAAATCTTCAGATACCTCCCTCCTTTTTTTACTGTAGCTTCATCAGTTTCTTTTCTTTTTTTTTTTTCTTTTATTGCTGTTATATAAAGAGTATGGTCTACGATTGGCAAGCCACATATTTGTGAAAGAAATATCCCAGGACAGCCTGGCAGCAAGAGATGGCAATATTCAGGAAGGAGATGTTGTACTGAAGGTATGGTAAATGGGGAGGGTGTTTGTTCAGAGGGAAAACTCACTGGTTCTTAAAATTACATCTCTCAACAGTATAATTATTGTCATATATTTACTGGTCTTTGAAACGATATAATGAGAGAGAGATATAAATCAACTTCTGTAATGGAAGGAAAATTTCTACAGCTTTTTTGGAGTTTTTGGTGTTATTCCCCAGGTGTTACTCAGACAAATAGTCCCTACTGTAAATGCATAATAGAAAACATTTGGGGTGATCGGAGACTTCGTCCCTACGTGCTTACTTGTACAGTGTTGTGGAACTGTGCTGTTGAGCAACACCTCCAGCTTGCCTTCAGGTTAAATTTTGATTTTGGTAGGAATTGATATATCCAGGGATTTTAAATTCATACTAATAATTTTTATTTCAAGATACTGCTGTAACTGGGTTAGAGCAGGAAAACGTACCGTTCCTTACTCTGCTGAGTGTAGCAATGCTGGTTCAAAAAACATACCAAATACTTTAAAACTATTTTTTTTTTGCGGTAGAGGCTTTGTCTGTGACAGATGAAAATAATTTTCTATATTATGTTATAGTTTGGATAAGCCCCATAGTATTCTGTTGCACGGTGGTAATTTGATAAATACCATGGGACAGAAAACCAATACCTTTATTGGAGGTGCACTGTTTTTTTCCAGTAAATTTATAACTACTCTTTTCTTAATCTTTTCCAGATAAATGGCACAGTGACAGAAAATATGTCCTTAGCAGATGCAAAAACACTAATAGAAAGGTCAAAAGGCAAGTTGAAGATGGTTGTTCAGCGAGATGAACGAGCTACGCTGTTGAATGTCCCCGATCTCTCTGACAGTATTCATTCTGCGAATGCTTCAGAAAGAGACGGTGAGTATAAATAAACTTGATTTCCAACGGGAGACAAGAGGTCCCTGTGTTGTTGTGAAAATGTGAAATACCTAAGTGGGATGAAGGGGTGGGGAGGAGAAGAGTAAGGTTGTCATGTGGGCAAATTATTACTTGAATGTGGTTGAAATCCCCACCTTCAAAAGCAGTGGAGAAAAAAGATACGGTCCCTATTTCTTGCAATTGTTCTTTCAGGAATGTTAAGTTTAGTTGTTTTGAAATATTAAACATAGATTTAACATCTTCATAAAAATTCTCTGCAAAAGCTTATTTCCATTTGAGCAGGTCACGCCACCATTTTAATTACAATCATTTCATGAAAAAACAACTTTTATTTAACAGACATTTCAGAAATTCAGTCGCTGGCATCAGATCATTCCAACCGATCACATGACAGGCCCCGCCGCAGTCGTTCACGATCTCCTGACCAGAGGTCAGAGCCTTCAGACCATTCCAGACATTCTCCACAGCAGCCCAGCAACGGCAGGTGATGGCAGCATTGTATTATCTTTTTAAATCGACTCTTAAAGTGACCTATAAGTTGTGGGAGTGCTTGGATGTATGCGGTGTAACAAGTGTGATGCGGAGCTACGGTAGCAGTAACACGGCATTCTTTCTCTTGAGACGTGGCCGAGAGTGATCCCAATTATCTTGGGCTGCAGGAGAAACAGAACCTTGAATTTCAGTGTTAGCCCTTTTTTAAACTTGGTCTTTGAGCATGGTTGTATGAATGACAGTATAACTTTTGATAGTGATATATGTTACTGAAGCACATACAATTATGTTTTGGTTTAGAAAGCAGTTAGCTGCAAGCATGTTTGAGGCACCGAATGTCCAACCTGGGTAAACTTACTGAAATCTTGCTTTGTTTTAGCATAGGCTAGCCTTCTTACTTGGCTTATCTTTCTGAATATGTTTAATTGCTACAAAACAAGATGATGTATTGCACGGCAGATTTAGCTTTTGGACTGTAGTTTTCAATATTTGAACTTGCTAGTGTGATAATTCTGAAGCAGGTAAGTCTAATTCTATATGAATTCGGAGAGAAGTAATGTATAGTAGAAATGGTTTGTATGTGTATAAAAGTAATAATGTATAGAAGTAATGACTTGGAATTTTTTCTCCTGCCATGTGAGACTTTAGTCTTGAATAACATAAATCTGTCCTGTCTTGCATTTCTACAGTTTGTTGGAAATGGATGTTTTAATTTATTGAAAAAGAATTTTAGTGTTGGATTTTGGATTCTACTAAATTGTAGATTGTACCTACTTGTAAGAGTTAAGTTTACTGTGAGTGCTCATGGATGATGGAGCAAAATTTAGCACTGATCTGATGCAAGCTGCAAATTCAGAGCCTGTATGTGATGCTGTCAAAAACTCTGAAAAGCAAATTGTAGCTGGCTCTTCTGTAAAACTAAGATATGCCTCATTAGGGGTTATGTATACATTCTTTGCTCGAGGGGAAATATACCTTCAAGTTTTCTGGGGTTCTTTAAGGGTTAATAAACCTGCAAGACAGATCTTACCTGCATGTATGCCTGGTTGGAGTCATGTATTACAGAGTTGTTTGCTTTTCTTCCGTGTATGTTGTTTGGAGGGACCAGGAGGCGTGAAAATTTGTTTTTAAGTAGGAACCCTGCATTAGTGGGAGAAACTCAGAAGCGGGGACTCTAATGCAGGGGTTTGATTGTGAAGGTTGTCAGGTCTCTGTCAGATCTAAAACCTGCATTTCTTGACGTGCGTGTCTAATGCAGAGTGAAAAGGGCTTGTGAAGGAACGTTTCAAAACTGAAACTGGGCCTGACTCACCCTAGTGTTAGTGCCTTCCTGCTCTATTGCAGAGGTTTAGGTAGATGGTCACTTCCTCCCTGTGGACTGAACTGTCAGAAGAATTAAATCCTTCCTGAGAAGGAACTTCGAAGTTATCTCAACTCTGAATGCATCCGCTATATCTGTTTTATGAACAAGAGCTACCCTGGCATGGATTGACTTCCTGCTGGACGTGTCCCTTTCAAGATCAGGACACCTGGCCCTGAGCCACATAAAGAAAAACATGTTAAAAGCAGCTTCTCTTTGGAGTGGGTGTTTGTACAAGCTCAAATGCACTCTAAGATCAAATCAGTTGCAACCACTTCATTTTTTAAAAATCAGTGAAAAATCTGGAGGGGAGAAAACAAGCTTGAGAAATACAAGCTGAGGAATAAAAAGTGCACAACTCCTCAAACTGAGCTTAAGCTCAGGAGGATATTTAAAAATGTATGGAAGATTAATGAATCTCTACTTGGATTGTGTTCTGCCAAGTGTGTGTGTGTGTTCAGGAGGAGAGAAATTCCAGGGGAGCCCTCCTAGTCTTTTCATACAGCTACAGCCTGACACTTGTAGGTGTCAGTGCTTCAGTCTTGCTTTGGCGCCTGGCAGCGTCTTCAGGGTTGTCCACCTTTTGGTATTCTCTACTGGTATGTACACCTCTGTGCCTGAACTTTTCCTGCATGTACAATTTCCATTTGAACATTCTGTCCAAGCATTAAATACCACTTGTAGCTTTCTTCAGTTTAGGGGAAGTTCAGAGATGTCTCTTGAGCAGCCTTTATAAAAGGCAGATTCTAGAACATGTTCTTAATTTACTAATAAAAAGGATTAATTACACTTGCATGGTTCTGATTTTGCTTGCTTGGATTGCAAATGATCCGCTGTCAGTCTTGAAAAGAACCCAGATAATGAGGGAATCTTGCAAATCTCCAGGTACAGATAAATACTCATAGCCCTGGAGACGTGGAAAATTTATGATCAGCTGATACTGAATTAGGTGCTAAGTGAAATATTTGATAGAAGTATGCCCTGGCTTTGAGGAGGAGCTCTCTGAGTGGATTGTATTTTAAAGGTCTTAAGTATAGTTTTAAAACATGCATATAAATTTAAAGATGCTTAGGCAAAGGAAAAGTGTGCCTTAAACAGGGAACGTCAGCTAATGCGAAGCGACTGTGTATAAGCTGTGAAGAGCAAAAGCGGTCTCTGCACCCTAACCTGGAGAGCATCACATATTTTCTGTCTTCCCTGTCTGGTCTCACTGCTGGCAGTGATAAGGTATGGAGTGAGATGAGCTTTCTGTGTGACTCCTCCCGAGGAGTGGCATTTGCATCTGGGTGCTGGCCGGGCTGCCAGGTGGCACCTGGGGCTGCCCCTCGCTGCCTGGGGGCTCTCGCTCCTGTGCCCCGTTCCTCACCTGGGCACTGGAATAGAGCAAGGGTTTCTGAGATGTTTGAGCACTTCAGCCCTAGCAGCAGGCTTGAAGAAATCCCTGTAGAGGTCATTGTTGTTTCTGGAAGGGTAAGGTTGAATTCTGTAATACAGTTGTCAATTCCTGTGTAGAAAGAGATTTCTTCTGGCCATTTTCAAAACAAGTTGAAAAAATGGAATATAGGCCCAAGATCAAGCTCAGTTTGAACGTACTTAGGAAGATGCCTCTTGGCTCTTACTGTCTCCTCATGCTAAACAGTTTCAGATTTGCTAAAAACACATTTGGAAAGAACCTGTGAGTTCCTATTTTTTTAGAAACTTTCTGTGGAAGCAAACATTCTGACTGTGTTGTGGACAACCTGGTTTGATTCTGAAGGCATAGCCACGGCTGATGGCACTAGTGTGTAGCTGACTGCATTGTGGCTCTGAAGGTTAATTAAAAGTGCTGCTTTTAGCCATACTTCTAAAAAATAAGTTGGTGGGAGGAAGCGAGGTACATGGAGCTGTGACACAGCCCAGGTGTTAAACAATAGCGTGTCAGCACACACGGTGACAGCGCTCCTGTCTCTGGGGAAGGGTGGCTGTCTCGCCTTCTAACAAGTTGCCATCACCTGGAACCAGCGAGAGTGCCGAGTTGTTTCCTGTGCCATCTCACAATGTGAAACATTCAGCGCTTACTGGACTCCTTACAACTAAGTTCTACTCTCCTGCTGCTCTGCTCTTTCCTTTTGTTCTATCACTACCGTGTTCCTATCAGCTTTTCCCCTTTAAACTAACCTTCTGGGGCCACTTTAGTTGACAGGATAGATTTGTCCACATGTGTAGCAGTAGCCCAGTCTAGAAGCACATTGCTTCAGGTGTTTGCCCAGCTGTGTTTGGTGCTATGCTCTCAGCATCTGCATTTTAGTTACTGTTCTTGAGAGCTGTCGTCTTGCATATTTATGCTCTTTTTTGGATAAATGCAGGTATAAAAATAGCATAAAATTAGAGTAGGTTTGGGCTACGCAGGGGGGGAATGTAAAATGAACTTTCACAGAATATCAGGGATTGGAAGGGACCTTGAAAGATCATCTAGTCCAATCCCTCCAACTTTGTCCTCATGTAGTAATTGCAATATTTCTAGCCTTATTTTTAAAGCAAAACAAAAACAAAAAGAGAACTACTATTTTGGAATAGTGCTTTTTTGTTAAGAGTTAGAAGATGCTTGGAAACAGGTAGAGGTGCCTCATGGGGAGATTTACTGTAATATTTCATTAATTAGTGGTCATTACCCAAAAATCTTTGGATGGGGAAGGGAATTAGAAGTATCTTACACTAAAACAGGACTCTCTATTTTTTTTTCTTTCTAAGACACGTAGTACTCGTATAGACAGCTAAAAGTATGTGTCTGTTTTTAACAAGCCAGGAACTATTTTCAAGGGAATGAGGAGTCCAATCATATTTTAGTTGTGTTGGAAGTAAAATACATAAGCTTTTAGCTAATGCACTTAATTTTATGTACAAATGAAAATATGCTAGAAATATGAGAGAGGAATAAAGAAAAACACTTTTATTAGTGAAGTTTTAGAACAAAGTGGAAGGAAAGATGTTTAGTTTTCATTATGCTAGATGGAATGGTTGTGGCATCATTTTAATCAATTCTGCAACCCCCTCCCCCTCCCCCCAAGGGGTTTATCTAAATAAGTAAAAGGCATAAATAAGTATTTTTAAAATTAGGCAGTACTTGTTTTTACCTGTGACTTACAGCAAGATGGTTGGTTGTAATGCAAGGGTGCCTGTGTCTGCCCAGATTACTGATGTGTTTTTCTGTATTCTCCTATTTTTTAGCTGCCTGCAGGCAGGCGGTTTTAAAACTGGCAGAAAAAACGACTGCAAGGTCTGAGTGTGCTTGGCTGAAAAGCTCAGCTTTGTTTCTGACGTTCCCAACGTAACATTGCTTCAGGAAAGCACCTTCTTAAAGCTTGTATTTAGATGCTTGCTGTTTCTTTTTCTCGCATATCTTGGATGAGCAGATTTGGTGGGATCTGTTTTCTTAAGTCATACTTCTAGATCTTGAAGTTCTGATGAAAATAAACAGTCTTTGCTCCCTATAATTGATGCTTTTGGATCCATTTGTACTTGATGGAAGGCGATAGCCATTATTGCCTAGTAGCGCCATCTAGCTGCTGGTAGTGAAAAACGTCTCTTTTCCCCCAGTTCAGACCTCTCCTTCATGAGGGGAGATGGAGTTGGACCTGCTTCATCTCTGAGGAAGTACCTCCCCCCCCAGCCCTTGGCAATTAAGTCCAATACTATATAAAAATTTATAATTTGTTTGTGTCTTCTCTCAAATCCTACTTGCCTTCTTGCTTATTTGCCAGCTCTCAGGAATTAAATAGGTGTGTTCAGAATAGATATTTTTAGAATGTATGTGCTTTGAAATGAAGAGTGCCTCTTTGATATATTAATCTACTCTTGTTCTTCCAGCTGATTATTAATATTCATCTGCTCCAGCCCTATTAAATGATTTCCTATTCAACAGATACGGTGTAATAGTTAACATTTCAAGACACAGCATATGTTCAGTTCTGCTGTGGTACAGCTACCAGCTGCACTTCTAGATAACTATAAAAATACCTGATCTTTTGAGCTAAAAGAATATTAATTATGTTCCTTTGGTTTTGGTTGCTCTCATTTAAAGAAGTCTCTACTTTTTTTTTTGCTTTTTAAATTTGTTGTGTATGCCTTTGCTTAACACTAAGCATGTGTAGGAAATGCATAAGAAGCAGGAATTTGTGTTTTTTACTGAAACGTGTGGCTGGGTGAGTGTAGGAGAAGCATTCCTGCCCTGTAATAGCTGTGGGCTGAAGGCCTCATCCTCTCCGAAGACTGAGAAATCAGGGGCATGTTTGTGTTCTACCTTTTATCGCTGCAAAGCCCTGCAAGAGCCACACTGGCAGCACTCATGTTCCAAGGCAACTGCCACAGAAAAGAAGCAGATAAATTGGCTAGTTCCCAGCAAGGCCCAAAAGTTGTCAAATCTGAGAGATCTACAGGGAGGGGTGAGAAAAAGACCAAAAAGACCATCATAACCACTGTCTCCTATAGCTTTCAATATAGAGCAGATGTGTGTGAGTTTGGTGCTTGAAGCAGAGGGCAGTCTGTTTCACCATGTCTTCCTTTCTAGTAGCTCTGGAGCAGCCCTTCATTAAGTGAAGTTAGTGACAAAATGCTCAGATCTAGCAATGGTAAAAACTGTGAATAATGTGGTAGTATAAGAATAAATGCATGTTAAATAGTAATTGGCAATTGCTTATCTGCCAAACCTGGACTTTGTGAATGAAAGATTGAGTCTTTAGCCTTAATAGACCAAGGTCATGGGAACAATTCTATATGCGGAGTGGAATCTCTTTTTCTAATATAGTCTTCGAAGCCGAGAAGATGAGAGAGTAACGAAACCAGGAGCTGTCTCTACACCAGTAAAGAATGCAGATGATATTTCTAAAGCTATGGAAGAGGGGGCAGTTGAAAGAACTGAAAAACAGACTCCACCACTCCCAGGTAAAACCATTAAGATATGTTAATTATGCATGTTGGTGAAGATGGATGACCAGTAAAGACTTTATGCCATTGCCTATTTGGGGAATGATTTTTAAAGTCTTAAAGCAGAACAAGTCCTGATTATTTTTGTTTCTGAAGATGAACAGTCTTTGTAACCATAACTCCATTTATATCTTTAAGAGTTTTGGTCCTGAAAACCGAAGCTGTGGGGTCTGTACTTTAGGTGGGGGGTCAAACTTCAGTGTTCAGAGCTGTATTTACATACGATGATCGTAAAGAGTTTTGTCCTGATTTATCAAGCGAGGTTGAAACTTTCTGAGAATCAAGCAGTAGACTGGTTTTTATGGGTTACTGGAGCAGACTATATTTAAACAAGGATGCAGTTAAGCCTGTTTAGAACTACTGTTCCCAAGATAGTAGTTCTCAAAACTCAAAACACTCCAAGGTGCTTTGTTATTGTAGCATTTACTAACTATGGTCGGGGGCCGAGAAGGCTTTTTAACGAGTGCAGTACAACTAATAAAACCAGAACAAAGTCTCCTTCCTTTTTTTTTTCCAGAAGGGAAGGATAAGCTAAATGGCAGCAGATAAAGGCCACTTGGTGTAAAAAAGGAAAACCATGAGACAGGGCGCTGTTTAGGCAGGCTCACTTGTAAGATGTTTTGTTTACAGAATGAGGCCCTTCAGTGAAATTTTCCGTGGAGAGAGAGGAGCTGTGCAGGTGGTTTAGAGAGGACTGTTCCTGAACGGCTGGGTAGGATAAGAAAAAGCACATTCAAGCTTGAAAACATTCAAAGACTTAAGAACTGACTGGTGACACTTCTGCATGTGCAATTTAGTAACTCAGTGATGAACTGGGAGTTATGATGTTGATAGCCTCTGAAAGGTCTTGAAAATGAGACCAGTGGGTTTTCTGATGCAGCAACCATTATGAAAAGGTTGTCACGGGAGGTGACCTTTTGCAGTGGTGTTATGAAAAGATGCAAATGAAGTAAATGGTAGAAAAAGGAAGCAGTAGTGAGATTAGAAAAACTCTGTATTTGTATAAAATACTGAAAATTAATAATTGGCATAATACAAAGCTACCCAGAATAAGAGATCCTTGAGATGGTTCTTAATCTGAAGTAATGTACTAATCATTGCTGTGAGGGACTGGCAGGCAAGTAATGAGTACTGTAGGGATTTTGTTGGTTAGTGGGGAGGAAGAAATGGTGAGCAGGAAGAGGCACATGGAAATACTGAGTTTGGATGGGAGGAGATGTAGGCCAGTACATAAAGACAATATATGAATTAGTGTCTGCAGATAAAATTAGCTTGCCATAATATATAGTCTGAGCTAAAAAGGTGCAATAAAGGATATAGTCCTTTAACAGCCTCACAGAAAGCTCTAGGGAAATGAGGATCTCATAAAATGCAGTTAGAAAAGTGGTTGGCAGATTCTGTGTCAGTTTGCTACTTAGAGCAAGGCAATTGTCATGGTTGATTGTGTCAGAGCAGAGTATTTGTTCAGAGGATCATCAGGGGCTTAGGCTAGGGACAGGTCGTTAAAGGCTTAAAGGAAAGGGCTGTTACATTAGAAGAAGTATTATTACCAAATTGTTGTATGAACTTCACAATTTCAAACAAGCCTTTTCAGTGATTTGAAAGTTGTTGGGAAGATCAGGGATATTAGACCAGTTTGAAGTAAGTCTAGCTTGAGTCCAACCTTTTTAAAGTGTGCAGAGATAGGCCTTACGTAAGAATTCTGCTAACACGTCCAGCCGTGGAGCAGAGAAGAGCTCCTTGTCCTGCTCCTTCCTGAGGGAATACTGCAGTGGCAGTTTCCTCCTGGTGATTCCAGAGAATCTATAGCAGCAGAGCTATAGTAAGTGCTTATCTAAAGAACCACCAGCTGACCAAAGTAAGCGTTGGAATCTGCTGACGTTAAGGCATGCAGCAGCAGCAGCAGCAGTTCGAGGGTGTGGTGGTTTCATTTCAGAAATTTGATTCTTGATGGAAGAGAGTCAATGGGAAATGAACAAGTTATGAGCCAAGGTGAGAAACAGCAGGGTGGAAAGTGGTCTTGTGAGCGTGGAGCCTTCTCGTTCTTGTAGTTTGACGTTATTCTCAGTACTTAACGAAGTACAAAAGAAGTCTTGGGATTTATACTGAAGTAATAATTAGGCCAGTAACTATGCCATTTTGAATGGTAGAGTGGGAGTGTCTTCTGATGATGCAAGTTTTTAATATTTCACTTTTAAGTGGGTTGAAGTAATGTAGAAGGTGGCTACTGAAGGAGTCATTAAGCTCTTAATGAAGTTAAGCTTTTTCTCATCTTTAAATGACCAAATGGACACTTGAAATGTTTTTATATTTCAATAGAACCAAAGCCAGTGTATGCACAAGGAGGTCAGCCAGATGTGGATTTACCAGTCAGTCCATCGGACGGTCCTTTACCCAATTCAACCCACGAAGATGGAATGCTTCGGTAATGTAACTCTGAACTCTATCAAATCTACCTTGTCCTTGAGCAAACCGAGCTTTTATCCAAGGTGAAGAATAACCTCTATAAATGCTCTGATGTACAGTCTGATATGCTGTCCTGAGCCTTCTGTTCAGAAATATTAAGATGAAGGTTTATTTCCTGAGCC
>VZTM01001402.1:0-12817 GCA_013400555.1 Jacana jacana
CTGTGAATATTGTGTGGGAAAATAAAAATTAATATATGAATGTGGTCTGACTGTCTTGTTTGTATGCGGGAACGGGGAGCGTTATCCTCCAAAAAAAGCTTTGAATAACGGTTTGAGTAGTCAGCTTGTATTTTAACCCACTGCAATTAATCTACCACCTGACACTTCTGTTGCTGTACCAGTTCACAGCTGGTCATAATTAGCTGTGCCTTCAGGTCACTGGAAGGACTCCAGTTTCAGCAAGATAGTGTGGTTGCTGGCTCTTTGCTCAGCACGTTAGCAGCCCGGGCAGTAATACCCATAAATCTGTTCCTGTTGCAGTGGAATTCGAAGTATTTAACTACAGATGCCAGGAATGATTTGGGACCTACCATGTTGTTTCACATTAATTCCGTGGATAACAAGGTTAATACGGGGTGAGCTAGACAGGTGCGTCCAATTAGTGGTGTTTAATGATGGGGATATAAACTTCAAATGTTGTGTAGTACCTAAATGTGTGGTTTTGTTGTGTAGCTTCTTGCTGAATCTTAGCACATACCAGTTAAGTTTTATAAACCAGATGGAGCCAGCATCATTGCCTTGTGTGGGCACCCTCCATAATGGCTTTTCCACCCGAAATGTTTTATCCTATGTTGGTTGTTGCACATTCAAAATTCTTCAAGAATATTTACAGTACTTGGATTAAACAAAGCTTTTCTCTAGAAGAATGGCTGAGTTCTGCTCCTTCAGTGATGCGTTATTGTGATGGTCGTGTGGGTGTCTGGGGTTATTTTAGGAACCCAGTGCCCAGGAATTAAAAGTAGTTTAGGGCAAGTTGTCTGAAGGACTTTTCCACTGAAAGCTGATAATCTTACCCCCAAATTTTTTTTTTAAATTAAAAAAAGTGGAAATTTTTAATTAAAAAAGTGGAAAGATGAGTCAGTGAATCAGCTAGCTTGTAGGATGATGAAGGCTTTTATCAGGGAGGAAGTAGAAATATGCTCTGGACCCCTGCAACCCATTAAACAGTTTCTTGGCTGCCAGATTGGTGGAGGACACAACTGCAGCTGGGGCACCACAGCCTGGATTTTGTGTGACTCATGCAATGGCAACAATTACTGAAAAGTTTTTGGGGCCTGACCCTGCAGTTGAGTGGGGAGTTAGGGTGTAACACGTCAGTGTCAGGCACACTGTCTGGCCTAGCTCTGGAGTCACTGGCCAGAGGCTTTTGTGGGGACTTACCTTCAGGTTGCCATTGAAGTCTGTCTCCTAGTCATTCTTAATGCGGAAACATTTCAGGCGTTTGCTTTCTGTCTAATTGGGCTCTTCACAGGAAGAAGCCATACTCGTACTGATGGAGAAATCTGCCAATAAGGGGAGCGTCATCTAATGTGGGTGAGTATTTAAAGCAATCTCTTAGCAATCCTCACCACCGTTACCGAGTTACTTCCCTCAGCCACTGAGCTAGTCGCTATGTTTGCAGCTGGTGAGTGCTAGTTCTGCTTGTCAGTAGGACCACGAAGATGTTCCTTGAAATGATCAAAATCTTCCCACATCACCTGATTTCTCATTGTTAAAAACAGCTAAAACTTCTTTTTGTGTACAGCCCAGTGCATGGGCAGTCCTCCAGGGGTGAAATGAAACCAAGTTTAACTCGGGCCCTAGGTGAGACAGAGGCAGTCTTTCTCTCACATCCCTCCCCGTGATTTCCATGGCTGCCAGGTCCAGTTCCAGAACAGTGCAGTCATGGTGTGTGCATACTGAGGGTGCTGCTGATCCTGACCAAGTGAGGCTTTGAAGCAGACTGATTTGACCCACTTGATGCCACCTGCCCCACCCACTGACAAGAACAAGGACACGCTTGCAAGTGGTCTCTTCACAACATTGGTGTGAGATTTTACAGAGATTTTAAGCAGTTCAGCTGCCTGGTGCATCTACGTTTTATGCTTCTGAGTATTAGAGGCTGTTCTGTTGTTGGGATAATGGGGGAAGGAGTGACACAAGGGGTGTGCTGCAGCCTTACTGCCATCCCACTGTTTGCAAGGTGTAAAATCCTTGGCTGGTGAGTCATCTGTGCTGTGGTTTTACCAGAGGGCAGAAACCCATCTTGATAGGGATACCATATTCTTCAGTTTGACTGCTGTTAACCGTGTGTTTGGTTGGCAATGAAGAACACAGAACAGGTCTTCCTGAACGCCTCCACACATTTCCTGTGTCTCTCCCCATGAGACCCTGTCCAGATGGAGGTGCAGCAAATGAGAAGTGATGTAAGAGGATGCAGTGGCACCAGTCACCAGTCTGTACTGCTTGGGTATGTGCCTTGTAGCTGAACACAGATGAACTAGATGTAGTTGTGTTGGGGAGCTCCCACAGGAAGGTTGTCACGACCTCCTGCCAGCACAGTCAGTGATCAGCTGCCTATCTGAGAGGTCTCCACTTGGTGGGGTATTCTTGATGGTTTAAGCAAGGACCTTCTTGTTGAGGGTGTGATCGGTTCCTGTCCATGTCGTGGGTATTCTTTCCTAAATCTGTGTACCCCGATTTTCCTGATGCCACGGACAGCAGATACATTCATTCCTTACTGCAAATGAATGTTCTGTATAAACTACCAAAAAGTAAGTATGTTGATGTTTTTTGATACACAGGTTATCAAGAGCTGAGGAGTACCATTTTCTTTCTGGAAGAACTTAAAGAGGATGGGAAAGGCTTTGGGAATGTTGACATATAGATATGAGAAAAGAGCTTTTCTGGCAGGGCACTGACTTGTGGTCTGGTGTCTGGTGAGCACAATGCCATTGAGTGTCAAAGAGGTATCTTAACAGGGACAGAAAGAAGGGGGAAAGGGAGACAGAAGAGAGGGGGGGAAGAGAAGGAGGAAAAGTGAGGGAGGGAGTAAGAAAGGGAAGGGAGGGAAAGAAGCCGTGTTTGGGAGGCTTGAGGAAGAGAGAGAAGCCTGTGTGCTGTGTTTGGGAGGCTTGAAGAGTGCCCAGCTTGCTCCCCATGGCCAAGAGGTGCTCCCTGTCCTGGGCATGCAGGTGGTCTTTTGTGACTGGTGCACAGCACAGTCCTGCAGGTAGCAGCTGTAATTCACACTAGGATCCATTCTCCCTAACACATATTGACAGACCTGTAATGAGGAATTAACTGAAAATTTCCCCACAGGGAATGAGAAGAAATACTTGTCAAAGGGCGGATGGAGGTTGGAAGACCAGTGGGCTGTTACAAAAGGGAAGGTGAAGAACAGAGTATGGTAGCAAGCAGGAGGTGCTGTGAGCTGTGAAATAGTCTGGCCTCAGATAAAACTGGCCTTTAATCCCACTGATGCAAACACAGAACAACTCCAGAGCTCTCAGTGTCATCGCTCATCTTAAACTGACCTAAAATGGTCAGCTGTCCACAGATTATGCACATCCCTTTCCCTCATGGTCAAAGATGGCCTCGCTTAGTACCACATTGTGCTTGCTTTTCAGAACAAAAGCTCTCAAACCCCTGAAAATTCACAGGGCAGAACATGAGGCTGTGTTCTATCGCTTGTACAGATCCCTGAGTTTGGCCCTTAGTGGGTTACACCTCATTAAGTGGTGGTGTGCAGCAAGGGGAACTTCTACCCACCTTGCAAACCCCACCTTTGAATGAAATCCTTTTGCATTGCAAAATACAGTTATGTATTTTGAAAAGCACTGGAAAATAAGGTTTTTAGTGAAAGTATGTGATGTGTCAGTCTAAATAGTGCAATTTACTTTCCATTCCTTACAATATACTGGTGTGTGGGGTGTATGTTTTGTTCCCATATGTTTTCTCATGACCTTTGTGTGCATGCAGGATTGCCACCAAATAGGATTGCTTCCAAGCACTTGGCCATAAGCAGTGGACAAGAGTGTGAAGGAGGAGTTCTGTTGAGTGCACAGCGATGGATGGGCAAGATGAATGGCACATGCTGGCAAGTGCAAATCAATACACTTTGTGAATGCCAAGACAGGGACGCTGCTGCCTACCTTTAGTTCGTCTGAAATGAGCATTTATTCCAGCAGAGCTCTATGAACATCCTACAGCCACCACAGAGGGTGCCTTCAGCACTCAAGCAAATGAATGGCCTGTCAAAACACAAGCTCCTGAGTCTCAATGAGTGTTCCCCAGGCAGCCAGCAAGACAGAAAGTCTTTAGCAGATCTGAAATGAAGGTCAGTAGTAGATGGTAATGGGGGAAAAAAGGGAATTGTGAAAGGATCAGAGCCATCACACCCCCAAAACTTGTGCACTTGGGTAACTCTTCGGTACTGCTCTGGAAATACCAGACCCTCTGCACACAAATCTGCTCCTCTGTTCTTGCTTTGATGGGAGTTTCAGGGCTGTCCTCACAGTAGACCTGCCGCTGGCCAAGGCCAAGCCAATTGGCAATAGTGCAAGTACTTCTGTAAGACAATATCTAAGACGGGAAAAAAGTTGTTGGGCAAGAGCAATTGCAGTGAGAGAAAGGAGTGAGAACATGTGACAGAAATAGCCCTGCAGACACCCAGGTCAGTGAAGAAGGAGGGGGAGGAGGTGCTGCAGGCACCCAAGCAGAGATTCCCCTGCAGTCCCTGGTGAAGACCATGGTGAGGCAAGCTGTTCCCCTACAGCCCACAGGGGACGACAGTAGAGCAAATGTCCACCTGCAACCCAGGGAGGACTCCATGCTGGAGCAGGTGGGTGCCCCGAAGGAGGCTGTGACCCCGTGGAGACCCCACACTGGAGCAGTTTCCTGGCAGGACCCATGAACCAGTGGGGAAAGAAGCCCATGCTGGAAGAGGTTTGTGGCAGGACTTGTGACCTCATGGGGGACCCATGCTGGAGCAGTCTGCTGGAGGACTGCACCCTGTGGAAGGACTCACAGTGGAGCAGTTCACAGAGGACTGTCTCCCATGAGAGAGAGCCCACACTGGAGCAGGGAAGGAGAACAAGGAGGAAGGAGAAGCAGAGACAATGTGTGATGAACTGATTGCATCCTTTATTCCCCATCCCCTTGCACCACCTGGGGGAAGGAGGCAGAGAAAACTGGGAGTGGAGTTGAATCTGGAAAGAAGGGAGGTGTAGGAGAAAGTGATTTTAAAGATTTGGCTTTATTTCTCATTATCCTTCTCTGATTTGATTGGTAATAAATTATATTAATTTCCCCAAGTTGAGTCTGTTTTGCCTGTCCTTATCTCAACCCACAAGGTTTTCATCACATTTTCTCACCCTTGTCCAGCTGAGGAGGGGAGTGATAGGGCAGCTTTGGTGGGCACCTGGTGTGACCAGGCGGGTGAAAAAAAGGACCCGAAAAGATGTGAAAATAGCTCATCTGACAATCAGGGAGGGGAAGGTGCAAAGAAAGGATGAGTAGAAACATCAAAGGAAGGAAAGGACTATGTACAGAACTTGAAAGTAGCATAAAAAAAGAGTAAATTGATAAAATAATGAAAAAAATAATTTAGGCTGCTATTTAAAATAAATAGTCTACTGAGCTTGAGTTCTGTTATTGTCAGTCAAAGGAGCTGGGATGAACTATGACCTTGCCACCTCCAACATTTGTCTGTGCACATAGAACCATAGAATCATTTAGGTTGGAAGAGACCCTTGGGATCATCAAGTCCAACCATCAGCCCTACTCTACAAGTTCTCCCCTACACCATATCCCTCAACACCACATCTAATCTACTCTTAACACCCCACAGACTGTGTCAAACCAGGATCCTTTCCAAGGTGAGCAGACACTTGTCCTGCTGGAGGTGTCTGTGCCTGTGCTTTGGGCTTCATGTATGTGTGTGCGTGGAGCTCAGCTCCAATCACCTTTGGGAGCAGTGAAGAAGGCAGGTATGGACGGGAGCGACCTGCCAAGGCGTGGCCTGAATGATCCTGTGAGTTCCCCTGTTTCTAAGGTTTCCTGTGTTGAACAGCTGTTGGCAGCACCAGTTCTTCAGCCCTCTCATCTGGCCTGCCACTGTATTGGAGGAGCACGTGTCACAGCCATTTTCCCTGCCGCTGATAGCCTCTAGATTTGTGGCAGTGTAATTGTGGAGAACCTTCACAAGAGGGTGCAGAGAGCTGATCTTTCTACTGCTGGTTTCAGCGGCTGACATGCTAACAAGGCAGTAGGAATAAAGGCAGTGTGCTCCTTCTTAGATGTCTGGCTGTTGCTCTCCCAGGAAACAGCATTTTGAACACTGCTGTGTAAGGCAGACTCCTTCCTCCTTTGGCTGTGCTGTGGCATTCAGAGGAGCCCAGCTACTTCCACAGGAGGTGTGAGAGACAGACACATAGACAGAATGTGCCTGTTAATAGATTTCATCCCAGCACGGTGCAGAGAAGCTGTTCCCAAGGTGAAGTGGTGTTTTCCCCTGGAAATGATTTGTCAGCTTTCCGCCTGTGTGTTGGAGACAGTTCGGTTTTGGAGAGAGGTGACCTGAAATCAAGAGGCTGGGATCAGTTCTGACATTGGAAGGACATTGTTAATGTCAGCCTCTACTTACACATGAACTCATCCTCACCCTGAGCCCTGAACTACCACTTCTTGCTGTGTGTTTGGGAATGCAGGAATGGTTGGTTTCAGGATAGGCAAGACCTAAGGTCAGAGCTTCTTCCAGAGCTCTCTTGACTCTGATCTGCTATTGATGAGGAATGGATGGATGCTCCGGCTTCAACGTCTCCGTCCCAAGGAGCAGTTCAGCAGTCTATGTCAAGGCACATGTGCCTTGTCACAGTTATCATCAGATTGAGGGTTGTGCTGACCAGAAATGTCAGACATGAAGATGCTTGTGTGCAGTTCAACACAACTCTCTCACGTTGGGAATGTCTCCAGGTGCCATTCCAAATGCAGATTGGGGTTTTGGGAAGCCTTCTGTCATGAAGTGCCCCAAGTACCCCCCTGCACCCCTGGCCCTGAGACTGGCTTTTGCTGCCAAAGCAGAGTGAGGAAAACCTGTGCCCATGGCAGGGAGGGAAGAGATGATGGATTACTGCCTGCCTCCCCAAAATACAAATTAGGGATAGATTTTTCACAACAAGCTCCAGCCCTTTCCCCACTGCGGGCCACACACAGGGCTGTCACTTGCACCACCACCCTCTCATCAGAGTGGGACACACCAGCCTCCTGACCTGCCTACCTGTCTTCTGAGCACAGACATCGACCTCCCATTATTGCACACAAGCATTTGAACATTAATTGGGTGGGGCTAATTCTAAGGAAAGGGCTTTGGTCTGGTTGTGCAGAGTGCAAATAACGTCCGTGGGCTCTAGTAATGAGTGCTAATTGTCCTCACGCCCAGCAAGAGGCCATGCTTTCCTGCAGCTGAGACACACAGGTGAGGCAGGCAAAGCAGACAAGACGTTGTGAAAGAAAAGACCTTGGGCAATCACGAAAGCAGATGTGTTTTATCAGCCTGTAGACGGCACAAAGAAGGCAGGCAAAGCAGACAAGATGTTGCGAAAGAAGACCTTGGGCAATCACGACAGCAGGTGTGTTTTATCAGCCTGTAGATGGCGCAAAGACACAAGGAACCGAACTAAGGAAAACTGGGTTGTTCAGCTAAAACTGCAAGGTTGCTGGTTGCTACAAAGTGTTGAAAACAAAAAGTACATCTCCTTCAGGTGAACTTAGCTTATTACAATGTGAAAACCACACCTCCAAGTCTTAAACTATAGCTTAGACCTCCTTGATGAGATCCCTGCTCACTGAGCATGTATAATAATTTAGGGATTTACTATACCTTTAATTCAAAGCAAGAACACAACCAGCCAATAGAACCTTACTGTAAAATCATGAGCTGGCAATGACAAGTATAGTATGCCAGTTAGTAGATTTTTGTAAACTATAAAAGCTTGCAATGTACAAGCCAAGCTGTGCTAGCTTTGTGAAATTTCCACCTAGCACCCATCTCTGGGCAGACATGAAATGAAGAAATATCTTGAGGCTGTGTGTGGATTTGCTCTTTGCACACCAGGCAAAGAACCCAGATTTGGGACTACAGCATGGTTGAGCTTAGAAGGGACTTGGCATTGGTGGAAGAGAATCAGGTCACAGAATAGTTAAGCACCTTGGAAATTCTGGAGTTCATGGGTTCTGAAGGGATACACTGACAAGTCCTGTGGGAACCACTCTCAGCTGATCGCTCTTTGATCAGTCCCAGCAATTATGGGAAGTGCCCAAGAACTGGAGGAAAGTGAATGTCATTCCTGTTTTGAAGAAGGGCAAACGGACGCAGGGAATTGTAGGCTGGTCAGTCTTATCTTGACCCCAGGAAGGTAATGGAGCAACTAATCCTAGAAACAGTTTCCAGGCATATCAACAACACAAAAGTCATCATGAGTACTCAGCATGGTTTCACTAAGGGGAAGTCATGCTTAACCAACTTGATGAACTTCTATAATGAAATGATTAGCCTGGCAGATGAGGGTGAGCAGTGGATATTGTCCACCTGGACTTCAGTAAAGCCTTTGACACTGTGTCCCATAACATCCTCACAGAGAAGTTGTTGATGTATAGATGGAGAAGCAGACAGTGAAGTGGACTGAAAACTGGCCCAGAGGGTGGTGTTAGTAATGTAAAACTTAGTTGGAGGCCAGTGACCAGCAGGGTACCCTGGGCAAGGGTCAGTACTGGCTTCAGTCCTATCTAAAATCCTCATTAATGATCTGGTTGACAGGGCAGAGTGTACGCTCAGCAAGTTTGCAGATGACCCAATACTGGAAAGAGTAGTTGATACATCAGAAGGCTGTGCTGCCAACCAGACAGACCTGTAGAGGTTGGAGAAATGAGCTGGCAGAAACCTCATGAAGTTCAACAAAGGGAAATGCAAAGTCCTGCATCTGGGGAGGAACAACCCCAGTCAGAAGTACATGCTGGGTGTTGTCCAGCTGGAAAGCAACTTTACATAAAAGGACCTGGTGCGCATCAAGTTGAACATGAGCTACCAATGTGTCCTTGCAGCAAAGAAAGCTAACAGTACCCTGGACTGCAATAGGAGAAGTACTGCCAGCAGGCCAAGAGCGGGAATCCTTCCCCTCTGTTCAGCACTGGTGAGGCCACACCTGGGGTGCTGGGTCCAGGGCTGCGCTCCAGTACACAAGAGACATGGCCATGCTGGAGAGAGTCCAACAAAAGACCACAAAGGTGCTGAAGGGAATGGAGCATCTCTCCTATGAGGAAAGGCTCAGAGAGCAGAGACTGTTCAGCCTGGAGAAGAAAGGGCTCAAGGGGATCTTACCAATGGACATAAATACCTGAAGGGACAGAGTAAAGCAGATGGAGCCAAGATTTTTCCAGTAGTACCCAGAGACAGGACAAGAGGCAATGGATATAAACTGGAACATGGAAGGTTTCCTCTGAACATCAGGAAACATCTTTTCCCTGTGAGATGACCGAGCGTTGGCACGGGTCACACACACAAAACTTGGTAGTTAGCCACCACATTTGTTGCCTTGTAAAAAGCAAAATTTGTTTTTCCCACAGAATTATATGCAGTTGGGCGGTTATGTTCTATATTTCTCATATTCCCAAAAGTTACAAAGCAGCCCTTCAGGTTCTCAGCTACTGCTTCCCTTATTTGTGTATGTGGGTGTGATTCCTTCTGCCATCTTTTCCTCCCTTCCCTTTTCTCTTTCTTGATTTCCTTTAAAAGAGATGCATACAAACTTGTTTCTGAGCTGAAAGGCTCTTCCACCTCTCTTTGACACCTTGTCTCCCTTTCCACCTCTCCAAAATTACTTTTACCTTCCTACCACTGAAAATTCAACATTTCATACAGTCTGTTTCTGTAAATTTACTCCCTATCTGCTCCATGTGTATGGCCACAGCAGTGGTTTTTAACATTGAGAAACTATCATTTTAACAGTTTGATGCTTACTGCACTGCAGTACCATCTGCACTCAGCTAAATCAGGCTCCATAAGGCCATGGGCTGTCAAGATTTAGTTAACAATTCACATATCAGTTCTAAAATCACTTGAGGAGAACTAGTAAGGTGAGGGGATATGAAAATAATTAGATTAATTTTGTTATATAAAGCATAATATAACTAATTACATGTTGCTGACTATGTAATACTGACTATACAGTTATGTTCTTATGCTTACATCAAGAATGTTCCGGGAACTGAAAACATGTAACCTATTTTTTGGTAGAGTCAGTAGTTGCTGAAAATCCCATTCAATATACATCAAAGTTGCTATTCATGCAGTTACACATCTCTGTTCTTGCTCCATCTCATCTATATTCTAATTTTGACAGACATTCTCTCCCTCATTCTGATCAACTCATGGTAGAGGGTGGGATTTCCATTGCTGACCACCCTTTATACAGCAGAAGGCAGCAACAACTTCTGCCCCACCACCCACTCTGGTAAGAAACCAACCTCCTTCTTGTATATGAGTTTGAACTTGGTTGAACTTCATGCGATTTTCACTAGCCCACTTCTCAAGCCTGCCAAGGCCCCTCGGATGGCATTCCTTCCCTCCAGCATGTCAACCGCACCACCAATCTTGGTGTCATCAGCAAACTTGCTGAGAGTGCACTCTATCCCACTGTCCATATCTCTGACAAAGATGTTGAATAGCACCGGTCCCGGTACTGACACCTGAGAAACGCCACTCATTACTGGCCACCACTTGGACATTGAGTCATTGACCACAACCTTTTGAGTGCAGCCATCCAGCCAGTTCATTATCCAGTAAGTGGTCCATCCATCAAATCTATGACTTTCCAATTTTGAGACCAGTATGTCATCTGTGATTGCAAGTCTGTGGCAGTGTCATAAAAGGCCACCAAATTTTTCAGGCACAATTTGCCCTTGGAAAAGCCATGTTATCTGTCCCCAGTCACCTCCTTATTTTCTATCTGCCTCAGCAGAGAATTCAGGAGGATCTGCTCCATGATCTTGCCAGACACAGAGGTAAGACTGACTGGCCTATAGTTCCCTGGGCCTTCTTTTTTTTGCTTTTTTGAATAGTGGGGTTAAGTTCCCCTTTTTCCAGTCAGCAGGAACTTCACCAGATTGCCACGATTTCTCAAATATGATGGAAAGCGGTTTAGCAACTTCATCCACCAACTCCCTCAGGACTCATGGATGGATTTCATCAGGTCCCACAGACATATGCACCTTCAGGTTCAGTTATCCCGACTTTTATGGGATGTCTTTCCTTTTACAATGTGCATAACCTGGACTGACTTTTGAAAAATTTATTTCTTTTTTTGTTTGATAGATTGTTTTTTTAATATCATATTGTGGGAAAATCACGTCTGCAAACATATTTAATCTATACTTTCACCAGAACTACACAGATCTTTTTTGCTGATGTAGATGAAGCTGTGAGAGTCACTAATTGAGTACTGCTGGTATCCTTTTAGGAATGGCACCTAGGAATGCAAATGTCATTTTTTTAATGCATATTTTTTTATACTCTGAAATTAAACTTCTAGATTTTTCTCTAAATGTTCATGAAGGGTAGAAGGCAATCACTCTTACAAGCTGACTAGCCCAGGTCCTAGCACTGATGCCAACAGAACTGTACTGGCAATTTCCCGCCATTGTAGGAGTTAACTATTAACACATGCTCCCCTACCCCTATTTCCTACCTGTTAATTATTTATCAGACTTTAATGTTAGATGATTCTTTTAGGCTTAATGGTTCTTTTGAGGCTTACAGTTTCTTTTAAATGCCTTTAGGGGACCTGGTGAGAAGCGTTTTCTCATAGACTGTATCTGCTAGTTCTTCATTGCTTACTGATTCCTTCAAAGTAATGCCAACACTCTCAAAAAGTTTTTAAAAGCCTTTTCCAGACAAAGTAAACAAAACCAAAGTTTGCAGTGTGTTCAAAAAAATCCGTATAACATGAGACAATGCAGTAGCAGATGGTTACCATGCATGGTAGGCAATCCAAAAATCACCGTTCTTACAGCTGGGTCACCTGTGCTGTGTTAATTATTTCCGATGAAAGGCTCTATGTCTTACCTAAGGCTTTATCACCTGGATTGATTAATTTTGCAGGCTATATAATAATAACTCTATGTAAAATATACACAGCTGACAGATGCTATGGATTTATTAT
The DNA here is from genome assembly GCA_013400555.1 of Jacana jacana. Classification (NCBI taxonomy): domain Eukaryota; kingdom Metazoa; phylum Chordata; class Aves; order Charadriiformes; family Jacanidae; genus Jacana; species Jacana jacana. The sequence continues at coordinate 12,039 of VZTM01001402.1, forward strand.
TCTGTGGAAGCAACCTGTAAATTTGTCACAGTAATGTGATAAACACTTCAAATATATATGAACCGCTTTCTGTATCCAAAGTAATGCAAATACACACAGGACCACTTAACTAAACATATGAATTATTTATTTTCCAGTGTCTTTAATTCTATGTGCATTGTGTTTTACCTGATATGACGCTCATGGTTGTTTTTTTCAGCTCAGATTGCTTTTATCCAAGATGCTGGGAAACTACCACTCAAAGAGAGGTTTAAGGAGGTGAAGTTGACACATACTTTCTCTAAGAACACTTTCTTAATAACTTAATGAAAAGAACCCTTTCATACAGAAACATCTTTAGTGGATATCTGTATTGTGAATTCTTCCCTCACTTGCAGCCTTATTTTATATTTTGGCTTTTTTTTTTTTTTCAGCTCAAATCTGCCAAGAATTACAATGCAGTGGCAACATTTTAACTACAATCTTGTTTTTAACCCTTGTTTAGCTTTCTCTTCTATTCTATCAAATATTAGGTCTCTGACCTAGGCATAGGTCTGTTTTTCCATGATCTGGATTAGACCTTTGGTTTTGCAAACAAAAATATTTAGTGAGAATAAATTTGAACTGAAACTAAAGGTGTGGTGTGCTTTGCCCATTGTTTATCATGACAGAAATTACTAATCTGGAGCTCTGGCAGAACATTCATAATTACGTGTAGTGTTAGTGAAAGGTGTAATAAGGAAGGGATAGTGAGAAATTATTACTTTCTCCTTTGAAGCAGTTGTACACCTATGAAACTT
>VZTM01001407.1:312-26016 GCA_013400555.1 Jacana jacana
TTATATATTTTTGTATGAAAAAAAATTTCTTTAAAAAAAAAAAAAAAAAAACAGTAAGTGATAGTCTTCTTACATTAAGATACAAGAAAAACATCTTCCAGTCTTTTCTTCATGAACTGTAAATGCACAGTTACAAAACTGTTTCACCCCTACATGACAGAGCACAGTGGGTTGTTTTACATGGCAAATTGCAGTACTATGTCAAAAAATAATGGGGCAAATCTCTGCTTTAATATAACATTCTGCCTGGACTGTTCTGGCCATTGAATTAGGACAGATCTGTATATACTATTGTAGTATGCTCTGTAGCCATACACATTATCCTAGATAGAAATTACTGTGTCCAGTTTGCAAATAAGACAATTAATTATCTTTTAACCATCAGTATTGGTTGCTTGTGTAAAATGCTTGTTTTATAACTTTCAGCACATTAACTGTGCTGATAATATTTAGTCTTTATACTTAGTTCCAGAAGTACTTACTGAAATACTAATGCTATGCTAATTTTGTGAGATAAAGAAAAATCTTAGGAGTTATCCTGGACTGCAGAATCATGGTATTAGAACATATTCTTATGTGGTTTTCATGATTTTTCATCCGAGAAGACTCCAATACATTCAGGTCAAGTCACATTTCAGACTATTTAAAGAGAGTGTAGAGAAGAAAATATCTCCGTGGTTCTAAACCAACTACAAGATAATCTGAAGCAGATTATCAAAGGAGAGAGTTTACAGCTACAAATAGTTGAAAGATAAACAAGCCATTGAAACAGGAATAGTGTAGTGTATTCAAACAGAAGGAGCTGTGAGCAAAACTGAAGAAAAATAGATGTGTTATCAGGAAGACTTAAAATTTGATACTGTAAATGTGGATGTGATTTTCTTCCAGCTTCAGAGAGTAACATAGTAAATCTGTAGAGCTAAAATTTTGAACTGAAACATTGCTCATATCTGAAAACTTTGGAACTGAAACTCTTTAGAAGTTCTGAAGGTTGTAAGTCTTATGGTTAACACATCAGTTTCATTTTGGAACTAACCTGTATGTTTTGTTTTAAAACCTGGCAATGTAATTGTTCTGGTGCCTTCAAATGATACAGAATAGAAGATCATAGAATCACAGAATGGTTAGAGTTGGAAGAGACCTTAAAGATCATTGAGTTCTAACCCCCCTGCCATGGGCAGGGACACCTCCCACTAGACCAGGTTGTTAAAAGCCCCATCCAGCCTGGCCTTGAACTCACTAGGATGGAGCTTCCACAATCTATTCCAGTGTCTCACCAAAGATAAAGAATGTACATACAGAAAAACTGCATTTTTGTTTAGCATTACCTATGGATTAGTTGTTGAGGCTACATACCTGTTAGGCAGATGATGGCTTCCAAAAGAAGTGCTTCCACCAGGGCCCACAAATAATCTTAAACCTTCTTCTAAAAAGCAAGGGAATTAACATGTTATCTTCCTTTAATGTTGCTCTAGCTAAAATGAAGTAATTTTAAATCTACCAGTTTTGTAACTGATAATTTCAGATGCAAAAGTTTTAAGTGATCCCTAAACATGGTATAGGCTGGAGGAATAACTTTCCTCATAAATCTGTCCCTATTCTTTTCAGGCTTAAACTAGGTCTCTAGGAAAGATACCCAAGTCTTATAAGGGTCTTGTCAGCTTCTGGGAGACAGGATGAAGCAGAAAATACAGCGATCCATACGCACAGTCCTCGCAATTACAAGCAAAAGGGACTATGAAGAGAGTGGATTTTCTTAAGGCCTGTAGTATGCATCAATTTTCCGTAAGCTCCCTTATTTATCTCCATACCTTCTGCACTTGAGTCTAAACTGAAGTCTTGACTCTGGAGTATTTTTTCAACTATATCATCAGCATCAACTCTGGTGGCATCAACCCTCTTCAGCTGTGACTCCACAGAGTCTTGCTTTACAGGATGTCTGCAAAAATAAATATATTTTAGAGCTCTGAGAAGTCATGTAATAAATTATGTTTTACTTCTGCTAGGTAAGGCTTTCAAAGTTTACTGTACCTGCAGAGTTTTTCTGATGGTGCATCTTTAACAGATGTATCAATATTAGCTTCAGTTACTTTTGGCTCAGTCTCTTCACATGGCTCTAGAATGCTTCCAATTCCTGTTGAGGTACTACCCACTGAGGTGGTTCTCCTGTGGCAGAGTTCAGACAGACTGGATGATCTAGAGTGGCATGTGCTATATCCTGTTGGGAAAGTGCAGGAGAGCTACGTTAGGAATGTTGTTGACAGCTGAGGTCATTCCTTGTATTTTGCCATCCTGAAAGCAGAATTTGTGTTTTGTCTTCTTATAAAAAGACTTCAAAAGCCTTATGAATGTTTGTGCATACCCCGAATAGGCAATTTATTTTGGGGGTTGTGTTTTAGCACCTTTTTGTTCTAAATAACTCTTGCTTCCTAACAAATGTAACAACTTGGGTGTTATCACTTCACCTTCAGCTTTTAGAACTAAGGCTCCATTTATAAGCTGTTTTTACATATGGAAGAGGTAAAAATCTCATTCATATATATTGATTGGAGGGAGCAAGGGGAAAAAGCTGTCTCACATCTGAACAGATTATTCATTGGGCTTTTAAGAGGGAAAAATTGTTACCCTTCCCACACCTGAAACTCCTGGGAAGAAGCTTTCAACTTCAAGCTCTTTTTTTTCAAACAGAGTATACTTATTTTCTGTAGTCTAAAACTGAAAATAAATAAACCCCACCAATTTGTAACAAAATTGTCAACAGCTACCTGACAGTTTTGACTGCTGACTCGCATAGCTTGATGTTCTGGAATGTCCACATGCACCAAGTTCATCTGGGACTGAGGCGCTCTTTGATGAGACATCTGCAACATGTGCAAGTCAGATAAAGTTGCTAAAGCCAGCTTTGTTATTACTTTCCCTGTAATCTTGATTAGACACAAGTGTCAGATTTCCCAGAGAGATTAGGGACTTGACACTGGTTTTCTACAAGCTCTTCTGCAGATCCAAATGCTGCAAAATTAGCATGTGTGTTTACAAATACACATACCTTAAAAAAATAATAAATACCATAGTACCTCTCTGTTTGAGTAAAACAGAGAGTAGGACTGGGTTAGAAAGATTTTTATGAAGTATAGCTTTAGACTTGTCTACAGTGTAGACATCAAAGACATCACCACGCTTTCCATAGCACTATAGTAGAATGGCTATTTTCTGGCTGAAAAAGTAACTGTGGTTAAGACAACTTAAGTTGTGTTTAGGTTGTGTGAGAGCCTGAAGCTTGTAAAAAAGACAACCAAAGGAACACACACACACACACAGAAACCTTCATACTCCCCAGATTTCAACCTGAAATAGAGTAGTTTAGTTTTGTTGGTTTTTTTTGTTTTTTTTTCCAATAGTCTGTATTTCAGAGTAACTAGTTTAATTTTAAACAATACTTAGAACTTTTAAAGTTTACTCAGTTGTACATATCTGAAGGACATGGACCTGATGGAGTGGGTCCAGAGGAGGGCCACAAAAATGATCAGGGGGTTAGAGCACCTTTACTACAAGGACAGGCTGAGGGAGCTGGGGCTGTTCAGCCTGGAGAAGAGGATGCTCTGGGGAGACATAATAGCAGCCTTCTGGTACCTGAGGGGCCTACAGAAAGGCTGGGGAGGGTCTGTTTACAAAGGCCTGCAGTGACAAGATGAGGGGCAATGGCTTCAAGCTGGAGAAGAGCAGATTTAGATTGAATATTAGGAGTAAGTTCTTTACTCTGAGGGTGGCAGGCCACTGGAACAGGTTGCCCAGGGAGGTGGTTGAGGCCCCTTCCCTGGAGATAATTCAAGGTGAAGCTCAACGAGGCCCTGGGCAACCTGGTCTAGTTGAGGGTGTCCCTGCTGACTGCAGGGAGGCTGGACTAGATGACCCTAGAGGTCCCTTCTGGCCTGGACCATTCTATGATTATATGATCCCTGTGATTTGTAAGTTGAAAATCAAGAGTCAAATTAAATGCTCAGTCAAAATACAAATCCAAAGGAAATCAAGAAATGTGTCACACAAACTGAAATATTATAAATGTTTAAAAAAAAGCAGGGTATCAATGCAATTTCTATTCTTTTTTCCCATTAAATAAGCTGTTACAAAAATAAAAAAGAGATATTCCACTGATGTTATGTAGAAGAGTGTATCAACAAATAACCAAAAAGGTCCCTTTGTAGGCCAATTGTTAGCATTCCTTTAAGATGTGAAGTACTTCATACATCTTGAAGCTATGAAGCCAGTTATAAAGAAATGAGAAATTCAGAGCGTTATTTTATACCTGCAATTCCCAGATGTACTACTTTTAAGTTTTCTCCACCTTTCCTGTCTTCATGCAAAGATTCTGATTCACCAGCAACTGCTATAGACATTGCTGTGGAAGGAGGCCTGTAAGAAAAAGGTGGTTAAATTTTGATGTAATCCCTCCAAATTGATCAGCCCAGATTTCTCTTTTTAAGTAAGTGGCATAATTCATACTGTGCTTCAAGTTAATAGGCTTGTAACTTTTTTTCCTGAAAACATGCTGCCTAACCCCTTATAAAAAAAGGCAGGGGGTTGGGGAAAGGACATTTAGGACATTTTACAGAATCTGTCCGCTCAGCCCTCAGTCCTTCATGCTTCTGAAGATCCTTAGAAAGGCTTTGGTAGAGGGATAGGTGCTTAAAAAAAAATAAATCATGAACATCAAAATAAACTGAATCACAGGATAATTTACATACTAAGAATGGATATAATTCAGTATTCCATGAAATAAATACATGACAAGATGGTATGTTTAAAAAACCAAAGAGTATACTGTCATGTACTCCTGGCTTTGTTTCACCTGTTACAGCATGTGAGGAGATTCCAGGCTGATAAACTTCCCACTCCTAACAAAGGGGCCTGTTACCATCTCCAGGTATTCCCCTCTAAATTCTGCCTCCCACAAAATAAAAAAAAGTCATGATATATGACATAATTTAAGTTTGGTTCAAATTTTAAAAGGCTTTTAGTAAAACTTAAACACTTGTTTCAGATTGTACCAAGATGCAAAAAGATATTAAAATTAATTTATTAAAATTTATTAAAATGAATACAACTCTTAAGTTGTATTTTGCTAGTGCAAAAGGAACTAATTAGAAAATGGTAAAGTGAAAGTAATCTCCTCTTGCAAGCAAACACAACTAAAATAGGTTTCAAGATGTTACCTACAGTTTTTGAATGCTTTGTTATTTTTGACTTTGGGAACAGACTGTGGTCTGCAAACAAATGAATAGTTGTTGACACTTCTAGATTTGACTTATTCAATAAATTAGTCACTGTCTTTATCTATAGTAACATATTCCCTCTTATGATTGAAAATAAAGAGAAAAAACACTTCAAGAAATACAGTACTTGTAGAATTTAACTGCCAAAAATATTTTTGAAAGCAAGAACTGAATGCTTTCAGAGATGTCACCCCAGATCAAACATCAAGCTGCCTAGGCTTCTTCATAAAATATGTAGCTGATTTCAGAACGTGAGATTGTTTTAAGGCTTATTTTTTCCTTCTACCAAGGACATCTGGATTAGATAATTTTTTGTTCTGTTTGTGTTGAAAGTTTACGTTCCAGGAAATGGTTATATCATCAGTTTGGAAGAAAATGCTAAGTCTGAATAATTTCAGTTACAGACTTTTTCCTAGCAAGCCAGAAAACTATTTAGGTACTGATTTCAAATACTTTAGTACCACCCAGTAAAGAACAGAAAGACACTGTTGTATTCATATACAAGAGTAATGATTAGGTAGTTGCCTTTGAGAGATTGTTCATCAATAGCAGTGATGTATTTGTTAATAGGTCTGACTGAAAAGTAAATCAAGGGGTGCTAAATAACTAGACATACAGAAAAGTTTTGCCCAGTAAAACAGATTCAGATGATACCCTCTTACTATTTATTCAGTATGCACAAGATGAGATTTTACAGTGTTTTATTTTTCTTACTGAAGGTTAGAAGAAGAGGGAAAAAGGGCCTTTTGTGTTGCAAGGGGACATTGTGGAGTTCCTGCAGTGAGTCATGTGAGTTAGACTGGTGTGGGCAACATTCTTAGGTCTCCTCAGAAACAATGGTAAGCGTACAACCACAATAGTAATGCACAAAGTCTCTAGTTGCTACAGAAAACAAATCTCCATTATCCTAATTACAACAGCACCTCTCTCAAAACAGCTAAAGCCTCCAAAATCATGAGTTGCTTCATACTTGTACAGCAGACTGAGTTAGGAGATCAGTGCTGCTGTTTTGGAGCAGCAGACTCATTTCACTTTAAATAAAACCTTTTCTACTTAAGGAAGACTTCTGTATATGTTTACTGCTACAAATTAAGCCTGCATGAAATTATCTTCATTGGATTATACAGAGGTACATCAATGGCCTACAGTAATCTGATAAAAAACGAGGTTACATTCAGTTTGAGAGTATTCTGAATAAAACGCCTAACTCATACTGCAGTCAAAGGGCTTCAGTGTAGTAGTTTGTAAGTAAGCATTATATCTTTACAATGGCAGATATTTCATCCAACATAAGGTCTGAAAGTATAAACAAAAGTTGAAAACCTGCACAAAAAGTTGAGATTGACATAACAAGGGTGAAGCTAGTAATTTTTGGGGGATTGTTTTCCCTAAGGTAATTTTTTTTTTTCAAGCTATACGTAATACTTGGAATTCTGCCTTAGATTGTTTTTGAAAGGGCTAGCATGAGAGCAAGCACCAGACCTGTCTAACCTTTTTCTGTTAGCATCCTGTTTCTGTCAGCAGTAAACAACAGATGCTGGGAGAGTGCTGCACACACCTCCTAATGTATCTCCTGAATATTCTTGCAGCATCACCTCATATTAGGTATTTCTTGAGCCTTATATGATGTTTAATACTTAATAGCCCTCAATAATTTTTCATTTATGAATTTGTCTTAATTCTTTCTTGATCTTTTAGTATTCACAATGTGTACTTGTGAACAAGTATGGAACAAGTTGTTCTGTAGTTTAATTGGATATTGTGGGATGAAAATACATCTTCTCATCCTCTCCTACTAGTTTCAGTATAACAATGTGGTCAATGAAGTGAACGGAAGAAAAATTTGAGAACTTAGAGGGTTAAATTTATTTTGAGGGAATTTTTTCCTTAGCCCCTCCCCCAAACATCTTGTGAAAAGTAAAATACAACTAAGTTGTTTTAGACCTGAGCTAGACAAATTTGCCATCTACCGTCTTGTGGAATTAGAAAAGGTTTATATTAAACTGAAGAGCACATACACTTTGAACAACCCAGTCTACCAACATTCTAAATTATAGAAAAGCAACAGCATCAAGCATCTGGACAAGTATTGAGGAATTTTCCAGATTATATTCATGGAAGCAGGTTCAATACTTCTCTCTAAGCCTATCCTTAAAGTGAATGGCTTTCAGGTTATTATAAAATATCTCTTATAATACACATGAGAGTACTTCACTTCATACTGATCAGGATAATGACAATTAGCAAGATAGAGGTGTTCTCTGGAAATGGGAAGGTTTCCAGTTGTACCGTTTCAGTTTAGTCATCCACTAAGCTTTGGTGACTTGTAACAAAATAGCTTATTAGCCTAGAAAGAAGGAACAATTTCATCTTACTTGTGACTGGATTTTTCCCTAGCATGTGTCATTTTTCTGTTCTCTTGTTAGTTACAGAAGCTAACACACTCTAGCAAAACTATTACATTTCCTTAACTACAGGTTAAGGTCAATGAAGCCAAAGAATCCTGATGGTGTAGCAGTATATTTTCCTAGCTACCTCCCTCCTCGCCTCCCCCCACCAGATGTTACCTCTTGCATCTTTTACTAAGTTGCATAATGTCTTTGCTAACTAAATATCTGTAAGTCTTTTCTCTTCTACTAGGTCATATCACACTTCTGTTTTTTAAAAAACAAAACTTCTTAAATCATCTGAGACTTGTGAATAAAAGGTGTAGCAGCACATTTTTCAAATGCAACTATTAGTCAGATCAGCCCATAATGAGTACATTTATATAAGCTTGCTGCAGGAATAGTTTCCCCATAAGTGTTTGTTTGATTTTATTTTTTTTAGTTAGAGATGTAAAGGCTAGCACAAGTATTCTTTGCTTGAAAACATACTAAGAATTTAATAGCAAGGAGAACCTATGATACATGTAATGGCATTTTTACAATGTTAGCCGTTACTCACTTACCATTATTTGTTTGTGCCTTTTATTTTCATTTTAATATTGTGGCCAGATTGGAGAGATTTACAAACAAAGGTTAAAAGTGTAACTCTGAACATGGAATGCACAACCCAAGCACTATCCCATACAGATCTTTTATAAACTCACGTTTTAAAGCATGGGTCTCCAGACATTAGCTGCATGTTGATCAAAACCTACACATTAAGAAAACAAAACCCACTGTAAGAAAACCAAAATGATTGGTGTGTGACACGTGGATACATGGTCATGTCACTAAGTTACACTTGCCACACATCTTACATTTAAGTAAAACAAATAGGCAAATAAACACACTTATGCAAAAAACTACGTATTTTCCCTTAGTACACATGCAAACAACACCAAATAGCATTTAAAATAACATAGTTACACGAACAACATTCTGCAAAAGATACACAGAGATCAAGGTGTAGGACAAACTACATTTTTGACTGCATGGATTTTAATTATTCTGTCTAAACAATGTTTTTACATTCATGTTTTTACTTTACTTTTCCTTCTAGAATGAGGTTCAGCAAATATGTTTTAAATTTCATTAACTGCTTAATAATACCACTTGTTCTCTGCTTTATTAGTTTAAATATGATGAAGTAAACAAATTACTTTGAGAATGGAGTTATCCTGTCTTGTATTTTTGGTATCATAACCTTCCAGTAAACAGCGACGAGTGGTATTTCCCGATCCAGCAAATTCTGCTAGATTTAGATCTGCAAATCCTAGCTGTTAAGAGAAAATTACAAAGTTAGTAGTAAGCGTATAACTAAATGAAGGTACTTGCTACATGCACAGGATTGAGTGCCACTCAACAGCGGATTCTCTGAAATATGAGTAAGAGGATGCCCATTAAAGGGAGCGGCCCAAGATAAAAAGCAGAAAACAAATGTTGAGTGCCAAATTCTGCACAGTTCTATTTTCAGTTAAAAATTAAAGTCTCAAGAGGGAAAATGAACAGGGAGAGTTGTCTTTAGTTTTAAAGGTAAACACATGCAGAAGAGTTTACTTTTATCAACCCTTTCAACATACTAAATTGAGAGAAAAAAACATTCTGGTGGAATAATATTATTATATATGCCTAGTAAGCTCACTGATCCAGAGTTCCTGTACCACTGCATCACTGTAATGCACATAATGAAATCATGGGTATTAGAGTACTATTCTGGAATTACTTTAAAGGGCATGAAAGGACAAGAAATGGCAAAATTAGATATATCTCAATTTACCTTTGCATATGCCTTTCCTCCTTTTAACTCCTAAAAAAAAAAAGAAAAGACAACATGCTATTAAGCTGTTAAAGATACTGACTGGGTTGGCTTTGGTTGGTTGGTGGTTTTAGAAAAGCAAATAATCTTCCTTATAAAATAGCTCAACACACATTTGCTAGGCTGTACTGTTGTTGTTTAGAACTTCGTATTAATAAGGTCCTCAGTGCAGGCCAGCAGGAGACTGTCATCTTGTGGAGGGAGGGAAAGGGTGAGTGCCTGATGCCAGCCAACATTTGGCTCTTGCAAAGGCTGGACCCAAAGGTCAGAAGTGCTGCCTACAAAATTCTAGTATTTCACACGCACAGTTTAAGGATTTTAAGTTTATTGCTGCTTGCCAGAAGTATCCATTAAGGGCTAACTTTATAAAGACTGATGAGCGATTCCTTTGCCATCCTGCTGGAATAAGTGTTCTTGTCAATAACAATGTACAACCTCACTGATTAATCAAGCTAAGGTAATTAATAAGATTACTATGAAATTTTGACTAGAAGAATACCTGACATGCTTTCAGCTAAACTATGCTTTATGAAGATTATTAGGCATTTTAAAATTAAACCAAAACAAATGAAGAAAGAGGAGAGAAAGAGGAGAGGAGGGGAAAAGAGCTACTTACCTTCCGTACAGACACCCTGCAAATGCAAGTATCCAGAATCCCTGTTGCGGCACTGGCACTGATCTTACACATAAATACAAACTTTTTCTTCCAGCGAACACAGTTTGCCTGTACTACCTCCCTGCAAAGAGAGAGCATAAGCTTACTATCAGTTGCATATACATTCAGGACCATAAAGTGCAGTAGGACAGCTCAAGAACAACCACTGGTTCCACTGTTTATAGAGTGGTCACTTCATGCAAAATCTCTTCCAAGGCCTGAATAATCACCTTTCATTCTTCTCTTTGTGCAGCAAGACTAAGAACTGTTTCAAACCTTGACCACAATATTAGACTTACAGAAAAACTCAACAGCTGTGGGTTTTTTTTGCAAATGAATGAGACTGTGATTTCTCTGGTTTGGCTCAGGAGAGTGAAGTCTTCCTTAACGTTAGCTCCCAGGCACTGTTGTCCAAGCTGCTGTGCTTTGGAATGTGCTCAAGATACTGTCTTTGACAAGTAGTTTTTCAATACAGAAAAAAGGAGTCCCATACCAGCAGAACTAGATAAGTTTGAGGCCTTCAAAAGTACAAAGGAGATGATGTACAATAACCAGATGTGAAGTAATGCACTTGGGGCAAACAAGAATTCCAGCCTCATGCTGTGAGAGCCTGCCATTTGAGAGCAAACCAAGACAACTAATACCTGCATGGATTTGTTCATTGCAGGAGGATTACAACCTGACAATACCATGTGGATGAAAAAAGGCAAAATGCAGGATGCTTTCAGCTCGATTAATGTCATTATACAAGGCTCAAACAGAACACATTGTTCTGTTCAGGTAACTCTGGTTGAGCAAGAACAGACTCCAAAATGAACAGTGCTAGAAACTCCTGTATCTTATAAGAAAATATTATATATAATAAAAATACACTAATACAAACATTTAGAGAGCAAATAATTAAGTCAAATGAACAGTGGTTAGGACCAAAATAAGGCAGAGTCAAACACCCATTTAAAACTGAAAATTGCCAGTTTCAAACCACAGAGCAAATTTCTAGAACAGCCTTCAACTAAGAGAAGTAAGAGCAAAAAAATCTTAGTGTATTTAAAGGCAAGGTTGGCCCGTTTGTCAATAAGAGGGGACATAAGGACCGTGATTCTAAGGAACCTGGCTCAATGATGAAAAGCTCTTTTCTAGTCCCACATTTCTAAACTCAGAAGTTGGGACTGTGAAGAAACTGTGCTAATTTCTTCCACCACTCTAATCCTTTGAGCACAGTCTTCACATATTAAAGCAGTTTATGTGTCCTTTTCTTTTTCTGCCGTTTTTCTAATGCATACATTCCTATGTCTTATATTAACTTCTTACAGAGGCTTATTATTGAGACTCCAGTTTGAAGTCTTTAACAGAGGTAGAATTCAAGGCAAACTGGAGTCAAAGTTTATCATCTGTGGAGAAACAATAAATTGCAAGGCTCACACAAAAGCTCCTATTTGCTGTGCTAGTGAGATTGCCAGCTGCAGTGCTCACTGGCACTGTGACTTCCTACAGGTGGGAATAAACTAGCCTGCCTAAAATGAGTCAGTTTAATGACTGCAACAGACTAACGGATTCTGATGATACAACACTGAGTCATGTTCAGGCATGTGACCTAAAAGGAACGGGCTCTGTACACCACAAGCTACCTTTTATCCGTTGTGTTTTAAATTGTAAACTTTCCTGTGCTTTGGAAAGAAAAACAAATCCCAAACTGCCAGTATATGAGCGATTTAAATCCAAAATAGAACTTGAACTAGAAAAAAGTTAACTTGCTAATAGTTATATACTCTACTGGAAACAGGTTCAAGCAAGAAGTCATTAAGTAAAATACAACCTTAAAGGGATATTTGATAACTACTAATATTTGCTACGCTTAGAAGACCTAGGAATGACTTGTAGCACTTAGGTGGTAGCTGCTCAGCTCTCGGGTAAGCAGTCAACTAGATGTCCACTGTCAAGCAGATCAGTTATATAGGTGCATGGGTAACTGGGGTCAGCATATTTGCAGGTTTCATACGCTGCGCTTAAAGATACTACAGCTTCTGAGAACACTCTTTTTCTGCAGATCACAGTGGTCCAGTACCTGAACAAACTTTTCTTTTTCCTAAGTAACATTTTGAGCTTATCCTAAAACCAAAAAAAAAAAAAAAAGACCCTCTTCTTTCTTAAAAAGACCACATCAAAATCAGCTTTATCTTTTTCATGAACTGTCTAGCTGCAATTTTTTTGCAGAAGGGATATTTATGTCACTATCTTGAGTCATTAAATTCACTGTAGAATCATAGAAAAGTTTGGATTGGAAGGGACCTTTAAGGATCATGTTGTCCAAACCCCCTGCACTGACCAGGGACATCTTCAACTACATCAGGTGGGTTAGAGCCCCATCCAACCTGTCTGGGAATGTTTCCAGGGATGGCGCATCTACCACCTCTCTGGGCAACCTATGCCAGTGTTTCACCACCCTCATTGTAAAATATTTCTTCCTTATATCAAGTCTGAACCTACCCTCTTTTAGTTTAAAACTGTTACCCCTTGTCCTATAGCTACAGGCACTATTAAAAAGTCTGTCCTCATCTTTCTTATAAGCCCCCTTTAGGTACTGGAAGATTGCCATAAGGTCTCCCTGAATCCTNTGCTCCCCATATGGACCCTGAAAAACCTGTCCACCAATCTGTTCTGCTCCCTTGTTCCTGAGGGCAGTTTCCCATCAGGTCCTATTGATCTTGAAGAGCTGGAATTTTGCTTTCCTAAAATTCAGGGTCCATATTCACCTGACTCATTTTCCTCAGGACTGCAAACGCCATCAGTACATGATCACTGCAGCCCAGGCTGCCTCCAGTCATAGAATGGTCCAGGCTGGAAGGGACCTCTAGGGTCATCTAGTCCAACCTCCTTGCAGTCAGCAGGGACACCCCCAACTATAAACTATACCAGGTTGCCCAGGGCCTTGTCAAGCCTCACCTTGAATATCTCCAGGGAAGGAGCCTCAACCACCTCCCTGGACAATCTGTTCCAGTGGTCCACCACCCTCATAGTAAAAAACCTCTTGACCTCACTGATAAGCTTACTTGCATTGGTGACCAACAGGTCTAGTATCACATTCCCTGTGGTGAGGCCATCTATTACCTGGCTTAAGAAGTTATTCTCGATGAATTCCAGGATCTCCTGGACTGCCTACAGCTCATAGGACTCTGATCCTTCTGTCAACAGTTCTATCAGGATAGACTAAGAATGCTAGCAGCTTTTACAAAACAATACTAATGTCCTCTTGTGACACCAGAAGCAACAGGCCTGCATTGATAGTGGGAGCTCATACCCTCAACTCTGCTGGTAGTTACTCTAACTTTCAGGAGCTTGTTACACTAAAAAGACTAAGTGGGAAGGTGAACTTGAAAGCAGATTACATAAGTAATATGATTGGTCAAGATTTTCTTTCACTAAAAATATCATATTTTGGTACTCAGGTAGTATTTCTCCCCCCAAAATTCAAATGCATAGACACAAAAAATCCCAGAATCAGTTTTAATGTCTAGTTTCAGCACAGAGTTAGGATCAGTTTTAATACAGCACTGTAATTAAAAAAACTCTACCTAAAGAGGATAATTAAAAATTATGTCACCTAAATGAAGTGATTGTTGTAGCTGGCCACATGTTTTACTGGACTTTAAAGAGTTAGTGAAGTTAAATATTACCAGAAATAGCCAATCAATAACAAAATGGATGCAATTAACACAAACCTATATTACGTTTCAAAAAGCAAGAACTCTTAACAATCGTTTGACTTAAGCTCTATCTTTAGTCTCAGATCAAGGCATATATCTCAGCTATGGTCAGGCATCGACAGGGAGCTTGCATGTGCCCATTACTATGCATCCAGTAACATCTGCCAAACAACCCAGTCTCAAGTGTTCTTTTGGAAACTAGAAGCAATGAGGATTTTATGCTCTTCATTGCAAGGCTATAAAACAATGCCAAAAGCCTGAAAGTGTTCACTTATGATAAAGGTCAGAAAATCCCTTCTCAGAGCATCTGCTCATCATACAAGTAGGACAGTTGTCATTGCCCTTCCCTTGCCACCCAGGATAATATTGGGACTACCAGTAACAGAATCACTTCTATTGATCATTTCAGTATGGTCTTGTAATGTTTTTACATCTGTAACATTTCCAGTTCCTAATAATATTTTTTCCTACAAATAATGCCTTTGAATGTCTGGATGTGCCTGTAAACTCGTACGGTCAAAATAACATACCGAAATCTTTGTACAACTCAGTATTACGGTTCAGGTTATGCTTCTGCTTTTCAGGACAGCTTTCCACCTCTACAGCAAACTATGGTCAAGGCAGCTTTACACTGAACAGTTATATAGTATTCCAGATATCACTAATATTATAGTAAAATATAATTTACTGAACATTAAATGCAGTATTTTTGCTTGTAAATACAGGATAAATGTAAGTAACATCTGCATGAGAAATGTGTCTTTAAAACCTTTAAGGGTTTGGATTTATTTCAACATACCAATACTACTATATTGCATATCCTTGTTCAAGAAAGGAAGATAGCACAGAAGGACTTGAGTCTTCTTTTGGAAGGCTCAGTCTACTTATATCACTGGTCAGGATTTATTCAGGCAAATAATTTAATAAACATTATATCAGATAATCAGGTTTTCAAGTTCTATTATAAACAAGAAAGTAAAAGTTGTGGTAAAAAGGTCTTAATTATATGCTCTAATTCTTGTAAAAAGAAAACCATGTAAAACTAGGAATACCCCTTTCTCCTTATAAGGGCATCCAAAAAACTACTAGTAGTTTCTTTCACTGGCGTGTTGTTTAAAAAAACACCCAGAAAACAAACCCCAAGATGTTTGAAACATTTGTAAATAATCTGAATAAACATCCACAAAACACCAAACCAAGTGCCCCCTCCTCCTCCCTGCCAAACAGTTCTTCTAATTCCATTATATAAAGAATCATTTGATGTATTTTAATGAAGGTAATTTTTGTGTGAAGAAGGGCAAGTTATTCCCCTCGTGCTGAAAAGTCAAGTAATCAGAACATTTTACTTTAAAGAGTGATATCTCAGTTTTGGAGATTCTTAGTGCGAGTGCAAGGCCTTTAGAAAGTAAACAGTTATACTGATTGGTTACTATGGAAATGAACCCAGATAACTTCTTGGCAACCGTTCCTATGCTACAGGGCACTCTGGAGAAAGCTTTCCGTTATGAGTCAGTTTCCTATGAGCCTCACAGTCACTTTACCACATGCAAAGCAAAACCGGTTGTTTTATGAATCAAAATATATCTTAGTTACTAAGATGCATTCAAATACGTACTAGGCTTTAGTGTAACAATGAATCCTGTCAGTGAGGCCTAACCAAGAATAAATTGTGTAGATGAACATTTTAAAATATATTGATTCCAAACTGTAGTTTAAGCTAACATTAGTTTAACAAATGAAGTGTTTTTCCTTTAGAGGAACAATTTCACATGGCTAAATTTCAAATGCAAGATTTCAGCTGCAGACAAGTCTTTTTTCCTATATGTATTTTATGTATTGTACACAATTGCAGTTTAGAAAATTAACAAAAATCTTATTTTTCTCCATAAAAGTGAAAATCTACAAGAATATCAACACAAAAGAAATAACAAGTACTAATCCAGTCAACTCTCATCCTTATTTGTTAACAAGGGATGGGCTCTTTTTATTTTGAAGGTCTTTATGATCAGCAGATTGTTGGTTTATTTCCACATGGGTAAAGGATGTGAATAATGGCTTGTTTCAGCAAATAGCTACAAATGCAAAAATAAATCACTTTTAAGGACCTTAAGTGTCATGGGAAAAAACTCCCTTCTTGCCAAATGGAAAAGCTTTAACGGGAGAGGCTTAGAAATAAACAAACCAAAACTCTTTGTGTGGGCATTTACCAAAATACTGTGTTCTGTTAATTAGAAAATTGTGTGTTCAGGTTTTTATCGGAACTATTCTAGATATACAGTCATAGCACTTACTCACTTGGGGGACGATTACGTTAAACAAATAGTTTTTCTTGTGATTTTAGAATCATTGGTCACCAAAGAAACAAAAAAATTCGGAGCTTTTTTTTTAGTTTTAAGATGCCATTCAGAATTTGTTATCACACTACTTTCACTTCTAGAAATACTTTTGGAATCAATCGGTTCAGTACACTTATGTTAAGGAAAGAGGTGTTTGATTAGACATCATACAGCTTTTGGCCAGAACGTGAGTTACCTACGCACTATAAATACCTTGGAAAAAATAGCTTTTTCACTCCATAGGGTAAAGGAGAACATTATCGCTATAATTATGATTTTTTAAAGCTGGCAGTTTGATGAGAGGGTTGCTTAGGCTTCTAAGAATTTTTGAGGCCAGGTTCTTAAGCATCCAAAGTACAGTGAACAATATGCTTCCAGAATAGGTCTCTGAGCAAGTGCAACTTTTCCAATATTGCCTAAGTTTTGCTTGCTTCTTTTAGGGGAAAACATACCATGCTGATCAGAAAGCACAATAGGAGTGAGGCTGCTGCATCTCCACTTCCCAGATCCAACCAGCAGCAAGGCTGAAGATGTATTCCCAGTAAGCACCCACAAGTGCCTCACATACGCAGCCAGCCATGCTTATGACAGACACACAGAGCACTCTCAGAGACAGCCAGCACCAACAGCCTCATCCCACTCCTTTCTCTGGATGAACAGGACTAAAGGCCTGCTAGCAAGACCCATAAGTGTACATACATATGGCTCCCAGGATACACTGCCTATTCAAAAGCTAGTCTGGCTTGGTCCCTGACAGCATTTACACACACCTGCGCTAGGTCCAGGTGCTGGCATAACAGGCACACAGATCTCTGACTCCTGGTCCCACACCAGTGGCTGGCATTTGGTTTCGCTCATCTGGTCTCTCCAGTTGCTGGCACCAGGCACAGGGGCATGCTGACCCACAGTCCCAGGCCAGTTGCTGGCACCAAGACTCTCACTCCCTCAAGTTGCTGGCACAATGCAGATGTAGGACCCCATGACCCACAGTCCCACTCCCATGCTTGGCACTTAAGTCCAGTCTCTCAGGTCTCTCCAGTTGCTGATACCGCAGACAACCCAGAGGCCCTCTGACGCACAGTCTGGACTCCAGTTGCTGGCACTCAGACCCAACCCTCCCCACACACTGAACAGAATGCCCTTCACCCAGGAGAGTTAGAATGCAGTTTAATATGAAGATAAAATAGATCGTACTGATTAGAACCAGGGCACAGCCAGAGAAATGTACCAATCAGCAAACTATACCTAACCAGCCCTTTTATCCCCTTACCTATTTTCCCCATGCTTATTACTCCCCAAATCACATAAATTCATCCCTTCATCCACCATTAGTAACTCACCTAAAGGTTCCATAATAAGCCTTTTCCGCAGCATCCCATGTCTTGTGTCATAGTGCTGTGCAACAACTCCCCTCAGTCCAAAAGGTGCTTTGGACTGAGTGGTAGTTCAGCATGATGGGTTTCCTGCCTGGACAATGGAGCCGAGGATCTCCTGGGACAGCCATGGGAGTGGCCCGGACAGGGTGTCCCCTTGTCCAATTCCATAATTTCGGTTCGGCACATGCCTCTGTGTCCTCTTAGGCTTGTGTAGATGGGCCTTTGATGGGCTGATGGCTCCTGGGATAGGTCTGGGAACATCTGGGACAGGGTATTATTTTAGCGCCTCCACCCTCTCCTGCCTTTGTTTCTTGTGCTCATTTGTGGGTGTGCATATGAACTCTTACCACCTAACCTGACAGCTTCCTTTGATCAATCGTTGGCTGAATAAACTTAATACCATTAGCTCTGTCCTTCTGCCACAAATACAGGGTTTAAGATGGAGTAACACAGTTATTAAATGTGTGAGAAAGTCTTTTTAAATGGGAAAAATATCCTATTCATATATACATTTACACATACATAGATAAATTCACATATCTTTCTTCTGCAGAGTGCCAGAACACCTATCAAACGATGCCAAGTTCATGATCACACCTTACAGAGACAGGAATTAAAGCATTTCCCTATAAACAGTTTATCAGCTATACCTGCAGTGCCTTCAGTGCTTCAGGTACTTTACAGTAAGATTTGACCTTTCCTAGACTATCTTTAGCATTGGAAAGGTATTGGATATAGTGTTCTCATTTATACTAGGAAATACATAATGGTTTGGCACACAAGAGAATAGTCTCACTCCTATTGAAAATCTATTTCCATTTAAAATTTGTCCAGTCTCACAGTTTAGGGAAAGAGATAGGTACCCATGCAACAGGCTCACAGGGCAATTGACTGGTGTCTTCTTGGTCCACTTTTAAGCAAAACACCGAATACTACTATTCAGTCTCCTGAGATCTGACAAGTAGCTTAGTATTTGTAAAGCATTTCAGAAGAAAATTACTACACAGAAATGTAGTAGTTTGGTTTAGAACCACGCAGCCAAAGTGTCAATATGTCTTTTAATAGCTCTGCTGTACACATAGAGCAAAATATAAGTCAGATCACCCCAATAAAAGATCCTTCATTTCCAAATTAAACTAAAATCCTTACTGCCAAGTTGATAATGGGAGTAAAACCAGACACAAAAATGAATTTAACACAGGTATTATAAAGCAAATAAAAATAGAGCTAGTATCAACACCAGTACCGATTTTATTTAAATGTATTCTGTGCATCTAATACACATGTGCTGCCCATGCATGTACCAATTCCAACCTTTAAAGAGGTAAATCTTTAAAGAGCACTGAGCTACAAAGGAGCAAAAAATATTCAATATAACTTTTCAAATACCAAGTTGTACTTTAAATTATTTGATAACCAGAATGCTAAGTGTAGTCTCCATATAGAAGTATGCATCTCTAAGTTAGAGCTCAGTCAGAGCATGATCTCCAAAGCAGAAATAACCTTATGCAAAGCTTCAATTTATTTCTTATATTCAGGAAGAAATACAGTTTACTTTTCCTTTCATATTCTGTGTCTTCTCCATGCCTGAGGCATAGAAGAAGATATATTCTCTCCAACAAAAACATTTTTCCCTGAGCATTGCAAGAAACCCGAACAAAACCAGTCATTTACAAACAAGAGCTTCAAGGTTTCACAAATTTCAGCAGTAAGCAAACCAGCAAACAGCTGGCTCTGCAGGAAGGGCTCCACTTGTTTACAGTGCGCAACTCCCCAGCTAGATTGCTGTTAGTACATGCAAAACTTTTCACAGAGCAATCATTTTCTCTTCCACATGTTTTTACTCATAATACACTGGTTAAATCTTTAACTAGCAACATTTCACACCAAGTATTTTTTATAAAATACATGTAAACTGATCATCCCATGGAAATACAGCTGCTTTGGAATACTTTTAGTTATGAAAAACTGCTGGTTACAAGCCAAGGCAGAGACCTGGAGAAGGGAATTAGCACTGTGAAGGGCAAAGCTACATTAGCAAAACTGTAGCCAGCAGTTTAAAGGAAATGATTGTTCTCCTCTGTTGAACAACTGTGAGGCTTTATCTTCAGCAGTGCATCTATTTCTGGGGCCCCCTCAGGTGGGGTGAACCGCTGATAAGATGAAGCAAGTCCAGGGATGTGAGATGAGGATGTGGAATCAAGGACAAGGGGGATACATCTAAAGAAAAAGTGAAGGGAGCTCTACCTACTATCTTCAGCCATATCTATAGAGAGAGAAGATAGAGCCAGATGCTTCTTAGTGGGGAGCAGAGAAACAAAGAGGCAATAACAAGAGAAATCCCAATAAAATAAGGGGAAAAAATGTTCACAATAAAAGCAGTGAAGCAGAAGGACAGGTTGTCTACAAAGACTGGAAGCTCCATTCTTTCAGATTTTCTAAAGTAGACAGGACAAAGGTCTGAGCTTCCTGATCTAGGTGAAGTTAGTCTTGCTTTGAGCAGGAAGTTGAATTACATGATCTCTCGAACTCCCCTCCATCTAAACTATTCCCTGAACATAAATAGTCCTTAAAATATGAAAGCAATCAAGTGCTATGGAGCTTGCAAATGGCAAGCTTATGACAGCAAAATACTGCAGTCCATGTACTGTGCTGGGGTCAAGGGGGGAAAAAACCACCCAGCATCACCAGCTCTTTTGAACCAAAGTGCCTATTCTCCTGCAGGAGCCAGACACATCAAGGTAAAAGCTTCTCCTCCACCCCCTCCTCTTTAATAGATCCCTGTCAGGCATCTCATTTTCAGGAACTTTTCCCCTGGAAAGCTAGATGTTGCTTTATCTCTTACCAGTACTTACAGTTACAAGTCTCCCAAGAATGAGCCCTTTTCAGGTCTGCATTAACCATTTACATCCTACACGAAATGCAGTCTGTCCAAACATCTTATCTACTACTGTAGCCCAACCATGATACTCTTCAGATAAAATTTTTATTCCTTTGCTTTTGCTCCAGTCTATTTCAGAGATTTGATTTCTGCATTCCTCTTATTTCTACACTTTTACTGTATTTTAGCCTTGTTTTCTTCCCCTGCAGCCCTGTCCAGGATATCAACACCAGTCCTTGTGCATCACATTACCTCCCTCAAGCATATTCTCAAAATCTGTTGACTAAACCCATTTTATTGTAACCATTAATGAAAGGCTGAAGAGGTACAAATCAGCTACATTAAAGAAAAAAAAGAAAAAAAAAAGGTTAAAAAGGTTATAATGTGTTTAGAGAACTCCCCCTTCTTACATCTTCCACTCTCCAGAGACAGAGTCTGGAAGCTGCTTAACTAGCAGGTTCACAACTGAGAAAACACTCCGTGGACGTTTGGGAATCTGAAAAGAGCAAGCCAGGTTTTTTATCCCACCACCAGTTTGCCTCACTCTGTTTCAGTTTATCCAACTGCAAATCCAGTTACAGCTGAAAAACTACTAGAAGTAGCATTACCCTTTACCAACTCTGGAGACTGTCGACAGGCTTCATACATCATGCAGGAAGATGGGAGCGATAGGGACAGTAATTCCACGTGACTGGTGTGTTTTTCTAACAAGTACTTTTGTTTAAAAACAGAAAGCTGTTTAAGCTGCCTTACTATCAGGAGAAATTTTGCCTTTGAAATACAACAGCAACAGCAGGGAAAACAATGGTTAAAAAGCAATTTGAAGAGCCCAGTGAGGCAGAAAATTTACTTGCTGGTGTCACAAAAACCAAATGTAGTTTTAGGCAGTTAAGGAGAAGGTAGCCAAGCATCACTAGAAGTAGTACTTATTACCTAGAAGATAAGAAATCAATTTCTGCAGAAGACAATTACTCTAGACTGCATCTAGTAGGAATAAGAATACGTTCATGGAAGTAACACAAGATCTCCGAGACTGCCTCTCAGGACTCAAGAGGATGCTGTACATTAAAAAAGCTTCCCTGGAATCTGTTGGAGAGTAACATGTTTTGATGAAAAGGTTTCAGAGATTGAGGGCTGCTGACAACTGTTTGTCACACAGATACTGATCATCATCAGCTTCATAATTCTGAATGTTATTTTGTAAAAAAAGGGGGAGAGAAATATCAGCAACCTTAAGTGTCAGAAATTGGATCTCAAAGGTAGAGAAATATAATCAAAGGGAAGAGGAAGACTGCATTCATAAGAACACCCCAACCAAGAAGTCCTTTCCTTGAGTGGGGTGCAGGTAGAAATGAAGCTAAATATGTAACTACCAGGCTTACAGCTACTGTAGCCTAAATCTATACATTACGGTGTTGGAAGAACACCACCAACACATGAAAGCCTTTACTTTCCAAAACTTCTTTGATTTCCTCATATCCCATCTGTTCCTTTGCTGCTGTGGAGCAACAACTCAGCCTCTGAGCACTTATCTACTCTAGGGGCCTATCAATTATTTCTTCAGCCTGTGAAAATGAGGACAGTTGCAAACAGCCTATACTTTCAATACATTTATGTCTGCATTAGACTAGCTTTAATAAATATGCTTATTTATCTAAAATAATATCTTTCTCTTCAAAATATGCATAGGTGGAATAATCTTGTGTCCTTTCATGGTGCCCTAGACATTATATGCACAATATGTTATGGCCAGGCAGTGTACAGATGCATAGTATCCTGCAGTCTGCACAAGCATCCTGTATTAGCACATCCAATTTCAGAGAGAGACATCTATTATCATTGGCCCAGGGAAAAAATCGAAATGTAGAAAGACACCTTTCCACACAGGAAGCCAGGCTTAAACTAGACATTTTTCTAAATGAAAATGAGGTTTCTTAGCATCACTTTGTATACATCCACAGTCTATTTGCTGAAAATCCACCCTTTGTTATAATATCTAAAAATACTATTGTAAAGATCTAGAATTCATATTAGGAAGCAATTTCAAAAAAGGAGGAGAGGAATTACACTGTATAGCTAATGGCAGTTGATTACAACAACCAAACACAACTTCTCCCATCCCACAACTTCTTTCAAGGTTTTCCATGGTACAAAGTTTATAACCCCTAGAATTCTCCCCAGAATTTTAGGGCCCTCTTCTTGCACAAACACTCAAACACTCTTCCCCAGGTTTAAACACTGCCACTACTTGGATATTCCATTTGATCAATATCCATTGATTAAAATGTTGCTTGACAGTACCAGATTACTTTAAGAGGTTGAATATTTTATCAGGTGATTAAGCATCTAGCATTATGGTTTTATTTTCCTACAGTAACTATTTGTAATTATGGATAGGGGAGTTTTTAAATTGGAGTTCTAAAAAACCACATGCAGAAACAGAGTTATCTGTCAACAGTGACTATGGCTGCTATTTGTACACAATGCATCACTATGCATTGCCCTCTGTAGGTTTATCCGGTCATGGAATTTCTGTACACTTCAGGCACACATCTGTGGCAGCTGGAAAAGAAGCCGGACTCCGACAAGTCTCCAGTAACACAGACCATGTCATCATAACGCATTTCTTACGTATCTCTTGCTCAGTAAAGACCTGAGAAGTGCAAAAAATATTTTTCAGTCACCTGAACTTTTATCTGTCTTCT
Organism: Jacana jacana; assembly: GCA_013400555.1. Taxonomy (NCBI): domain Eukaryota; kingdom Metazoa; phylum Chordata; class Aves; order Charadriiformes; family Jacanidae; genus Jacana; species Jacana jacana. The sequence goes on from VZTM01001407.1 coordinate 23,482, forward strand.
TTTTGCCCCACTTCAGTGTTCATCAGAGGCATGATGTAGGGATCACATTGCTTGCAGGCTCACGGCTTTAATCATTTATAAAGCATGATCCACAGAGGGCTGAAAAGAGCACCTGAACCTGTGTTCATTACAATTCACTACTTTATTCCAGTGCTTCCAGGTTGTGTTTTTATTACATCTCTTTCTCAATAAGCAAGCTTTGGAAAGAAAATGCTAATAATGTTAAGCTGTGTTTACAGCCTGTTGATATGACTGCCTTTTTTATTTTGTTTTGAGGCAAGAGGCAGCAGCTGGTTCATATTAGTACCAACTTGAGAACTTCATTCTCAGTAACTTCACTCCCCCAAAATTACAGTTTACTGGACCTCAGTCAGTAACAAAGATAAAAGGTTGGTTTTCCCATGTATTATACAATATTTGGAATGAGTTTGTATATTACTATATTACTTTCTGAAACACAGTGGAGTTCTTCAAACTTCTTTTGTAGCACTACTTTAAGGCTACAACTGCCAGCTCACACTGAAACGAACTAAAGTGTGCAACTAGAAGAAATGGCCATTAAAAAAAGTTTGCAACAAGTTTTGAAATGCTGCCACTCTGATGTTAATTTCTTCCTTATTTATGCAGAGCTTTGCTGAATCACCATTGTGAAAATACATCTGCTAATTATTAAGCCAAAAGCAAAGGCACTCCCTAAAGTGGGATTGAAGGATCACTGCAGAGGAATTCTTCACCTTCCTACCAACATACCTCAACACTTCTCAGTCCAGCAGGAAGGGACCAGTTATGCTCACAGGGATATTGACAGAGCAGCATATATTTCACTGCTGTTATTTTTAAGCCATACCCCCAGAAAAAGAAAATGGAAGAATTTCAAAGCTTGACTCCAACACAATACTTCAACACAAATCTTGCACATCACCATGCTTCCACTGACACCTCCTACGTACACCTATCACACACGCTTTACTCAATTTGCTGTTCACGTCCATAAACACATGCATTTTTGCTTTCGAGGTTCTAGTTTTAGTATCATAAACAGACAAGGGAAAAGGGGCTACAATAATGTTTCAAAAATATCAGCTCAGCTGAAAGCAACTCCTTTAAAATGGAGATACTGCCCAGATGTACGTCAGCCTGTGAAAATGACTTCAAGGCAGTAAGGACTGCATTAGGACAGTAATGGCACATTAGTGCCCAAAATCATCATCATCATCTATTACTTGTGAAGAAGTCGCTCACAAGCAAAACACTGAAGGAAAAGAGCCATGAAATGAGAACAGAACAGTGATGAGCTGAAGACCCTCCAACCATACAGAAGAAAAATTAATCTTTAATTATACATGCTAGTAAAATGGAATGGTTAAATAAGGAGGTTTCAGGGCAAAGTTCCATTTCTATGCTCTTTATTCTCTTTGATTAATTCTATTTACAGAACCAAAAGCAGATAATTTAGCAAGCTCCATAACAGCAGTATTTTAATAAGAAAATAACTGAATATTCATGGATTTGTTACTGATTTCTGTCTGCTCCCAGAATTCTGTGAGACTTTTTTAGTAAATTCTTTTCATAACGACATTGAAGTAATATAATAAAGCAGAAAACATGAAGAAGCATAATGGGAGGGTAGTGGCCTCCTCCCCAGACCTGAAGGGTCTGTGTTCTCTAGCACACCCTTCCCTAGACCCAAGGTTCTGCCTCTGCCTGGCACCTGGAGAAAAATTAACCCCCTTGCACTGTTTACCCATGGCTACCAGCAGATCCAGAAGCCACCGTCACAGCAGATGGCAACTGTATTGCTGAGGCACGACAGAAGAAAAGAAGGAAAGACACCTGTCTGCTGCTGCACCCGCAGCGCAGAATTAGCGCGGGCAAAGTCAGTAATGAGTATGACCTGAACCCGCACGGGAAATAACAGCACTTTTCCCCAGAACTGCTCATGTTCACTCTCCCTGTACGTACCCACGGAATGAAACGCAGCCAGCGTCCAACAGAATGAAATATTACGGTCTCGCAGCTCACATCCACAGGGGACAGCTGTCACTTCAGACTTGGTGGCAAGACATGTCGTGCCCTCCCGTTACCCATACCACCATCAGGCGTTACAGCTCGAGGCGTTGTGGCACAAGCGACCGGTTTCTCTCGGACAACCCTCATCTACTCAGGGATTCGTTTCCCCTGCTTTTTAGTGTTTATTTTTAAAGCCTTAGGACCCCAAGCAGCGAGCAGCCTCGCAGACGCGGCGTGCACAAGTGCTCCCACATTTACCCCGCAGCCGTTGGTGCCGGTAACGCGGACGGGATGAGATGCCAGCCAGCCCGCCCGGTGGCGGGCCGTGCCGCAACAGCTCTGAACCTCCCCGCCCGCCACCGGGGAAAGGCGAGCAGCACGCCCCCAGCCGCCGGCGCTAACCCTGGCTGGCGACCGGAGCCGCCAGACGCTCCCTCCCCCGGGTCCCCGACCCCCGCACGGCGGGAACCGGCTGAACTCCAGCCCGCAACCCCGGCCGTGTCTCCCTGCGGCGGCGGCCGAGAG
>VZTM01001407.1:34557-51651 GCA_013400555.1 Jacana jacana
TGACCTCACAAGTCAGTAAAACTTGAGTCATCAACTGCTCCAGTGTGATGTTGAGTTACATTAGCAAATCTGACCTGTTCCTGAAAGAGAAGCTTTTCTTTCCTGGTTGTTTTCAGTAATTCCTAGGGATCGGGGTATAAGATAATTAATGTACAATTGTGTAGGCACAAGCGTTTGTGTGGTAAGGCAAGTCTGTGCTGAAAAGGCAGGCATGAGTTCAGTTAGGCTAAAGAGCTAAAGCTGAGAACTGTACTGGAGTTATTACCCTAACAGTCCTATTCTTTATTTCAGTATAAAGAATGGCTAGATGGCATTCCACTGCCACGCCTGTACTCGCTGTCGCGTACTTTCTGAAACAGCTTCAGGAAAGTGAACTTACATTTTGACTGTAGTGTTAGAGATATGCTGGGTCAATAATTCAGTTTCAGTGACCTAATGCTAATAGTGGGACACTGCCAATTCTTTCCAGTGGTCTAATTTTTTGGTCACTATTTACCTCTTTTTAGTACATTTAATTCTTTGTCTTGTATATTTAAGGGAAAATTATCCAGTAGGCCTCTTGACTTGAATGATGCTTATGTGAGAGTATAAATGAAAGGACACTTTCACTTTGGTACTGCTTCTGGTCAAAATAATCTTTAAAATACATCCAGTTTGTGTTCTTGGTACATAAACTTGGCTGGTTTGCTTATCCATGTCTTATGAGGATTGATTGAGGTAGCTGGGATTGTTTAGTTTGAGGAAGAGGAGGCTGAGGGGAGACCTCATCCCTCTCTACAGCTGCTTTTAAAGGGCATTGTAGAAAGGTTGGTGCTGGTCTCTTCTCATGGGCAATGAGCGACAGAACAAGAGGGAATGGCTGCAAGCTGCAGCAGGGTAGGTTTAGGCTGGACATTAGGAAAAAGGTTTTCACAGAGAGAGTGGTCAGTCAGTGGAATCAGCTGCCCAGGGAGGTGGTGGAGTCACCCTCCCTGACTGTGTTTAAGAGTAGATTGGATGTGGTGTTGAGGGATATGGTGTAGGGGAGAACTTGTAGAGTAGGGCTGATGGCTGGACTTGATGATCCCAAGGGTCTCTTCCAATCTAAATGATTCTATGAGAGGTGTCGGTACTAAGAGCTGCAAACTTCAGTCACACGTTATATACACATTGTTGAAAACCTGTTGTACCAGTTTGACTGAAACAATTTGGGATTTTTACTTACAGTGCACAACAGGGGAACGGTGACCAGTTAATTTTCTGACATTTAACAGGAGTGGTCTTCCCACGTAATTCACTGAAAGCCCAGAGACACAAGTGGTGTGTTTGTTGTTTTGAGCAACTTAAAATAGAAGTTCCAGATTCTTTCTCAAGATCGGTGAGATGCCTTGCCTTAGTATTGTGCATCTGAGTATCTGTAAAATTATTCTCAGTTGCTACAGGATAAACTGCAAGTGAAACCCATGAAATCAATAGAGAGAAGCTAAGTTTACCTGGATGTAATGGAGAAGAGGAACTGGCTGCCTCAGTTGCTTTAGAAACACAGAGTAAACAAAAATAAGCCATGAGTCACGTTGCATGTTTGCGAGGGGTGGAAGAATTGTTGGAGTGCACTGAAACTTGTATATGCTATTTTAAACTTAATGGTGGGCACGGTTTGGACCAGAAACTAGCCTGGTTATATGTAACTGTTAATAACTAGACTTGTTAATAAGAGAGCCTCAGGAAGACTGGCCTCTGGCTTCTTTCCTGTCTTCACATAGCTAATCTGCTTCCTGTGCTTTCTTGCAGCTTGAAGCTGTTTTCTCCCACTTACTCCACTTCAAGCTCTAACGTGGTGTCAAATTCAATAAAATCCTGTTTACCACTTGGTAAAAAACTACTTTATTAATGAAGTTGCATATTGAATCATCGTATTTATGTTTGGAGAGGCAGAAGTGGTCTTATAGTTACTAATGAGTAAGGAAATGAGATGCGGAAATACTACACAGTGTGGTAAAGTGTTAGCTGCTGAACTGCTCAGTCCAGCCAACATAGTGGCACTTGGGGTGGGAAGACTGTGGGGTATCCTAAACTAGAGTAGGCTTTTGTGCCTCATGGCTGGGTCGAGGTCTCAGGAGTGGTACTGTTGTTACGTTCTACCTACAGGTCTGGGTTAGGTTTCCAAAGATACTCTTGCAGGGCTGGGTTCCATTGTATGGGATGGAATTCATGTACACATGGAGTCTTGGTCACGGTCCTTCTGGGGGGGGCGAAGCTGCTTCCTGGTTAACTACTGGTAAGGGACCATGTGAGTGTTCCTGCAAAGTCAGTTAGTTCATCCTAAATTGTCATCCTTGTGGTATAAATCAGTGTTTGTGCTACAGGTAATACTTTCCTCTTTTCTCTTGAAATGTAGATCCTCTCTAGAAGGAATATACAAGTCTTTAAAAGATACAAAACTGCTGTCCATTTGAGTAATAGACTACTGGTATACTCTTTTTATTTCACCTTTCATCAGTTGTCTTGGCAGTGTTTATTAATGTTTAATGTACGATGAGATACTCTGTTATGTGAAGTAATGTTGTAGATAGGAGAATTGATGCGAAGCCACGTGGTAAGCTTTGGAGGTAGGTTGCATGTCCCTCTAAGGAAGAATAATTTTTGACCCGTAGCAGGACATCATAGCACAACGTGACTGAAGCTCCTGACTTTGTGTTCTACTTGACCTGCCTCCTGTCAGTATCTGACAGACAAAGGTAAACCACTGGAAAATCTAAAATGTGTGCTGCTTAGAGGCTGCCAGGACAACTCCTGTTTTATATTGTAGTACATTATCTGCCAGGAATGGGTGACTTTGCAAAGCTTTACAAAAGATTCCTGACATAGTATGTCAACCCTTTACCCAGAAGGAATTCAGTGTAGTGACAGTACCAAATGGCACTCTGCAAGCAACTTGGACAGGTATTATATGATTGCTTTGATTAGCAGAGTTGTCCAGTAAAGATACAAAATAGATGCTGGGCTCAGATCTCAAATGATCTCATTCCATGTCTTCAGCAGAATGCTGCGAGTCACTTAGGGGGGAGTACCATAAATGGTGCCAGGGGTTATACAAAGTACTATTTTTGTTCACCCTTTCCTTTTGTTGCAATCAATCCTTACAGTAAACCTGTAGTAGGTGAACCCTGTATTTCAAGCTTCAGTTTGGGGTAGGAGCAGCCAAGCATTCAAATTCAGGTACTACTTATAGATTGAGTCCTGAAGCTTTCAGTGGAAAGATGGTATTGAAATGAATAACTACATTCTGGAAACAGTATAAAGATCTTATTTGGACTGACTCTCTGTCAGGTTTTGATATAAGTCTTTGGCTACGTTAAGGCTCCTTTGGATGAAGAAACAGTGAGAGGAGCCCCTGTGCGGTGGAAACAGGGCCCAACGAGACTACATTCTTAGCCATCAGAATATGGTCTGTTTAGAGTAATGGACTCTGTTTATGAAAATTTTAGTCCAACAAAGTCTAAAAATACTCAGAACACTTGATGAGTGTTGCTGCATTTAAACCAAAGAAAATTCAGAATTCCGACAAGGGAGGCAGGCCCCTGTGCTGTGTTAGTGCCGGGTCTCAGTGCGAGAGGGCGGGTGAGAACAGGGCCAGGTGTGTACCGGTTCCTTCTGTGCTTTTCTCTGGCCTCTGAAAGCTACAGCAGGATAGTGCTTTAGAGCTTGAATTTATATCTTAGTCCAGAAAGCACATACTTGTTTAGGGACTGAGCTAAATATGTCCTTAAATATTTCTTTTTATTAAGATTCTTGAACTTTTCTTGGGTTTAGTAACCTCCCTTGCATGACAAAATTAGAAGGCTAGTAGACCAAATTAATTGAAGCCTCTTCATGATGTTGCAGCTTGGCTGGAAGCATACAAAAAGCACTAGTTTCTTTGGCAACTTTCTAGAAGAACTATGGTTATTTCTGATCAGACGATATCTACTCTTACAAATTATTATCCTACGTGACCTGCAGATTCACAGCCTTTTGAGCTTTAGCACTTTAATGTCTGGGTGTCATTCTTTATGTGAAATTAAGCTTTCTCTTACCTTAATAGTATGCCAAAAACCGGTAATATAGATTTAGAGTAGGTAAGATTATGCCCGATGGTGAGGACTTAATTGTGAGATAACAGAAATATCTTCAGCAATACATCTGACTTCAAACACTCTTAATTTCAACGTGTGCAGCTCCAGGCACTTTTAACTGCTGTAGCCTCCATGTCTCCATATGAAAGAGCAAGATAAGTGGTTTGGTTTTTTATTACACTTCAAACATCCAAGGAGATAAAATATTTTTATTTTCTTTGTGCTGAACAGTGACAGGGTACAGTGAAAGATTAATTCTTCTTGTTGCTGCAAAGTGCAAGAATGCCAGGCACCAAATATGGGAACCCCCATCTCTGGAAGATCTCTTAACTGTGTGTTGAAATCCTTTGCTAAATCCCTGTCTTGGGACAGCAGTGTGTCCCAGGTAAACAAAGTAAACTGGTAAATCTTTTAAGATGACTGTAAGGTGGGGATGTCTCTGTAGCAGAGTAGTCTTATTTAATGGAAAAAGTCAGTCTACCAAGTATGTTCAAAGTAAAAAATACCAGTGAAAATTGCAAGGAATGATGGATGAAGGTATGAGGGATAGTTTGCATCTCCCATTTATGCTGTTTCAGATTCTTGGAATCTAATTCATAGCAATGAGTTGAGAGAATTTATCCAGGTCCTGAGGGAGCAGCTTTTGCAAGGCGTATTAGAGAGCATACTCACAACCAGCATCTCTTCCTTTTTAGGCTCATTTTATAGAGATTCTGTTACCTGAACTGAACCAGTAAGAAGACCTCTGTTAGTACTCTCCTGCTGCGGAGGAGAGTGGTGCTCAGAACAAAAAAGGAAGGGGAAGCGTGGCATCTCTGCTACTGCCAAGGGCACAAGCCTGCTGTGCCGGAGCTGGGGACTCCGTTAATGTCTATCTGTGGCAGGTTTCAAGGGCCTGCTTGGGCACTGCTTACGTGTTGGCAGTATCCTTTGGGAGGGAAGCGAATAAATATGAATGCAGCAGTGGAACAACTTGGAAGGTCTTTGGAGGCAACGCAAATTACTGTTTTGCTCCAAATGCAATGTTTTATAGAATTACTGGCCGTTGGCAGTCTAGTTTGTTAGTGGGTTATGTGGACTTGGTGGTTGGGGTATAATGCTGTGTGCACACATCCTCGGGTCCTTTCCTTTTATGCTGGATTTATCTCCCAGCTGATGCAGTTTGACAAGACTGACTTTAGTAATATTTAATACGGATTTTTGGGTTATCATTGTATGTCATAAATTTGTGTAGTCTTGGGAGATGGAAACACGAAAACAACAGAATTTTTTAGCAGTATAGGCTATGTATCTAGTAAAGAAAAAAGTTGCATATGTTTGACCTGTGAGTGAATTTGGCTTCCAATAAGATTACAGTCTAGTAACTTAAAAGTGTAGAATACAGAGCTGTGCAATGACTGCCACTGTTTTGGAGGTGAAGGGAGAAAGAATAGGAAAAGTGGAGGAGAAGGGAATATTGTGATTGGTTTTAGATATAGTACCTCTGGTTTTAAAAGAAATTGTGAAATTTGACATTTGTGAGTGCCCAAAGACATGATGCTGTTGTTACTGTGGTGCTGGTGCTTTTTCTGTGCAGTATTTGTAAGTGTGCCCTTTGGAACTCTAGTCATAGATTGCAGAACAAGGAATTGCTAATTGCGCCAATTATGTATCTTTAAGTGTTGTTTTTTAACTTGTATCTTTTAGATATGATGATAGGAATCCAGAAACACCCACTAACTTCATGATGGATCACTTCCTTTTAAATATTCTATAAATTATATTAATTAGGTGAAATAGCAAGCTGATGATTGGTAATACCACCCTCTTGTACTGAGCAGCCTCTCCTTTGATGCACAATTCAGTTTTGTAACCAGAATGTGAAGGCTTATGCACAACACAAAAATAATGATCCTAGAACAATATAAAAATTAAACTGTGAATTTAAGAGAGAAGCCTAAATAAAAGCATTTAGATTTCTAGTGTCTTGCTCCCTCTGTCTTTATGTTTTAGGTATAGATGTATTAAAGTTCGAAATTTTGGCATAGAGTAGTCTAATAATTCATTAGGCAGCTTCCAGAGTGTCAGAATTTTTAGGTGTATATGAAGCCTTTCTGTAATTCTTCTGATTGTTTTTTTTTCCCTCAACAGTCTGCTGGCTTACGTTTTCACACCAAATACAGGGGTCTTCTGGAGGAGTAGGAATTCAACACTGCAACATGCTTTATATAATTCAGAAATGTAAAAATAAATTTCTGTGGTGTTTTAGTCTATTTGTGGCCTTTCGCATTGGTGTTGTCTTGCTGTACTAACAAAATATACAGCAGAAAAAGAACAAAGGCAGCAGAATAAAAAAAGGAGAAAAGAAAAAGGCAGCAGTGTCCTGGCCAGGAAGGCCAGCATAGGAGCGTTGTACTCAGTATACATGAAGGCCCCTAGCACCAAAAGGAAAGATCATCTAAAGTGTCTTCCTAATATCTATTAGTAGTTAACAATTCTTTATGTGGCCACCATTTCACTTGATCTAGTGAATTATTTTCATTGCTTGGGGTGAAAGTTTTTAGACAATGAGAACAGAAATGGCACACCTTAAAAAATAAACATTTTCCTCTTGGGGCTGGGCACACGTAAAGGTGAGGTGCTCCCAGAGTAAGTCTGTAACAAGAAATGGCAGGTTTTATGTGGCAAGCACATTGAACATTGTTTCCCAGGACTTCTAAGTGAGGACTGGCATCTAGTTTGGTTCCTGCTCTATTGTTGTAAGCATGCCTATTTTAAAACGTGTCCGGTTCTCCTCCCTCAGAGAAGTTGGTGAACCAGGAACTGGCACAGTGACAAATGGTTGTAACTATGCAAAATCTGGTAGTATATTACATGCAGAACAGCAGAGTTGGACCCCTTGTTGAACTGAAGCGAAGGTGACTGAATGTTGGAAGAGGTTGCCTGGGGAGGCTGTGGAATCTCCATCCTCGGAGATGTCCAAGACTCAATTGGATGTAGTCCTGCACAACCTGATCTGATTAGATCTAATTAGATGTGCTTTGAGCTGGTGTTGTGCTTGGTGGCCTCCAGAGGTTCTTTCCAACCTTAACTATTATTTGATGGTGTGAATGGGCAGTTTGTAGCTGAGAGTAAGTCTTGCCACAGAATCAAGTGTCTTCCTGCTGGCTGTGCCCACGGGGTATATAATCCCCCCTGAGGGAGCCTGTGCCCTCCAAGTGGAAGGCAGGCTCCTTTCAGCATTCCTATTTGTTCCACAAACTTGCCAATTACTGGTTTTAATCTGAAACTTTGACAGTCACATAATTAGTACATTTCACAGGCAGCAAGAGGCTTTTGTTTGTATGAACTTTTAGGTTTGTAATGTGAGAAAAATGCATGTAGCTGCTGAGGAAAAGCATACATTTTTGTTCCCTGTTGCTTCTGTTCTGCTGTGCTGGGAGTGGCTGAGACTGTCTTAAAGTCTGGAAAGTACCTGTAAAAACAAGTGGTGAATGGAGAGTGCATGCTTTTCTTTTTCTAGTTGTAGCAATATAAAATCCGCTCATTTGGCAGATGAAATGAAAGGTGACCTTCCCACACGTTAATTGCCAGCTCTCTAAACCTCCTAGGAATTTCCGTTTTCTTTGGCTCACCTCATCCTCAGCAATGGAGGTTTTGTAATTGCTATTTAGTTAAAGTTTTGTCATGTCTGTGAGCCAAACCAACACTTTCCTTGTTCTACATTTTCGTTTGTGTATTTCCAGATAGCAGTAGGGAATAGAAACAATTTGCATTGATTAGAATTCACTCCAAGTGTGTGTGACTGCCTCAGAAATTACCTCCTCTCAGTAGCCTGTGGGAGTCCAGCAGGATGCTCAGATCCGAGATGAGCATCCAGCAGGATGCTCAGATCCCGGGTGTGAGGTGCCGTGTGTGAAGTACTGGGTGGGTTGACATTGCAGTGTCTTTGAGGTGGGGGGCTCTTTTCTGGCTAGAAAATTTTTTAATAGTGGGGTTTGTTTTGTGTGTGTTTGTTTTTTTTTCTTAATATGTTTGTTTGGGGTTGCTTTGTTTGTTTAGATTTTTTTTTTTTTTTTTTGAATGGTTAATTTATTAGCCTTTCTTAATTTCTTGTTAGAAGCTCCTGGTCAGGAATGCATCCATAAACTTGAATAAATGTCAGCTTTTTTTTTTTTTTTCATCATGGGAAATTGTGAACAGGGGCAAGGGCGTGTGAATATATTGGCAGTGGCATGAAACTGAATTGCTGAGTATAGTTTTGTTGACAGGTTATTAGTAGAAATTACAATCAAGCTGGATTTAGGAGTGTATTGAGAACACTATTTTTCTAAGACGATACCAAAAGCCTTTGTCTGATTGTGCAGCAGCTTGAGTTGATTTTATTATGCATAACTTGTTGTATTATGGGAGGTAAATAATTTGCTGCTTAGTTCACTATGGAGTACCACATAGTCTTCCTTCTTTCCATTGAGAAATCTATGATAATCTTACAAATTTTGTTTTTTTTTTTTAAATTAGATATTAAAGTACATTTCTTCTCACAGAGAGATAGGAGAGATAAAGGAGGTAACAGAAATGTATTCTGATGTCTTCATTTTTTTTTCGGACACCTGGAACAAATTTCAATTTCCTTTATGTTTAGTTTCTGTAGGCGGGAACTTGTTGCACTCGGGTCTTTTGAGGACTTCTACTAATTATAGTGGACTAAACAAAATGATTAAAACCAGATTTTGCAGATTAGAACAGCCATGCAAATCTTGTTGAGTTACTTTACTTGGAAACCACAGTTGCACAAGGCAGTTTGCAAAACAAGATATTTGGAAGAAGTTTTGGCATATGCTCTATGTGTAACCTGAAGTGCTCTGAAACTTACTGTGAATTCATGGGGAGATCCTGCTGTCTGCTTGGGCTCCTGTTTGGCTGGTGTGGAGTGTAGCCCCTGCAGAATTTCACACATTGAAGGAAACCACAGGGTGGTCTGGTGCCCAAACTTTCCCCTTAAGTTTGATGTTCTAGAGGGGAATTTTGGGGTGTATTTCCCTGTGTGTTCTGCCAGAGGAGGTGACAGCACTCTGAAAGCGTGAGAGTGGATGGAAACCGTGGTGTTGGTGTCTGGTGGCCCTTGCCTCTCCTCAGCCCCTCTGCTCTTCTGTAGCCCTCCCTGTGGGGAGCAGCCCCTGCTGGGGCTAATAAATCCTGTGGAGCTTGTTAGCCTGGGCTTTGCTCTTCTCTGGGCTTTGCCTTTGAAGAGAAGCATAGGCAGTCACAGCCTGATGCCGGGGGGGGGCTGCTGTAATTTTCCTTTTTAAAAAAATATGTTTTCACACACAAAGATGGCAAAGTATTCTGGCCCTTTATTGAAGCGTATGCCTAGGCTGTATTTCAGACTTGTTTCCTGCAGCATTGGCAATTGTATCCCCTGCATTCAACTCATACTTAATTTTACATGTACCTGTTTCTTATCTGCAGGGCAGTTACTAGGAAGCACATGCAAAAATGGAAGATAACTGTGCTTCTCTGCTACAAGTCTGTTTGTTTGTTTTGAATTTACGTCAAGGCTTCAGTTTGAAGCAGAAAGTCCTGCCTTCTCGAACCCTGGGGGATGGAAGTGCTAGTTAGGCAAGACCTTTGGGGTTTTTTTGTCATATTAAGTTAAATACTTGATTGCTATTTGTATTTTTAGCTTTACAATTCATAATTAATAGACCACTAGATTAAAGAGGATAGTTAAGACTGTGTTTGCTTAACTTTACTGACATATTGACAAATTTCATGTATAACCAGGAAAGTCGCAGGCTTAGAGTTGTTCTCTTTCAGGATTTTGTTCTGTCCCCCACCACCTCCTCCACAAATTACTTGATATCTGTAGGTGTAAATTGCCAGTGCTGGTAAGAAATGTTTAAATCTTTGAATAGGGAAGTTATGTAAATAATAAAGAATGCTTTCTTTTTATCTGCTTTTGCTGCTGAGTGTTTTCTCTCTTTATGAAAATACCAAGAGTGTGTTAAATTCTGGAAAGAAAATATAGCTCTGAAGTGTATGCATAGCTGTTCTCCTGATTTGGCTCCCAAAGGGACCAATATGATGGTTTGGGTTTTTTTGTTGTTTTGTTTTGTTTTTATAATAATAATAAAAAAGCAGCCAGTGTTGTGTGGTGCTACTTTGTGACCTTCTGTAATTTGAAGAAGTAAAATGTTTAATTTTTCTCAACAGAAAATTTTTAAAGCTGGAGATACTAACCAGGATGGACAACTGGATTTTGAAGAGTTTATGCAGTATCTTAAAGATCATGAGAAAAAGATGAAACTGGCATTTAAGAGCCTGGACAAAAATAACGATGGTATGCCTTAATTTATTTGTTAAAATGTTGTCTGAAGATACTGTGGATTAAAAGTTATCATCATTTATATTCTTTGTCAAAACTGGAGACAGGAAATTGTGAATACGGAACCCCTACTTCTTTTCCTCAGTAAGATCATAATTATGGTTTGTTATAGAATGAATAAATAATATAGTATTTTTTATTTCTTTTTATTATCTTCCAGGTCCATTGATCTGGGGCTCTAAGTTCCCCAGATGGAGAAACTCTAAGGAAGTTTCTATATATCTATTAAGATAAAATAGTTTTTAACTCACTGAATGATTGCATCTCATTTGGTTACATGATTTTAATGTATTTACCTTCGTTCAGTCCTTTTAGTAGACAATCAAAATACATCATCTGTGTTTAACTTGATTTTACATTATCTTTGCCATTATGTAGGTGTTACAGTAGAACTTAAGTGAGTTCCAAGGTGCTAAGTGTATTAAGTTGTCTGTTGTAACTGTTCTAACTATGTATCGTCTTTCTTTTAATGTTTCAAGGAAAAATTGAAGCATCAGAAGTCGTCCAGTCCCTCCAGATATTGGGTATAAACATTTCAGAAAAACAGGCAGAAAAGATCCTGCAAAGGTCAGGTCATTGTATTGTTAATTATCATATTTTTGTATAGTTTATTTTACAAATAATGTATTGTTAATTATTATATTTTTAGTATAATCCAGAGAACAAGAGAAATGGGATTATAACTTTGAAAGGTGTTGGCATCTTCAATGGTAACTTTATAGGAATTCTCACATATTGCAACTGTTCCTGGGTGATAGTAAATCTAGTCACTGTTAGAACATCTAGCTCAGGGAGGACAATCTTATCTCATTTCCCTGTAAATGTTATTGATAGTATGAAATTTTATGTTATGTTTTTAAATGGAATATGCCAGATGCACTTGGATGAGAAAAGCATAGTGTTGAAAGGCCATAGCAGGTTCAGCCTTGAGGTTGTCTTGAATTTACAGTCAGTTGCCACTGATACAATGGCCAATCTTAAAAAAAAAAATAAAGGCAACAGGACAAAACCCCATCCCCACTACCGTTTCCTTATGTAGTTCAATTTCTTTTCAGTATTGATGCTGATGGGACAATGACAGTAGACTGGAATGAGTGGAGAGATCATTTTATGTTTAACCCAGCTACAGACATTGAGGAAATAATTCGATATTGGAAACACTCCACTGTAAGTTCAACCTTTCTTTTAACTTAGTGCAGCTCTTAAGTTCATCTCTGCTGGGTTAATTGGCAGTATGGAATGTAACAACTTCACAGTTGCTATATTTCAAGCATACCTGTCTTAAAGATTGTTTGGTTTTCTTTCTCACTTCATGCTCTCCCATTTATAAGCAGGAATGTGTGGTCCGAGTTTCCTCAGAACAAAAAACTTGATCTAAACTTTGCCAATAATTATCAGTAATTCTTAGGAAGCAATCCTTTTTTTTTTCCCTTTTGATATATTCAACAGAAGGATGATAACCACAATAATAAATCTTTTTACTTTACTGTACATTCTTATGTTCAGTGCTTTTGATGTGTGGAAACAATTTATAAAAGCATTTTAGCTGTTTCTTCAGTTGAAATTAGTTCAGCATTTATATAGGAATATTATCATTATCATCAAAGCACCAGTGTCATTAGCAATGGTTTTCTGTGTATGTGTCCTCACCTTTCCTTGGGCTATAGAATGTCATTTAAGAATGACAGAATATATAGTAATAGGCTATCCATTGCACAGGTAATTTTTTAAAAATGAATAATGAGTGGAGCTCTTGCCACCTCAGTGACTAAATGTTAAGAACAAACAATAAGGTGAGTAAGCCAGTAGTAATCCTCTTTGCTAAATATCCTTCCTGTAGATAGAGACAGTTATCTTTGAATATAGCGAGACCGTTCATATCTTCAGGTTTTATTCAGCATTTCCAGAATAAAAAACAGTTTATGAGATCTGAAAGCTTTGAGTGTTTCACAGTGTACAACCTCAATTTCAGAAAATGCTTGCTAAAAGGGAGTTAGCTCCCTCTTTGCTGAAGAAAACACCTGAAGCACTGCTATGAGATCAGGTAGTCCTGGTCCCTGCTTACCTGGTGGAAAAAAAACCCTTTGCTTTTATAAAATGCTTTGTATTACTGTTATTAAACATAAGTTCTGTTCTTTTTCTTATGGAATGTCATTAGTTACTCCCAAGAAACAATTTTATCAGTCTCTTGTGATGTTCCAGTGTAGCAGTCAGCTGAGGACCCAGTTATCACAGCAAGCAAAATCCAGCTATATGGCGGCACAGCTGGTGTTTCAGATAAGAGCAGATGTGAGACCTCACATGCCTGGCTGGCATCAACAGCTCTTCCATTTCTGTTTTTACTGCAAAATATTAACTGCTGTCAGACTCTTCTAAGCAATTGCTGCATGTATAATTGTTAGGACTTGGTAGCTGTGGCCTTTCTGTTATAAACACCCTCAAATTTAGCATTATATCTTAGTTGTACTTTGGGCTTGGTAGATGCAAGGATTAAACGGTGGTAGACATGCATAATATCTCTAAAAATGTTGCAATTATTTTGAGAGTTATGATTGATCTTTTGATGATTCCATATGATTGAGCAACTGATGACACCTGAGTTGGAAAGCACAAATGTCAGAAAGATGAAAGGATTTTTTCACTTAATATGTTCAGTGTTCAATGTCCAGAATAGTTGGTGGTTATCCTGTTTGTCCAGTGGGTATAGCTATAATCTACATCCTGCAATTCTTGTGTTCGAAGCAACCAAGACAATGTTCAGTCTATTTAGCAGATAGGGAATGCGGCGTAAATTAGGGACGCAGTATCTGCAGCAGTAAATCAACAATAGTTAAGGAAAAGTTTCAGTTAACATGAGTCAGTACTGATCAGTACTTAGCAGTTATTAAAATGTTCTTGCTTCTTTATAGGTTTAGTTTATTCATAATATTGGCTTTGCATTATCTGTGGTGTATTTTTCTCATATATCATGGTTATAAATTGTATGTAGATCAGAGTAGTTTAAGTGATATGTAAGATTTCACAGTCTTATGTCTTGGACAGTTTTATTGTTTAATTCCATAGTAATGTTCTTCTTTGATCAAACTGAATGGTATTACAAACATGAACCTCTTAAGGGAATGTCAAACTTTTATATCTGGAGAAAAAGTCATTAATGTGTCTTTCAGTGTAACTGATGACAAGAAAATTTATAAAGTGTTCCAAGCTTGTGATTTTGTAAGATAATACACAGCAGTTACTGGAAATGCAATACTCCAGTATATCAGCTATGGAAATACTACTTTAAGATGTTAGGGTGGGTGGTAGGAAATCCCATATATGTGTGAATAAATTATCATGAGAGAAAAATCTCTTGTTAGCATCTTTAGGAGATTACCAAGCTAATCCCAAAGGGCTGTCTGGTGAAAGGTTAGCTGCAACGTATAAGCATTTGAGCTTTAGTGCTGACTGTAAAGGTCTACTGATCCTGGCAGAATGTCTTTCTTTGGGCCATACTCAAGGCAGAAATTTATCCTAATTTCTGATGATGATGGTGCAGCCTTTGAAGTGGTGGGTCTGTAGTGTTGTTACTCAATCTCTGTGTAAAAGTAATTAAAAGTTGCTGTTCATTGAATAGCAATATCAATCCATAACAAGAAATTATAGAATGGAAATTAGAGAATTTTTAAAATTATTTTTACTAGGGTGTTATTTACCTATTCTCAGGTGTTAGGTTAATTTGGAATTACAACTGTTGAGTAAATTGAGATTATGGAAGGATAGTTATTTGCACATCTTTGCTTTGGATTCTAATAGGTGTTGGATATAGGAGATAGTTTGACTGTTCCAGATGAGTTCACAGAGGAAGAGAAGAAGACTGGACAGTGGTGGAAACAGCTGTTGGCAGGAGGACAGGCTGGTGCTGTCTCTCGAACAGGTACAGCACCGTTAGACCGCCTTAAAGTGATGATGCAGGTAGGTGCAATGTTCAAGAACTGCATAGTTTCAGTGTATCACTTCAGCTTTTAGAGAGCTGTTATGGAAAACTGATGGCCAAACACATTACCTAAATTCTGGAAGTATAGTTACATTTTGACAATTTCCATATTTTGAATTCAATAAAGTTGTCTTTTCCAGTTGTCTTTCAATAAAGTTGTCTTTGGTTACACATTGGCAAAAATGTAAACAAAATATAGTATTTGTGCCACTAAAATTAAGATTTTTTTCAATAGTGGATGTGTTTTTACTAGCTGATATATTTAAGTGATTTAATGTTTTACAAACAAATCAGAGCGGTGTTCTTTACTGTGACTTTGGTTTAACTTAGGTTCATGGTTCAAAATCAAACAAAATGAATATAGCCAGTGGTTTCAAGCAAATGTTGAAAGAAGGTGGCGTCCGATCACTCTGGAGAGGAAATGGTGTCAACGTTATGAAAATAGCTCCTGAAACAGCTATTAAATTCTGGGCTTATGAACAGGTAGGATGACAAATCAGGAATGAAAATAATAGTAAATAAAATACTATATTGCTCTCGCTGTTCATTATTTGCAGGAGTTTTTATTATTGTTGGAGACTTTGTAATTTAGAGTGACTTTAAAATTTAAAGTAGGCTGTTTATTCTGTTAATAGAATACTTGGAATTACTCAGATTTTGCTATTATATTTTAAGCAGTGTAAATAAACTGTCAGATTTTAAACTGTCTTCCAGTGTGCATAGCTTTATATGGAGTACTGCATTAATATCTAGTGTGTTGCTTTGAAGTGACAACAACCAAAAACTTAGCACGCCACACTAGCTGAACTTACACAGGATTCTTTCTAAGTCAAATATGATGCTGTGTAAGATGCCCTCATCCTGGATTTCAGAGTTATATTTACCTCTGAATCGGCTTTAAGTATCGTGTTAAGGCAAATCCTCCTTTGGAAAATGAACTCCAGTTCTGGTGTAGTTAAATGATCTTTGTTTTTCCTCTGTAGGGCTTGCTAGTGCCTTGGCTAAGACTAAGTGAACACATTGCACATCTCTGTAAAACTATGAAATAAAAGCAACAAAGTCAAGTAAACTTTGGACATTTTAAGACTGAGTAGCAGATTTTGATGCCAGAGAGTAACTTTGAACATATTATTTCTTACTCTTCATCAGCTCCCAAAAGACAGAGGGTGCATTATTGCACTGTGATGTCTCTGTCTTGAATGACAGTTGCGTACAGCTCTCTGAGTGTCTCTGGGAACGTGCTAGTGTTTTGTTCTTTGACTGGAGAACTGGATCTGCAAGGGAGTCGGGTCCCTCTTTCTTACCTGGGGGTCACAGCGTGGGTACCCTTGTTTTGGCTGTTTGTAGAATACTTGACAGTGTTTAATGTAAAGGATTCTTGCAGTCTGTAATATTTATTGTATTCTTGAGAATCCTTGTCCACAGAGTTGCAGGGAGTATAGTGCTAAATTGGTTAGGTTAGTAAATATAAGTGTAAACACCTGAAAAAGTAAGTACAGCTTGAACAGACATTTTGTACTGTACTCCTGCCTCTCATAGTAACTCCTGTCACTCCTAAAAATCATGTGGTCCTTATTTTATGTGTTTTACCTACACAGTATAAGAAGATACTCACTAAAGATGATGGAAAGTTAGGCACCCTTGAAAGATTCGTATCTGGTTCTTTGGCTGGAGCAACAGCACAAACTTCTATTTATCCCATGGAGGTACGTAACAGAGAGTCTGCTTCCACTGGAGACCCTGCCAAATGTCTGGTTCAAATAGAACCCATTTTGCTCTTGGAAGTATTATAGGAATTCTTCTATATTGCTGTATCCAAAGTTATTTTTACTTTGGACCTCCTTTCAGAACTTCAGTACTAGGCATTTTAGAATGTACTGTGTTGTAACTGACACTTGTCATTTTTCTATGTATTTGGCTGTATACTATAGTCTAAAGCAAAGTTTAAATTAAACCTAGTTCAGGGAAAATAATCCAAGAACACATTTAAAATTAACTACACTTTCAAGCTACTGTCTAAATTGGGCATATGTATTTTCCCCTACTGTGTGTGTTAGCAAGGAACGTTCTTGTCCGTAGTACTGCGATTGGGAGCTAGCTCTGATTCAGCTGAGGCTGGGTGGATTCACTGCTCTTTCCTCCGTAGGATGTATTTGTATGNTTCTAAATATGTTGCAATTTAACAAGCATTAATGTATTAACTGCTCTAGGGTAGCTATTTCACAGCCTGCTTTCTTCTTTTTTTTTTTTTTAAGCAGAAGTAGGATGTACTTCATTTACTGCTGATTCACCAGAAAGTTTATCTTGTTGTGCAAATAACTGGAATATACGATGGGTCTGGGATTAAACCAAGGCCAACATCTAGATTTGGAAGGAATGGAAAATGTAACCTAAATACCTTTTTCATAGAGAGGGGTGTCAGTAGGAATAGAACTTAGCTGTTTTCATTGCCGACAGTGATAATGATCTCTCTTGAAGAAATGTCCTGGCTGTTACAGCTGTGGAATCACAGCTGGCCTGAGTACAGAGTTGGGTTAAATTGTAGAGTAACTGAAATGTTGTGTAGATTGTCTGGACTACACTGATCAATGGAGACAGCTGAACTATTCTACAGTAAGCTTTGATCTTTCTAACAAAGATATAATACTGCCCTAGAA
>VZTM01001407.1:51775-104591 GCA_013400555.1 Jacana jacana
CCACGCTGTTGTCTTCAAGTTGATCAAAAAATCTGCTTGTTTTAATTGGGAAAAGAAAGGTAAAACTCAATTTTAAAGGGCTAATAATTTGGAAGTGTGTGGTAGTATGTGTGCTACTCTGCACTGATGATAAAACTTGAAGAAGCCTACTGCCAACAAAGCCTTCACAGTATCCATCACAGAGGAGACTTGAAGTACCAAAATGCAAAGTGATTCCATACAACTGAATAAACAGAGAGATATTGAGTGTTCCTGTGTTTATGAAATATGTTAATAAATAAGTATGTAATAAAGGCTACTTTATTTTTTCCTTTTTAGGTTTTAAAGACCAGACTGGCTGTGGGTAAAACAGGACAATATGCTGGGATGTTTGACTGTGCTAAGAAGATCTTAAAAAGAGAAGGTGTAAAGGCCTTCTACAAAGGCTATGTTCCTAATATTCTGGGTATAATTCCTTATGCTGGCATTGACCTTGCTGTTTACGAGGTGAGTTTAGATCACTGAATGCATGTAGCTTTCATTAATTAATTTACAAAAAAAGATAAATACTCCTTAGAATATATGGAATATGCTTGTAGTATTAAGGTAAAACAGATAAATGAGAATTTCCTCTAATCTTACTGGACTTCAACGTTTTCTTTGTTTGCCCCTCCTGAAGGAGTGTCTGTGCCAGGGGGCCCTTACATGCAATGGTACCAAACCAGAGATCTACTCATAAGGCAGGGTTATGTAGGCCTTGGCAATACAACATGCTTGCATAGTTAAATAATTGTTGAACGAAACATACCCATTCTATAGCAAATATGGGCCTTAAAAATCTGATATGATATTCATATTATGTTACCTATCTTGTATTTATGATACCTAATAGATTTTTTAGCCGTTTTATTTGACTTATAATTGGGTTATAGTAACCTGAGTTCCTTGAGTTGTCTGTGCATATCACCAGAATTCTTTGTGGCTGACATAGTTGTGAGGAATGTGAAACACCGCTCCCTTTCCTTTCAAGAGGAACTGGCACCTCTTACACTCATCAGCAACAATTAAAATGTTGGATCTGCCTTAGATGCTAGGTGTTGCTTCACAGTGTGTTAAGTGACTCGGATGCACAGACTAATTTTTTTCTTGTCTAGACAAATCTTTTTGTGATGCTGCAGTAGTGACGAGCAGAGTTCCTTGAGTTTCCGACGCAGGATGGAAGCTCTTTTCTAGAGTTTGGATCCTTCCTCCTGCATAGGGGTGACATGCAGAGCTGTGAAAGCTTTTGTTGAACCTTGGTGTGCTGAGTTGTGTTCCCCTCCTCCTCCCTACAAAGTATTAATAGGCTTAGAATATGGGCACTGTTCCTGCTGCTGGATGTTTTAAGGATTTCTCTTTTAGGCACTAACTACTGTAGTCTGGCTAAAGTTCTTACCCATGTGCTAAGATGACCTGTGCACTTTAAAAGTAAGCACATGGGACTGGTGTATGAGATCGGTGCTTTTCAAATCCTGTGAGCCCATAAGATTTCTTATGAATAAAGATGTAGTTGTTTGCTTTCTTGAATGCAGATCTCGTCTTATTTAATTTTATGTCTTGGCAGCTCTTAAAGAGTACATGGCTAGAACACTACGCTTCAAGCTCCGCTAACCCAGGTGTTTTTGTATTGTTGGGGTGTGGTACTATTTCCAGCACATGTGGGCAGTTAGCCAGTTACCCTCTTGCTCTTATCAGAACACGCATGCAAGCTCAAGGTGAGTCCTGTTGTACTGGAAATGTTTCTGTGTGGTCACATCAGAATTGTATCATTTGGGAGAGCTGTGGCAGAGACATGGGATTACAAAACCCAACTTGGAAAACCAAGGACTTATCTGGAAAATTCTTCTTAACATTGGTCCCTTCTCCTTATCACCCCCAATATTGTTCTTCATCATACTTAATTCAAACATAACATTGCAGACAGTGGTGCTCTGCGTGCTCCGAGAGCCATGTTCTGTAAAAGACTATGAGACACAGAGTTCCTGTCATACTCTGGGAGCACTTTTTAAAAAGTTAGAATGTTTCCTAAATTTTAGAGGTAAAATGAAAAGGGCTTGTGTCATCCTGTTAAAGGCAGACAGCCTGGAGGATGTTTCATAAAGACAGTTTCACAGCTGGGACTTTTGCTTGATAGGTTTGTGCATGGATGTAAAGACAGGAGCTTAGATTTCCAAAGGAATGTATGTGGATAGTGTTTTTTCGGTGGATTTAGACACACGGATATCTCAAATATCTGGAATTAAAGAGATCTCCCCTTTCTGAGGCCCCAAGTCTTAAAGGCCCTAGAAATGCTAGTAGGCTCACCACCCTGGTGTTCAATACTTGCTTAAGAATTACTAATATTACTAGAACTGTTGTATAACACACAATCTTTTTGTTCTAGCCTCAGTGGAAGGAGCTCCACAGCTAAGCATGGTCGGTCTCTTTCAAAGGATTATTGCTACAGAGGGAATCCAAGGACTTTATAGGGGCATAGCCCCTAATTTTATGAAAGTGCTTCCAGCTGTCAGCATCAGCTATGTTGTATATGAAAAAATGAAGCAGTATTTGGGAATAGCATGAAATGAAGGAAAGAAGTTGAGAGGCTTCTAATGTTGTTGGAAATACCAGAACAAAAATTATTTCTTGAGTAATCTGCTCTCACAATTAGAGACAGATCTTTGTGGAGAGATGCTGTAACTTCTGAAGTGGGAGGAAACTTTTGTAAATTCTAATTCACCATTTCTAAACAGATACCTATATTGCACTTTAAAATGTCACTGAGTTAAAAAAATCAAGAAACTATCTTTAAATCAACGGTATGTTTATATTTTCAGGAAATCATACATGTTTTACTCATTGGCTCTTTTTTTGGTATTTGTCTTTTCTAAATGTGTATTTGGCTTGGATTGAACCAAAGGTAGGAGAAGATTATACTGCCTTGATACTGAATATATCAAGTGACTTTTCGTTCTGTCATGCTGCCTATACTCAAGCAATTCACAGGCAACATTTTGCACTCCTAGAAGTAAGCACTTACTGGTGATA
This sequence comes from Jacana jacana, assembly GCA_013400555.1. Classification (NCBI taxonomy): domain Eukaryota; kingdom Metazoa; phylum Chordata; class Aves; order Charadriiformes; family Jacanidae; genus Jacana; species Jacana jacana. Next base: position 54,821 of record VZTM01001407.1, read on the forward strand.
GTTTTGATGACTTAACATTATGTTTCCAAAACACAGGATCATAGATACAGACAGGGATGGAGCAGCACATTACAATGTAACCCATCACCTTTGTCTTCAGGCTAATTGGTCGGGTTTTTGTTATAAAGAGTAAGAGGCTGAGAAACTGCCGTTCTGTGGTATCAGAATACCTCAAATGGATTTGCATGATATTTTTGTAATACAATCGGTGATTTTCATCATTTGCTTCACTGGACCTGCTTTTCATTGTGCTTCTAAATCCTAGCACCGTTAATCATGACAAGCTTTGGGTTCCAGCTGCATGTTTTATAGGACTGTAATACAGAGGAAGAGAAAAAGCTTGGTGACTTCGATCCATTCCATACAAGGGCAAGTTACTCTTTAAATGGAGGATCCACTGTGAAGCTGACGGTGATTGTAACACAGCCAGCAGCAGAGCTCATCATAGCTGCCTTGGGGACAGAAATGCTTTTCATTTGGGAATCTCTGTGCTTTCCCTTACTCAGAGGGCTGCAGTCCGCTGTGTGCTTTCAGCCAAGAGAGGATTGGGTTGTTAAGTAAAAGTTGTACAGGTTTGTCCTGTGGGATAAACCCTCTTTCCCTCACGGTCTTCTGTGCGTGCTGGCTGTGTGTGTGACATTCAGACAGTGACACCCTGAAGCATTTTGTCCAAGTGACCAAACGGGGCTGCTGGTCTCAGGTGCCCATTGGATTCCCGTTAATGACGTGAGCGAAGCACGCACATGGAACGTACAAGCGCTTGACAAATGGCTCCTCCTCAAAAAGACCAGAGCAGCACTCCCTCGATGGAGAAAGCAGGTATTTCCACATACAAGTACTTCCAAAGCAACTTCTTCTTTTTTTGTGGGGTGCATCAGGGAAAGGTGCTGCATTTCAGTTACCTTCTGGCCTCAACACTGAAATAGAGTAACTATTATTGCCAAACTCATTCTGTGTTACGCGGTGTCTTATTCTTTCTAAATTCAGGATTATCTCTATACTTATCTTGACATTCTAAAAACAACTGCTCTTAGACCACTTCCTGAAATGGGATTCCTGAAGGTCATTAAAGGTCTCTTTTTAATTTTCTTTCTTTATTTTTTTTTTAACAAATAAGCAAACATTAATAACTGCCTCAACCTCCCTTGTTTCACATACAGGAATCTATTTGGGCCATATTTTTCAAACAGCAATCAGATGTAAATCTGTGTTCAGTGCTTCCATGGCTGGTGTTTATTTTCCATAAACTGATATATAACAACTCCATTAAATTTGTGTTATAAAATGTTGTTCTATCAGATTGCAGACAATGGCAGCTTTGGCTGTGTCTTTTGGTCTTCCCTGGGGGGGAACCTTGGACTTTGCACTTTTTTTAAAAAAACAAAAAGTCATCCTATCCTAATCATCCATCTGTACAATGCCTTTCTGATCTGAATGTTTCCTGGTTTTGCCAACATTCCTGTATCTCTGTGGGGTGTGTGAGATCAGTTCCAAATCATTTTGTTTAACTGCGACCAATGAGCAAACGTATTGCGTGTGCATGTGATGCGGAGGTGACGCCAGCAGTGTCATCTTCTCAACCTGCTCCATTTTGTTTATAGTAAGCAAGTGCCATTATGAGTATTGAAAACTATGGTGATAATATTTTCAAATATTGAAAAAATGGTGTCTTTCAAATGTAATTTTTCATTATGTGCCTTTTTGATGACTGTTCAGTTGTGTATTCTTTGTCTCTTAAACATATGTTTACCTTTTTAACTCTCTAAAGCTACTGGTTTCTAATAAATGTTTGTTTCCTTACCTTGCTGAGTGTGCTGATCTCTGGGTTTTTTTCATGGCCTGATAAACAGGTGACACATCTTCATTGCACTATATGTGTAAGATATAGAGTTAAAAATGAAGGTAACTTACCTGAAAACCAGTTTGAGACTAGCCTGTGCTTTGCTGTTACATCAATATTTGAAAAGCTAGTTTGACGCCAGTCAATTGTCATCCTGTTTATGGCTAACTCCTCGCTTAAAGGAAGAGCACACAGTGTTTAATATTTTTGCTTGTTGGTTGTACAGTGTTAAGCCATGACTTGCTTTTGCATGTGCTGCCTAACAGAACTCTTGCTTGTTAGTCGGAAGATCAATATAAACTCTTTTCAAAGTAATTGCCTTAATTTACTCTGCATGTGTAGCATGGCTATCCTCATAAAAGCATGCTCAGTAGCCAGTTTTGACAACTAGCTATGAGTTTTTCACATCACTCCTTCAAATCTTGAGCATAATTGTAAACCAATTAGGGAGGCTTTTCTTGTCTCTGATTTCCTGCAAATACAGGTCTTGTAACATAAGATTTAGAAGTTTCCTTTTAAATAACAGAAGAGTTGGGTGCTCAGTGTGTGATTCCTGAATCCGACATTCAATTCTACTTGAGATAAGGATGCTTTTAACTGGAAATTCTCTGCAGTTAGAAAGGCTGGGCTGTGAATGATCTCTCTCATCATCTTGTGCATTCAAAATGTTTGCTAAGATAGTGCCTGTAGATCATATGAAAAATATTGCCATACAACTTGCTACTGCCTTTTTAGTTAAACTGAGACGTGAAGATGGTGTACGTCATCCAGTGTCAGCAGTAACTTAATAAGAGGTTCAGAAACTGTGCAACCACGTCCAAACAGATCCCTAACAACTCTTAGCTTCTCTGGGGTATTCCTTGAGCAAATGATTCTCCCGAGGCATAGGCCTATACATAAGAGACACAGAAGGGAAAGGGAAAGCTTTATTTCCTTTCCCTTTAAGATCTGTGTGTGGCGTGGCTGCTCTTCAGTAGCAATAGTGCTAGAAAACACTGCAGAAATGGCTTGGAAGTTAGAAGAGAGGTGTCAAGGTGTGTCTTCCCCTCTTGACCGTGGTGGGCTTCCTGGGAGGCTGTGCCTGCTGCAGCAGTGGCATTCCCCACAGCAGCCCCAGGGTGTCCCACACACCTGCGACTGGAAACGTCACTGTGAACGCCGTGTTCTGAAACCCACTTGGCAGCTTTCCTTTCTGCAAAGGAACAGCGGGTGCTGCTGCAGGTGAGGCTGGGTGGGGACCTGCCCGAGGTCCAAATTAGCCTCCTGAGGTTGAGACGACTCCTGTCCTTTACTGTTTGGTTTCAAACCTGTGAGCTAACTGTGCTTGTTGGTGTGCGGCAAAACGGATTGGCATCTTTTCCCTTTTCGTATTTGACGGTTAGATAAGGCATGGCAAGAGCAGCGTTGCAGTATATGCTGTCGCTGCACAGAAACTACTGGAGCGTCGTGGATGTTTTAACCTGCAGGCCGTTTGCCAGGTGAGGAAGTGTGGCTTTTAAATGCTTCCCTTTCCGATGTCTGAGCTGTCTTGGGGGTGGCTTTTAAGGCTTATGCTAAAACAAGATACTGATCTAAACTGGATGTTGTGGAGACCATAATTGGTGAGAACTGGATATTCAACACAAAGAGTGATTTCAAAATACTGGCAGTCTTGCTGTGTGAATTAGAGCTGGATTCTAAGCTCTTCCAGTGTCTGAAGATTTGTAGAAAAATTACTTTGTTTTTTTGTCAGTATTTGTGCAATTCAGGATAAAAATTATTTGTGTTCCGGAAACTAACTAAATGGCTGAGTGTTGTGCACCTCTGCTCCCAGACTTGAGTCTGGTTTGCTAAAGGATTAGCAGAGGAGTCTAGTAAGTACTGTATCGATACATGAAAACCCCCCATAGTACACATACATACACATTCACACACAGATGTATAAAACCTTTCCTTCTCAGCACCAAGTTTGTGCCTCTGCTTTGTGCAGTAGCTGGAGCAGCTTCCAGAACAACCTTTTAATGGAACACTTGGAGCAGTGGAACTGCTGTCCCTGCAGACCTTTTCCCTGCAAGCTTCCCTGCAGACCTCACCCTGCAAGGGTGGTGCCTGAACCAGTCTCTCAATAGGTTCTCTTCAATGACTTGTCGGTAGTACTCACGCTGAAACCCAGATTGTTTTTGTCCCCTCTAGGTTCCCGTAAAGCAGTACATCTACTATCCAGTAGTAGGTGCAGGCAAAACCCATTAAGGTGAGAGGTGGGTGTGTGGCAGATGACCTTTTGAATGGGTGCTCCTGCTATCTTCAACTAAGCCTTTTGCTAACGTATTTGACTTGGAGTTTAGCTCTTGCTAAAGCACTGATGTGGAAGCTCACTCTTTTTAAAGCAAACGCCATGTGTTTTAAAATTAGGTGCCTGAACCAGTCTCTCCCTGGAGCCTGAGTAGCTGCAATTGGAGGGAACGTGCGGATTCAGGTTGAGTTCGAGCACTGCCATCTACTGTCACATTGTAATACTGATCTGTGAGGGGAACGGCTTCTTTAGGCTGAACACTTGAATTAATTCCTTGGAGTTATCTTTATAGCAAAGGAAAAACAGTTTCTAAGAGTGCAGGATTAACCCATCTGAGTCCAATTTTTGTCTGACCTGACACAATGTGTGGGAGCAACGCAGTCAGGTGTGAATTACAAAAACAGAGAATGGTCATCTCTGCTTCAGGTAGGGTATTGAAAGAATCTATACTGCATAGCAATCAGGGGGCTACTTTTACATTTAATGAAAGCCATTTGAAACAGGGTCTCAGTAAGGTTCTTTTCACTTTCATAAAATGATTTTTGTGTGTCAACATCCTTTAGTTTCTCAGTAAGATCTGCCAGCATGGAGGTTCTTTAAACATTCTTACCATATTATGATAAATACTACGTCTTACTAGAAAATGGTTGGTATGAAACATCCCTGAGTCCTTTTGAGGAATAAAAATTCTATTCTGTATTTTAATATTTCCTAATTATGCTGGTGTCAAGGCCTGCACTGAGAGCGCTATATTTACATTTGACACCATTAAAGCACCATTTGAGTGCAAGTAGAATATTTCTCATAGTTGCTCACTAAATGTTACAGATTTTCTCACTACATCTCGGTGCAGCCACTGATTTATTTTGTGGACACAGTTGCCTGTGCTTTTCTAAGCTAAGCCAGTCTGAACGTAGCCCAGCTGAGCTCCAGCACTGCCCCATCCATTTCTACCTTTGGACTCCTTAACAAATGCCCTTCTGTTTCCCCTGCAGCCTAACTGTGGGTTTGATACAGCTCCAGCCTCCTGACCCTCCGCTCCCAACCCAATCCAATATTCTATTTTGTTGTTGGAATTAGGTTTGTGCATTTCCTGCTGTGGAACTAAATACGCCTTCATCGGTATATTAGAGGATGTTGGACAAGTCAGCGATCAACATGAGCTTCACCTCCCCCTGGAACAGGCTGTGCCCTGAAGGCCAAATTCTGGATCAGAATGAGCCTTGTCATGTCCCTTGCGTGGTCTGGAAGCTCAGGTAGTTCATGTATGTTCACGGTGCTCCGTGGAAGAAGGGTTTTGCATGTACCATCAACAGCAGGTGGCCAGTTCGTGCAGGCCCAGCTTTCTCTGAACATGTTTGTGCCTCACGCTTTGACTTCCCACATTCAGTCCTTGGATTATTTCTTTGTTCTTTTCAGCATCTTTCTTCAGTTATTTTGGGAAAGTAGAGATGTGCTTGGCTGAAATAATGCCTTGCTATGGGAACTATTGAAGTGCTGTTACCACTAGCAAAGAGTCTCTGCGATGATGTGTTCCTGCAGCCTGCCCCATGCTTCAGTCCCGTGTCTTGATGCAGGCTGGAAATGGGGCCAGTTTGCTTTCCCCACTTAAATTCCTTAACTGTAACTGACTTGTCCTGGAGATACAACAGCTTCTGCTCTCTCCAGCTCATCTCTTCATTGCCTTGACACTTCTTTTACTGCAGATTTGTGTATGTCTGCGTGGCTTTAGCTGGACACCTAGTAGGTTAACATAGCATTTAGCTTCATGGATTTTAAAGTCAGTGCTCTTAGCTCATGACCCCCTCTGATAATTGCAGGACAAATAGCTTCATGGGGTTACTGCGGTGTGCGTCTGTCTCTGTCACCCTTCTTCCAGTGTAAAAATGCAAAGCAAACCTTTCAGATAGTTTAAGCCTGGCGATTGACTAAAGGAGGAGAAGTTCAGAGGCCGAGTCACTGCAGGGATGGTTTAAATAGGGCTTGGTTTGCAAACAGGATTTCTTAGTAATCTTGGTACAGATTACTGTCTCAATCCTGGCAGTATCTCTGAAGCCATGCTTCTGAAAATAGACACGTATAAAAAGTGGTGTCACCTTTATCTCATAAGTACTAAAGCTGGCAGTTCACATTTTGGGTGGATCTTGGATGTAAAGGATTCTACTCTCAGCTCAAAGATTGCTGGCTCTATATAGGGAAGAGCTACATTTTAGAATCTCTTCCCCACATTTGTAGCTTCTTATTTCTCCTGGGCTGGACAGATTTTACAAAGGTTTCACTACGGAAGAAGGAAGGAGATTGCAAATTTTCACGGTAATGAGGAAGAATATAAAATTCTGACTCCTCTGTGGCCATAGCTGGCTACTTCTGTTATGAACAGGCGGAAGTTACTCTTTATGGGTTTAGGAAGAGGTTGTGCCTGTGTGTGTAGAAAACTCCTAGGTTCCTCAAAACTCCTTAACTGACACAAAACCTTCTGCCTCTGGGAGGGAAGCAATAACGGGCCCTCTGATTGTAACCCAGCCTCAGTAAAGCATCTGTACTAATGAAAGAGTGATGGTGCACACATCTGATCCTTCTGACGCATAAATGTTTAATTCTGCTTTTACCAGTCAGCCAGAGTTTGGCAGAAGATTGGTTTCTGTGCAGCAGAGAAAGATGCAAGTGTGGTGTTGCATTTCTCCACAGGGAATTGGAGCTGGAGTAGGAGCATTTCTGAATCAGTCACGACACTGCTACCCCCTTCAAGTTATTTTGGCTTAGACATCAAATATTGCTTACTAGTCCCTTAAGGAGTATCTGGTTTTAGTTTGCTTCTCCAGTCTTCTGTGCTGTCTCTAGCTTAGAGAAATAAGGGATCAAGGAGAATATTTATTCAGTATTCTCACTTGTTCCTGCAGGCTTGTGCTTAATGTCCATACCTTGCTGGGCTGTCATCTGATGGCGCTCATCACGTCCACAGTGTGATGTTTTGATCAGAATCAGCATGATCCTGTGGATAGCAGAGCACAGGGGGGGTTTCGTCTCAGTTCTGCCACCGATCCTATCTATGTCCTTTCTCAGTTCCTCTGGTCTTTCTTGTCTGGTAGGTGTTGAGCCTTCTGGGACTGCCACCGTGCCGTTGGTTCAGTGTGGTGCCTGGGGTTGTGCTATGGTACAAATAGTATTCTGATTAAAGATTAAGACCTTGGCCGACAACAGTGCTTGTTTAAGTAACATGGACTTCATCTGCAGAGATCTGCTGTTGGTTCAACGCTTAAGGTGATACACCAACGTGAAGAGAAACCTGGAGGAAGCAAGAGAGCAATCATACTCTAAACCAAGCTGATGGCCAACGTTGCCTGCTGGGATAAATTCCTATTAATCTTACAGATAGTCTTTCATCTCTGACAGTAAATTTGGCTTCCTAGTTGATAACTGGATTTAGTCGTTTCTGCTGGTTTATTTTTAATTGGCAGTAGTGTTCCTCGCCCTCCTTTAGCCCCGTCTAACGCTGCAGGTGAAGAGCGTGTACATCTCTCTCCCGCCGCTCGCTGCGCACCCCCGGAGCTGCAGCAGTAACTTTTGCTTCTAAAGAAAGAGAGAGACACAAAACTACAGGGCCGAATCATTTAAGCCATTTTGGTTACTTGCACTTCTGCCTTCTCTCGCCTAGCCGTGCTCTCTGCCCTCGGCAAACACCCGCGGATGGAGGGGTCTCCTTGCACTCTGTGAATGACAAAGAGCGGTGGCCCGGCTTTTCGCACGGGGCTTGCCTTGCGGGCGCCTCCCGGTGCTGAGGCGCCACCCGCCGCTTCTCCTCCGCTTGCTTCGGCTTGGTTTTCCTTGGGGTTTTTTTNGCCGGGGGCGCTGCTGGAGCTCTGCGGCTTCGGGAGACCCGGGTCCGCCGTCCGGCGGTGCGAGCCGGAGTCCCACTGGCGGGGGGAGGCCAGGAAAGCCAAACAAGAGCTCAAGGAAAGGATTAAATAAACAAATAAAAAACCCCTAACGCACCCCCGAACTCAGGAGGCCGCTAACGGTGAATGACGTGAGGAAAAGCTTGGGAGTGGCGAAGCGTGTGGCTGCGGCAGAGCCGCTGGGGCTGTCACCGAGCTCGGAGCGGAGGGAGAGTGGCAGCCGAGCTGGGAAGTGGGGAGAGCTGGGAAGTAGTGGGGAGAGCTGGAAATGAAATCGGAGGCGGAAGGTCAGAATTTTTTTCCCGCTGGTGCAGAAATGGCCTCAAGGGATCTCTATTGCTTGAGCCGCTGTTTATTTTAAAATAGACTCAGCCGAATCTGTTGCAACATGTATCACGCAGTCCTTTGCTGCTGTAGGTCACTTAGGACTGAGATAAGCACAAAGACAAAAATTTTTAATTGTCCTTTAGCAGTCAGCAGAACAGCCTCTTTCATCACCAGAATATTGATTCTATTTCCATTTTCTACTGGTGCTTGAGCACCTGGAGCACCTGAGCTACACAGGCTAGAGCCGAAATCAAAGGTGTAAGCAAATGTAAAGGCTCAAGTAAGCATTCCAGGCTGAAATCTGATGTTCATGGCCAACCATAATAACTTCTCATGAGAAAGTTTCAGTGAAAAATTTAATATTTCATTCTTGTTAGTTAAGTGTTAATATTAAAAAAAACCCCAGACCTATGTAAATTATTTTTTAGTGAATCTGTACGTTCATCTCCTTTAATTTCCCATTGTGCTATAAGAAATAAGACCAATAGCAACTAAGATCCCAGAAGTTCTGGAAGTTTCCCAGATGCTAGAAGTTGACTTTCATGTGGTTTGCTCCATGTAAAGATACAAGTGCTGGAGTTTGCCATGAAAGCTGCGTGGTAAGAAGCCAATGCTCTAGGCGGCTCTTAGCCCCAGAAGTTGTTGCTCTGTGGAACTATTTGAGACTTGTAATTACAGGCTTTTTGTTTAACTTTCAAGTATATCTTATTAGTATTTGAAATATAAACACTCAAGGGATTTATAATGCAACACTTGGGCATGGGCCTTACTTAAAAAAATGACCAGACCTCAACAAAAGCCTTTCAGTGGTGCTCATGGGCTCACGCAGGTGAGGGCTTTACTCCACTGATTCTGTGTGGATGTTGCTTTCCAGAAGGGAGAAAGTTACCTCCGGTGTCCTCTCATAAGTAAGATTCAGTTTTGAAATTCTTAGTGTCTTGATGGCTTTTGATTGCTTGAATGAAACCCATTCAAGTGCTTCCTTAGGGAGGCGGCGTCATGTGAAAAGTGTTCCTCCACCCTCCAAACTAACCAGCAGGAGAGCTGTCCCAGAGCATCAGAGGACACCAGGGCAGGACCAGGGCTGGGCCATGAGTTGCTTCCTCACTGTTACTGCTGTTTTCTCTGGGCCAAAGATCAAGAACCTGCTTAGAGAGGGGTCAGGAAGACTTACAGCATTGGTAGCCAGCATGGGAATAAGGGTTACTCACCTGTAATCTCAAATCAATTTTATTGCAGGCTACTCTGTTGGGCAGTTGCCTGCTCTCCCAGTTTCTAGAGCTGAGTGGGAAGTTGCTTATATGGGATTGAGGTGTTCTACTTTTATTTGGGACTTAACAGCAGGGGTAGGCGCCTAGTGTATGTATGCAGTGATCAATCCAGTAAAAAAGAAGAGAAGCAGTTTGTAAGGGGGTTCTGTTTTTTGTCAGTTATATTTTTAAAGCTATTGATCTGCTAAAGAGTGGGGGGTTTTGCATTTTTAGGGATTGCACATTTTGATGCATCACCATCTGAATATGAAGACATAATCATAGCTCAGCTTCAGAGGGGTTTCAAGAGTTTCAATCAGTGATAAATATTTAATTAAATTGTCTTAAAATAGCAAAGCAAGAAAATTTACCTTGTTCAAGACCAAATTTGTAGCTCATGTTGTTGAACCTCAGTGTGCAGTTTTGTGTCAGAACCTAAATATAAATAATAAGGCTTAAGGTCTTAAACTCCTAGTGGAAAAACATAAACCCTGCAATGGAGACGTAAATTTAAAAAAAAAAGTAAAAACATGGGGCATGAATAAGATCTTACGGTTATTTTCTGTATGGTTCTATAGGCAATCTCCTTTAAAGAGTGCTCATTCTGAGAGATAGAATATGAACATCTGGCAGCAGATGTCAAAGCTGAGAGACTGAAGCAGCCTGTCTCTTGTGTCTGTGAACATACAAACTTTCCAGTATTTGTCTTGAGTCAGCTTATCTCCTGTTAATTTCTAATAGCTTACTTTCTGAGAGCATGTCAGATGTTTCCCCTTTCTGGTGAAAAAGGCAATTTTCACATAAAACTTAGTAAGGACCTTAGGAAAAGGTTTCAAGCACTAAAGTGGAACATGTTCAGCACTTTTCCTACAGTAGACACTGGCCTTATGAAGCTGCTTACGTAAGCCAACTAAAACTCCTTTTCCCCAGTGGCTACAGTGTGCTCTCTCTGGGGACAAGTCCATGGGTTTAAAGGTCCCTTTTTCACAGACTAGCTCTTCTCAGACTGAGTCACTTTGGGAGAGTCTGGGTGGCTTCTCCATACAGATTGTTTCTGTGTATGAGAAAGACAGGAATATTCCCTCAGGTGTTAGTTAATGCAATTCCTAGTTATTGAGAACTTCAAGCAAAAAATCAGAAGGTTCTCAGACAGTATTCACACATACTCCTTGTAATTATGCAGTCACACTCCTTATATGTGTCTGGCCAAAACCCCTTTCTCCTTTCTTGCTGCATACCTGTGGCAGTATTCTGTACCTTTGTAATAGGGGGAACCTTTTGCTTTCAGTTTTGCTTGGCTGGATATAAAGTAGGGGAAATATTTTTGTCCATTTCTGTTCACAATAATTGCATTTCTCATTTCTAATTTGTAGGGTATAACTAACTCTGGTGGTGAAGTGGAGAAGAGCTTGAACAACCCCCATTCGATCACGCTTTCCTTTCTTTAATAATTCACTTTATCAGTTACCAGCAGGAATCTATGGCATTTACTGGGAAGTTTCTCAAATGATGAAAAGGGAGAATGAAGAGTTAGAACAAAGCGTTTCCCTCAGGACAGTACTAATGAGCCTACAGAATGGGTGGGATAAAGATACATGCAGCAGCTTTGTGTATTTGTGCTCTGCATCGAATATGTGATGTTCTGGAATGAGGATCTGAGAAAAACAAGTGTCAATGAGTAGGAGTTTAATGTATGTGTGGGGAAAAAATAGATTAATGGCTTTTGGTTCTGATTTTCAGGTTGACCTCCACAGAAGGAAAGCCACCCTAAAAATCAAAAGTCGTGTAATGAAAAATACCCCTTTGTTAGTAGCGGTAGCTCGTATTATTGTATTGAAATAGTTTCTGAAATCTAAGTTTCTCTTCTAGTGTCTGTGCTTGACCTTGGACCTTCTGGGAGCTCAGATAGGGGAAATCAACAGCCTGATCCCCTTAACAATTCCTGTAACTTTTCTGCACAGAGCTGACTCTTTTGACAGAGATGCTGCAGGAAAATGGTTGAATGTTGAACAAAGCAGTTTTCATGGCAGGGAGTGACTAGCTTGAAAGCAGTGCTGGTAGTACCAGTTTGGGTGAGAAAGAACTTAATTTTTACATAGTCTGTATTTTTAGTCAAGCAACATGGCAGTTTGAATTGCCTTTCCTGTCTTAGTATGAAAGAAAAATAGAGAACTGTGCGGACACCTTCTATTACTTAGGAAATACTAAATAACAATCTAATGCTGTAAGTGTCTTACACTTTCGGAGAAGCAGACCTGAGTAGCATGTTCGTATTCGGAGATTTACCCTAATTGCATCAATATTTAGTGATGGTGGTATGGGTCACAAAACCTACTGACCTCCTGCACACCCAGTGTGCTCATGCAAGCAGCACACGTGGGTCTTCCAGATAACTCTGTGCATAGTGGGCTTGCAGGACCTAAAGCCTTGCACAGTAGCTCCATGAACAAAATCAGCATTACTATTTCTGCAACAGATCTGGAATTCTTTCAGTAGATAGTTCTGAATAATGCAAGGCAGCAGAATGTTTTAGATGGCAATTCCACCTTGCTTCTGTCTGAGTAATTAATATGTGAAAAGAAACCTGTAATCCAGTGCTCAATAGCTTAATTTAATATGAACTATTTTTGAAACTGGATGGCAAGTCATAGATAATGGTGATCAATAGAGTACTTTTGACAGGGAAAAAAAACACCTCTGCAATTTGCTGGGATGACATCACTTCTTGCATCGTTATAGCAGCCCTTAAGCTAGACAGCACCAGAGTTGAGAAAAAAAGGCATGATGTAAGGAAAAGGAATTCTCTCTCTAACTTTAAAAAAAAAAAACCATACAATCAACCCTCCATGTTTCAGATTGAGTTTATTTCTCTCTATAGGTTCAGGTGAGATACATAAAGTCTATTCTGTTGAGTTAGGATGTGAACAGGAGCCCTGAATTTAATTGCAAGTTACAATTCAAGGTTGCCTGGTAATTTACTTAAAGTAAAAAAATTTTCTTTAATGTCAAAATTGAAGATGTATATTTACTCCTGGTTCACACAGCAGCGGCTGTCAGCTTTATAACAAATCATAGAATCCTTTGGTTGGAAGAGACCCTTGGGATCATCGAGTCCAACCATCAGTACTACTCTACAAAGTTCTCTCCTACACCATATCCTTCAACAAATATATATATCTGTGGGCATTGAAGACTATCAACGGAAGCTTCCCTGATGCCTTTGTCAATCTATGGAATTCAAACTTATCTAAAAACAGTGTTTCTAGCTCACAGAAAAAAAATCTATATGTCTGATGAAAACTTTGCTTGGTGAGGAGAACTAAAATGCCACTAAATAATAATGCTATGAAAATTACAGCATTTTGAACTCTTACACTGCTTTGACCTGGTGGAGGGTAGAAAGCCTTTGCAGAGGGATCTGGACAGGCTGGATTGATGGGCTGAGGCCAATGGGCTGAGGTTCAATAAGGCCAAGTGCTGGGTCCTGCACTTGGGTCACAACAACCCCATGCAGTGCTACAGGCTTGGGGAAGTATGGCTGGAGAGTTGCCTGGCAGAAAAGGACCTGGGGGTGTTGGTCAACAGCCAGTTGAACATGAGCCAGCAAGTGTGGCCAGGTGGTCAAGAAGGCCAGCAGCATTCTGAGCTACATCAAGAACAGTGTAGCGAGTAGGACTCGGGAGGTGATTATTCCTCTGTACTCAATTCTGTATCCAGTTTTGGGCCCCTTACCACAAAAAAGACATTGAGGTGCTGGAGCGGGTCCAGAGAAGGGCAGCAAAGCTGGTGAGGGGTCTAGAGAGTAAGCCTTGCGAGGAGAGGCCGAGGGAGCTGGGGTTGTTCAGCCTGGGGAAGAGGAGGCTGAGGGGGAAACCTTATCACTCCCTACAACTACCTGAAAGGAGACTGTAGGGAGGTGGGGATTCGTCTCCCATGTCACAGCTGATAGGACAAGAGGAAATGGCTTCACGTTGCACCAGGGGAGGTTCAGATTAGATATCAGGAAAAATTTTTACACAGGTTTATTAAGCATTGGAATAGGTTGCTCAGGAAAGTGGTGAGGCACAATCCCCGGAGGTATTTAAAATATGTGTTGACATAGTGCTTAGTGATGTGATTGAGTGATGGGTCATTGTTTGTTTGTTTGTTTGTTTGTTTGTTTTTGTTTTGTTGGTTGGTTGGTTGTTTTTTTTATCAGAGTTAGGTTGATGGTTGGACTAGATGTTCTCAAAGGTCCCTTCCAACCTAGACAATTCTATGATACCCATCTATCCTGAGCCAATGATATTTGTATTAAAGGGCAAAACTGAATTATGTTGTAGCATGGACTGGCATTTTGGTGGATGGAGAAGTTAGGTAACTCTCCCCTAGTCACAAGAGAAGTCAGTGACCACCAGGAATAGAAGCCACACATGCTGACAGCCAAGTCTGCATGAGCCACAAGACCATCCTTCCTCCTGCATGCAGAGAAGCATCTGCACAAAAGGGAAGTGCTCTCTGTGGTTTTAGAGAGGCTGTTCTGGTGATTCTGACATTATCAGCAGAAGGACACAAGATACTCTACTCTTATGTGGAGGGTGGGCTGCAACACTTTTGCTGTAATTATTTTGTATTTTTGGCTGCTCTCAAACTGGACTCCTTTTCCAATGATTGAGGATTGCCCAGATACTCCCCAGCCAGGAGGAAGGAACAAGGCCAAACATGAATCTGCCTTTTTTTTTGAGAGAGAGCAATTACTGAGGGGGCTGGTAAGAAAAAATAAATAAAAAATCCTGTGTTTTACCAGGCACTCTTGAGCAGAGTACAAGGACAAAGAAAGAGCTTATAAAACTGGTAAGAAGAGATGTTCCTTAATGCCAGCTTTCAAATCTAGCTTTGGCGTCAGTTGTGGAAAGAATCACTATGTTCAGCTTTCTGTTTTATTAGCAATTCTCAAATACACTCGTTCTTTCCATAGTTAACATCACTTCCCAATTTTCAGTAGTCATCTGTCAGGCCGTCTTGTCTCCCCTCACTCTCCCTTCGGTCTGTACCAATAGTAATTCCAGCAGCAGCTGGCAGTGTAAGTAATAGCACCATGTAAGCAAGACTGGAGAAACAGCGGTTAACACTTCACAGCAGTAGTGCAAGAGCCATGTGTCCTCCAGCCTGAGTAACACTGGATGGGTGCAGCTGAACTATTTGGGATGGGGAGGGAAAGGCAGAGAGCACAGCCCCTCCTGCCCCATGGCACGGAATGAGTGCTGCCTTGGTGGTGGCAATTGTGGAGGAACAGCTCTTCCTGTCTCTGGCAGCTTTTCTGGAACTGGGGGCTGGATTGTAGATGCATCAGGGCGACTTCTGCAGAGCCAAGTCACAGCCATATACTAGGCTTTATCAATATTAAAAATTGCCTGGTCCCCATTTCTGTAAGTGATGGAAAGAGAGTAGTAAAATATTTTTTTCTAGGAGTTGTTATTTATCCACAGAACTGTTTTGGGATGTGAAGGAGGTTACTGGCCATTTTATAGTATGTAAAATAAACAGTGTGATTCTGCAGTTATTCTATATTGTCATCTTGGTGGAATAAGAAGGGAATGACAAAAAGAAGTGGTGTTCAACACGCCCCTGTCAATTAATGTGGTCACGCTTTTCTTGTGTATTCAACAGAAGTAAAAAAATAGTTAAACTTAAAATCATCGTGTAATATTGATATTGCAATATTGACCAAAGGCCTTACCTAGGCTGGAGGTCTCATAGCTTTAGGTGTTGTGCAAAGAGAAAGTATCTATTTCAGCCTTATAAAGCGTACAAACGCTGACAGCCTAGGCAAGACTGTGAGTGCAGAGAGGGTTCTTGCTCAGCTGTGACTGAGCAGTCATCTTGAGATTGTGAAGGAAGCAAAAGGTAGAGGAGTAAGTGCAAATGAAACTGAAAGTTGGAGAAACTGAAAGAGAAAACACATTTGTGGAAAAAAAGTCGGTGAGTGTGAGAAAGTGCTGAGCGCAACTCGTTTTGGTGGAAATTTAGCTTATGTAGCTGCCAGTAAAAGCCAGAGACATTTGGGTTCCCAAATGTACGTCATGCTCTGGTTGGCATTGCAACTTCTGATGTGGGAGTCCAAGAAGTCTTCTCTGAAACAACCTGAGCGCTCCGGTGCGTAACTGCCCCCAAGCTTTGCTGTGGCTTTATTGCAGTGAGAGAAGAGACTCTCCTGAGTACTTAGGCCCAGATTTTTTTGAGTATTAGATCCCTGAGTATTACTGAAATGAATTATTGGGCTGCATTAATTTCTCAATTCTCCAGCATTTTAATACTGAGTTTCAGCATCTTACCACATAAAAATAAAATAAAAATAATATCTGTGTCTTACCGCAGCATCAAATTGGATTCATCGTCACATACGTTCCCTTCTGGCAGCTTTTCTTCTGTTAATGTTGCCCTGATTAGCTGTAAAAGACTGAGCAGATATTCTTGAAATAGGTTGTTCCTAAGGGCCACTCTGATGTTTATCCTCTTTAGTATGGCACAGCTGGGAATGGCAATTTACTCTTGTAACAGGTTGACCAAGGATCAGCTGCAGCATTAAAAGATTAGTACCCAGTTAATTTCCAGTGAGCTGTTCTGCAATAAACTCAGCATGTTGATGTGGAGTTTCAACATTTGAATGTCTCTCTCATTTACGTAACATTTTATTTGAAGTCTAGCTTAAAAAAAATCCTTTCTATAGAGTTTATGCTATGCCATTAAGAAACACTTTGAATTTAAACTAACAATTCATGTTATGATGTGTATATTTGACATCTGTACAAAGCAGACAAGACACTCTAAACTAATAGGTTGCTGTGCTGCCAACCAGAACAAATGAGAAATATGTAGAGTCAGTAATAAAACAAAATCCAGTTAATTTGTTTTCAAAGATTATTAACATGATTCCATCTTCCTTATTAATGACTTTTGTACCTACAAAATTGAATACAGCTGTTACAGCAATGTTTGTATTTACCTAGTGACCCTGCTGGAAACTGCAGCATGGCAGATCCACTTCTCTCTCATTTCCCGAGCTAAGCTGCCACAGGATTAAACTCATTGCTAGCAAACCCAAGACTGTGTTTTGTGCCAGTAGAGAGTTAGCAAAACTCAGAAAACATTAAGAAAGCTGCGTGTAGTCTAAGCATAATTCTTCAAGCAATTGGAGAGAAAATGACCTTGGGTGAGGTTGGCCTGACTAAACTTTCAGTACTGTCTTTCTAGCGGTTTTTAATCCCACGTTCCTCACAATATCACATGTACTTAATGCAGCACAGAAATTAGGTTGAAGGTAGGCCACTGTTTATGGGACAACAACAGTAGCGTTGTCATTCTTAGCCTTTAAGTCGTTAGGTGTATCACCACCCTCATTCCTCCCTGCCCTCTCTGTTCTTCAGAGTTCAGGAGAGGAGGGCTTGCGTGGGGCTTACGCACCAAGCCACAGCCTTTCTGGCTAGCAATGGGTGGGCCGGAGATCCGGCAGTCTGCAGCGCTTTGTCCAGTGTCTTGAATTCCTCTGGACCTTTTGCCGCTGCCCTGGATACAACAGCGCTTTGACGTTACTTTGGATTGCAGCCATGCAGGTTGCTATAACTCCTGAGAAGATGTTTTCTGACCAGTTCTAGTCAGTTGTTTTAATGTTAACTTTTATATGTAAGATCAGTTATGCAAGAAAATTGAAAAATGCCTTTGCCCTCAGAGTGAGAGTATCTTTCTTTAGACTATGAGCAACATGAATAGGAATCGTGGTGTTTGTCTTTTGGCCTTGGGAGCCGCTATAATGTCAGCAAGAGTTACGAGATGCTTGCGTTGACTTTGTACTGTGTCCATGGACTCTCTGTGCCCAGTGTGCTGTGGAGTGAATGGTTACAGACCTTCTATGGATGCTGCGGCGGCTTCTTTTGAGCTGTGAAAAATTGTGCCAGATCTGCTCAAAATAATTTAAAGTGTGCTGGTTTTCCTCAGTTGTGCAGTGAGTGAACAGCAGATGCGGCTGAGCATGTGCCTTTCCCACAATATCTGGAAGATGCCTTGGTAATTTTGCAGGTTTTGAAGCACTGGATACTGCTCACAAGAGCCTGTGTTTTTTTCTCCATCCTTTAAACAACAACATCTCTGGTTTGTGTATGATAAGAAGTGGTGTTATTTGTAACCATGTGCATTTGTGTGCTTTTCTATGGGTTGTTTAAAAAAAACAGTGATATTGAAGGGTTGTTTTCCTTGTTTGCATGGCTGGCTTGCCAGGGCTTTCCTCACTTGGTTTGCTGGTGCCCCACTTTGCATCTAAAATGCCTTGGCAAAGAGCATGAAGTGTTTTTCCTCTTCTTCCCCGAAGGCTGTGCAGAAACTTCTGCAGTGGCTAAGCCTGCCCTTCACCATATGTTTAAAAAATAAAAAGCAATTACCCCCATTGTCAGGCAGCCGGCGAGTAATGTGCATCCTTGCCTCGGAGAAGGTTCCCAGCCCCAACGATGCTCCTTGTTTATGGAAGCTGGGCTCATAATATTATAAAATAAAATCCAGGATAGTGCCATCAGCCTGTGATTGGCTTTGGAGGTTGAAAAAGCATGAAATTTAATGGACTAAGCTCTTAAGTCAATAAAAGACTGTGTTTTGCCCTTGCTAGTCTTGGCTTGAGATAAAAGTAAGTGTGGATGATGCACTCGTCTGGTAGGAATCACACACAGTGGAAAGCACATTAATATTTCGGGTTTATAGTATTTCTAGTCCAACACTGTATCAAACAATAGCCAGCAATTTCAGCAGCAAGAGTAAAACCCATGTAAAAATTGTTTAAGCACCAATATCTCCAGGGGGCAAGATATTTTAAGTAGTTGACCTTCATCTTTGCCTAAATGATTTTAACCTTTACAGTATCATAAGAGGACTGTAGATACATTTATAATGTGCATTGGTATTTGCAGTCGAACAGAAATCTTGAGCTAATATTAGAGCTTATTAAATAAGATGTGGGAAGTGATACATCACAATAGATATATTTTTACCATGAAAAATAGATTTTGTGCATTATAAGTTAGAAGGAAAAAAACCCACGTTGTTGAGATAAATAGATCAGTCTAAAATCAGTGTTGAGTTACACAAAACTTCAGATCATTACTGTTTAGTTATAAGCACCTGAAAACAGAGCTTGATAATCAGAAGACTGTTAAAATATCAAACATCTTTACCAGTAGCCACTACTCTGAGCCTTGTGCTCAAGTGTGAAATTCAGCCTCTCACATTTCCTTTGTTGAGATGCAGTTGTTGAAGATATTTACTGTATTATAAATTTTACAACAGGAACTTTGTGTACCTAATCATTAAGTACGCTTTGCCACCCTGCTGGAATAATGTACAAGGCCTTGTAACTGAACATCAGGCTGAAGGAGTTTTCACTGGGCTCAGCAGGAACTCCTCTTTCAACCTATTTTAATTGCAGCAGCTGCCTCTCTTCTGACAAAAGTGTTTTTGAGGAGGTAGGTGGCTTCACAAAAGAGTTTCTCTCACAGTCCCCGGGGAGAAGAGTATTTGGGAGACTCCAATCACAGGGTAAGGATCCCCAAAGGGCTGGGCACATTGTAATGCAGAGAAAAATGAGCGTTCTTGGGCTGGTGACAAACCTGTACTACTGAGAATTGTGTTGTGCCTCTCAGCTTTGTAATCTGGAAGTGAGAGTAGAGGAATTGCCTCCTTCCTTGTAACTGGGTCAAATGAGTGCAGCAGAGACTGGCTGCCTTGCTTCCCTAATCATCCATCTGCCTGAGAGCCTACATCTTCTTCAGTCTGAAGGAGTCTCTGGGGTATTTTAGGTTATCTTTGCCTCACAGTAAGTTCTGTATCTGCCAACAGACATTCACTGCATCAGGGCTTAAGGTATTTGTATATGACTAAAAGAAAAGAAAGAGTTTTGCAAAATTTTGGAGGTAACTGGAAGCCTTCTCTCTCTTCAGCTTTTTCTCTCCCCTAAGGCTTATTTTAATCTTTATTTCACACAACAACCTTGTGAGATGATAGAAGTTAAAACCTTTTTCCAGGACCAGAACAGTTGTGTGAATAGTTACTAAAATAAAGGCTTATATAGTGTTATCTTCTTTCCCTCCTAAAATCATTGTGTGTTTACCCACTTCTGCCACCACTAAAGTAATTTAAAAAAGAAAGAACCAAAACTAAGTTTGCCTACTCAGGTGGAGAAGGGATAAAAGAGAGTTGGGAAAATGTTGCCTTATGCACCTGGAGCTACAGGACTGAGAATCGTGCAGGTACTAAGATAGAAATACATATTGTTGTACACATGAATTGCAAATTATTTGCAGGTATTAGCAGGAGACTTGATTGCAATTGAAATTGGGTAATTCATATAAGCAACAAGTGATTTAGGTCCACGGGTGTAAGTTGCTGATGGCACTTAGGGGCTGCACCTGGCTTCCTCAGCAGAGCTATGTGGACAGCTGCTCTGAGGAGGCATCTTCCAAAGTTATTTTAGTTGCTGTCTCAACTTTCCAGGCTGCATCTTTACCATCTATCTCTGCTAGAAGTGTTAATAGTAGCGTAAGGCAGAGGTGTGTGCTGTTCCCGTGCAGCTGGCTCTCACAAACTTCAGGCTGGCCACCTGTATCATGCCTTCCTTTGTATCAGGAGAGCTACCTAACTGCAAAAGCAGCCTTCTCAAAAAGAGGTACCGTAACTGGATTTTTCACAGAAGTTTCATAGAAATTAATGGCAGGCAAGCGCATTGTGAACTTGCAGTATGTAATGCCAGCGTGCCGTGCTTGATTCTTGCTTGCCTTAAACTGCATGCCATCATGCTCACAGGTGCAGGGCAAAACATAGGAGTGGAAATTGCCACCAACCAAACCCCTAACACTTTGCAGACTGGTGAAAATGACTAATCAAGGTGCAAATCAACAGCTTTCAGAGAGTTATTAATAGAGCTGTGGTTTTGCTAGCTCAGGAATGGTGCAGCTGTGTATGTTTCTTGTGTTCCAGTGGGCCAGTGGAAATAAGTTTACTTTATTCTTTTAATCTTTCTCATAACCTTGTTAATTTTTCACTAGCTAACATGCATCTCAGGGCTGAATCCTGGGCTTTACTTTGATACAGCTAATGAAAATTGCCACTCCTATCTGCATCATTAGCCTAATGTAAGTTAATAATACTTAGTATTTTGCAGTCACTTGCATCTTCAAAGCACTTAACAGTTATTAACTAATTAATCCTCACAACATGCCTGTGAGTTGGAAGGTAAATAATTATTAACATTCCCCTTTTAGCAAAGGGGGAACCAAATAGGAAGATTAAGTGATTTGCATGGACTTAGTGACAGAGCTGGCAAGAGAACTTCTGTGCTGTAGTGCTTGAGCTTATCCTTCCAGTCACACTGGCTCAGTGTGAATTAAAGCTTTCGCAATTACCCTGTGTGGCCTTTCCAGTAACTTTAGTACCTCTTCAGATACAAAGCTTTTGTCATGTCTGCGGCCATAACTGTCATACCGTCTGCTGTGTAACTATCAAGGATGGATGCTGCCCAGTGGTGCAGACCTTCCCATGTCCCATCACACAAAACGTGGGCGATACAAGGAGGGAGGCTACAACTCCCTTGTACTTCCCCCAGTAAGTCCATGCCAGGCCTATATTTAGAATGGGACTGTTCAGAAGGAGGCTCCCAAGCCCTGTCACCAGGCCTGATTAAAATATATGTAATACCTGCCCATTGCTTTTACAGATCAATATTAACTATTGATACTGCTATTTCTCTCAATGGTAAATCAAAGCTGGGGCACCTGAAAATGCTAAGTTGTACTGTGGAGACAATTCTGTCACCCACACTCACAGTCTTCAAGTAACATTTGTGAAACTATGGAAATTTGGTCTGATTTGCTTAAATATAGTGAATATTTTAAAATGTGGCAAATTATTTTAAGCAGCACAAGTTATTTTTCCTTTAACCAATACCCTATACTTTCCTTGAAGCTTTTGTGTTCTGCAAGAAGGTTAGCTCTGCATTCTGCAAGGAAATTTGGAGATGACTCCAGAAGGCTCTGGGTAAGTTCTTACATTGACAAAACCTGCAAACAAAAATGTGGTCTAAGTATTGAAAAATACTTGTTACTGAACACAAAGAATGACATTTTTAATGGATAAGTAGTTCAAAGCTTAGCTTCTGCCTTGTCAGCCTCACCTGCTAGAAAAACCTTTTCCATCCTTTTACCAGAACAGGAGACTCATAAGGATGAAATGCCTTGGCAATAGCTTTGGCTGCACAATGTCAGGTGGAGCATGAGGACATGCTCTGGATTCCTCTCCAGCAGCTGCAAAGAGCTTGCATGGCTCAGTCATAGCCCTTTCTACCCTGAGACATCTTTCTCTGTGTCTCTACACCGTGAGGGTGGTGGCGGCTCAGCAATGGCAGCTCTCTGCCACCCAGGGACACCCTCCTTGGGGAAAAGCTGGAATGTGATCCCCTTTGCTGGCAGTCAGTCTAACATGGGTACAATGAATGACGAAATGTGGCCCTTGTCAACATTCACACCTTTCACTGAGACAGCATTTGATCTGTCTGCTCTCAGACACATCCTGAAAGAATTAATACCTTAATTCTGCTGAGCTTTTAAACCTGAAGGCAGAGATATTTGTGTCTTTTATTCCTTTTGGCCTCGCTCTTCATACTGGTCTGTAGTGTATGTGCTGAAATGTTAATAACTGCCATGATGTAGGAAGACCCCAAGCTGTGGGACAAGGAGGTGGCAGGTAGAGGATTCATACATCCTCCCATGTCAGGTTATCCTTGTCACCACAGCCTGCCTTTATCCAAATTGGTCCTGCTTGTTGTTTTGACATTTGTGAGAGGAATAGGACAGAACTGAGCTCAACATTTTGTTGAGATATTATCCCTAATTTGCACTTGTTAATTGCCCATTAGAGCTGGGTGGTCTGCAGAAAATAGGTTACAGAGACTGAAAGCATAAATGGTATTATCTTGAATTTAGCAAAAGCTTTCAGCCAGAGACACAAGGCAGAATCAAGGCTCTTGGAAAATATTTCAGTGTTTTCTAGGCACTTTAATAAACACTTTCCCCTTGTACTGGGTACTGATGAGGCAACACCTTGAGTACAGTGTCCAGTTTTGGGTCCCTTGCTACAGGTGCTGGAGTGTGTCAAAAGAAGGGCAACGAAGTTGGTGAGGGGTCTGGAGCACAAGTTTTATGAGGAGTGACTGAGGGAGCTGGGGTTGTTCAGCCCAGAGAAAAGGAGGCTAAGGGGAGACCTTATCATTCTCTACAACTGCCTGAAAGGAGGTTGCAGTGAGCTGGGGTTTGGTCTCTTCTCCCAAGTAACAAGTGACAGGACAAGAGGAAATGGCCTCAAGGGGAGGTTTAGATTGGATATTAGGAAAAATCTCTTCACTGAAAGTGTGGTCAGGCATTGGAATAGGTTGCCCAGGGAAGTGGTTGAATCACCATCAAGGAGGTATTTAAAAAACAAGTAGACATAGCAGTTAGAGACATAGTATGGTGGTTCATTTGGCAGTGCTACATTAACGGTTGGACTCAATCTTAAAGGTCTTTTTGGACTTAAATGATTCTATGAATCATTCAATTTTATGAAACATTCAATTTTAAAAACACCAAAAATCTAATGCCACAAAACCAGGTTTTTGTTTTGACAGTAGCTGCTTTGTTATAAAAAACAACATAAGGTGGTTTTTATTAAATGCAAAAGGAAAACTTTTTTAACAACATATTTTCTTTAACTCAAAAAGGCATTTGGGGTATTTTTTTTCTGTTATTCTGATAGTAAGAATACTTTTCACCAAATGACAATGCTTTGGATCTTTGCGTTGATCCTTACTTTTTGATAGTTCATTGGCTAGTTCAAAAACTACAGTTCACACATCCTGGCTCTCAGACCAGTTCTAACTTCATTTATCACCATTCATGCACCTAGGTGAGGTTATTCCCATCTTTTACCTCTAATGATTGCCTTGCTGATAACATTTCTTGCTCAGAGTAGTAAAATACCCATCTGTTGCCTGTGCCAAACTGTTTCTATATGGATGGCTGCTGGCAAGCAAGCTTTAGGCTCCTTCCCCCTCTTGTGTTGTAGGAACATGGAGGTACTTGCCAAGAGCTGGCTGAGCAGGAGGAGGGCTACATGGTTCCTTCCTGCTGTCCGCAGGAGGACTGGAACATACAGCATGTCTGTAGCATGACGCACCCACCATCTTCTCAATGGGGATTCACTCACAGTCAGAGTTGGGGATAGTCCAGTATTGCTCACAGAAACACTCAGAAAGCTAACAAAGTCTAGAAAGGTCATGTGGAGATGGTACCTATATTCCTTTGTACAACCCAGAGGAATTTAAGAGGATATTCACCTCTCGCTGTTTAGACTGTAGTGTGCATTGTAAAACTGTGCTTCAGATCACCATTCCCACGACTCCTGCTGGCATTCTGATAGCAAGTGAGATGGTCTGGGCTGCCAGAGGCACAAGACAGGGTGCAAGGAAAACACAACAGCTTTTCACAGAATGCTCTCCTTATTTCCCACTCACCTAACATCAGGAAATGCTTTTCTGATTCAAATACATATTTAATATCCTATATTTAAAAATTCTCCCTGCTCTGCTAAGCCAGTGTCACATCTCAATGGAAGCAGGCTTTATGCTGCACAGCTGCACTTATAAATGACAGCATTTTTCATGAGAGTAGGTGCTGTCAGCAGGATCCTCAGAAATTGTGGGCTGAACAGATCGCTTTATTTTCAGCTTAATGAAACTCTTGCTATAGCTAATAAATTGGGGTTTGTGGATTTCTCGGAGGAGCAAAGTGATCTCAGTTATCTTTCTTTAGCAAGCTCTTCCTTCGCCTTAGCGAAGTAGGACAAGCATTTGGCAGGGGCAGCTACAGACTTGCCAGGTGGCTCCAGGTCAAAGCTGTGGCCTGTTGCAGCAGTGCCTGAAGCAAGATGAAAAATGTCATTAAACTTTTTGTCCTGCACATTCCTAGGTATGAAGAGGAGGTGGATGAGAGGGATTATGATAGGTGATGTGGCTGCCAGTGTTCAGGTACCCCTTTGTTTTCTGGGACAAAGACTATCTTTTTATGTGTGTGTGTGTGTGTGATCTTGTGTGAAGGTAATGCCCTCCTTTGGCTGCTTCAGCACCTATCACAGATAATACACAATAACAGCAAAGTTAGCAAGTGTGCAATCTGTAGACACCATGACACAGTGAGTCTTGCATCCTTTTTGCCACAGGTGTTGCAAAACGGTGTTTAAAACAGCAGTTGGAAAGTGCAGAGTTTCCAAAATGTTTTTTCACTCTTTCTACTTTGATCCCTGACTACCTCCAGAAAGGGGGATGTGTAAAGATGCCCTCAACATGTTTTGTCTTTGTTTCCCAGCTGTAGCACCTGGAAGTGTGAGCGTGGCAAGTGCTGCCTTATTGTTTCGCTCATATGAGCCATGGCTGGGGCTGTAGTAATCTTTCTTCTACTCCCTCCAAAACTAACTGCTCTCCTTTCACAGGCTGTTTTGCTGATGGTCCTTGGCCAGTCATCCAGCTTTCCCCAGTTACTGGTATGTTTTGAACAAACACAGATGAGGGGAAGTATGAGACACCATGTTAAAACGCTTCCTGCCCAATCCCTCAAAGAAAGGTCCTTGTACAAATGCTTGACATACAGATCATATTCGACCTTTGATCATCTGTCATTTTGTTGTAAGAAAGCATGCCATCATTTGCCACTGTTTAAA
Source organism: Jacana jacana (assembly GCA_013400555.1). Classification (NCBI taxonomy): domain Eukaryota; kingdom Metazoa; phylum Chordata; class Aves; order Charadriiformes; family Jacanidae; genus Jacana; species Jacana jacana. The sequence continues at coordinate 80,168 of VZTM01001407.1, forward strand.
ATAGACCCAAAGGAAGTCAGGGCTTAATCTTAACCTCAAACACATTGAGCCCTGTATTTCCTATCCAGCCATACACCGTGCTATCTGGTTTCCTACACCTCAGGCCTGCTAAGTTTAGTTCGTCCCAGCCAGCTGCTAAGAAGGAAGGGAAACCCTGCTCACTGTGGATAAAGCATTCACTGTCCACAGCTCTTCCCGAAGTTATATACTAAGGTGGTAGCCACCAACACAGTTTTGAGGTTTCTCAATTAAAAAAAAAAAAAAACAACATATTTTGAATTCTTTTCCCTCTAGCTCTTCATTCATCCTGTGGGTTCATATGTTTAAATCTTTGATGCCATGCTTTCTTGGGCTTCCTTAGAAAGAATGTTATTACTTGCATGCTTAGGCATAACCATTTAGTACTTATGAATATCATGTGGTTAGACCATTGTTAAATTCAGTATTGGAGTGTTATGCATTAGTTAATATTATATCAAATCCAGTGCAGTCACTCAGGTCTTTCATCTTAGTAAATGAGTGAGGAGGAATGCATAATGTACCATACAGAATTTGAGATTGCCTCACCAGAAATCTTTATTTATCATAGAAAGTAGCTGCATAAAATAGCTGTGATAAAACTGACCTGTTTTCCCTTTATATCAGTATGACTCCTTGTCCACTTACTTCAGGCAAACAGATTTTTATCATGGAGGAACTGGTTGATATCTTTTTTGAGGTAAACTCTAATTTCTGCTATGAAAGCCAAAGACTCTTTTAGTAGCTTGTCTTCTGGGGACTGTGAATATTTATTTAACTCAATTGCTTTAGAATCATAGAATCATTTAGGTTGGAAGAGACCCTTGGGATCATAAAGTGCAACAATCAGCCCTACTCTACAAAGTTCTCCCCTACACGATATCCCTCAACATCATATCTAATTGATTCTTAAACACATTGAGGGATGACGATTCAACCACCTCCCTGGGCAGCCTATTCCAGTGATTGACCACTCTTTCTGTGAAGAATTCTTTTCTCTCATGGGCTATTGGGCCATGTCTGGTGGTTCAGCATCCACAGGCTGGAGCTTTCCTTTCAAGGAGGATTTGGTGAGCCTGTACCCTGCTGTGCAGTGATCTATTGTTCCAGTGATAGCAGGGTACTTCCTGGAACAATTTTGGCTTTTGCTGATTTACAAAGCAAAAGTCCTAGCACACGAATATCTCTGTGAAACCTACAGGGCTGGGCAAACTCACTCTTTGTCCCATCTAGCTGTACTCAACATTGGTTAAATTCCTCCTGTTCTGTTGTGTTCACACATCTCCAGCATTTCAAATTATGGAAGAGAAAAGTCCTTTTGGTGGAAAGGATTTACAACACCATTAATGAGGCAGAAAAGCCTAAAATGCCAATAAAAGAGGCAGAAAGGGCTGAAGACCTCTTGGTGTTTGTAAAGAGGTGCTGTTTTCCTTTCCTAGAGTTGCATACAGTTTTATCTGAGTTGTTCTGATTTTTCCATAACATTATATCCTTCTACCTGTAATTGGTCCTTGCTTATGAATGGCAGCACTCATAAATTCAGTTTAGAATTTGGTATCACGATCCACTTCTCTCCTCTTAGCAGCAGGGTGAAAAAAAGCATCCAGTTGAACATAAAATACAATAGACATCTGTCGCATATTAATGTATGACACGAAAAGAAAGGTTAACTTCATCCAACTGAAAACGGGGTAGGAAGCACTACCCTGCTTTTTTATTTTAATACATGGAAGTATGCAGTTCCTTCCCACCTTCCCCCCTCGTAATTACCTAATTCTCTCATTTCAGCCACTTTAAAAATGGGATAATTCGTAAGCTTCAACATTCCCATTTTCAATTAGAAGCAAATTTGGCCTAATGTCTGCATACATTTTTGAAATGAAGCAATTAAATGTGTGAAGAAAAAAGCAAACCACAAAGTTAGTACAGAACATTGTCTTACAGATAAGGACAGAAAATGCACAGGATGGGGGTCTAAAGCAAATGCTTAAGAAAAAATTGTCTGGAGCGTGTAATTGAATTAATGTAACCAAGTCATGGAGGCAGAAGAGCCTGACCATACTGCTGTATTAGTCTGCGCAGAGATAGCTGAAAATACAAAAATAAGAATGAAAGTACCTGGATGCTAATGGCTCCAGAAAACTACTACTACGCATCCTTAGCCAGTCAGGTTGATGCAAAGTTCAAAGCTGAAGGTCCTTCTGAGCCAAAGGAGACTTCTGTGACAAGGAAGCTGCTAATACACTGAATAACCCTGGCAAGTAGTTGTCGAATTTACTGCGATACCAAATGAGTGGGGATATATTTGCCTGATTATTCTCACAAGTGTTGGGATTCATAGGCTGCTGTATTCCCTTCAGCTGGTGTGTACAGAGCTCATCTCACTGGGTTTAGTGCAAAGTACAGTAATACTCGGCCTACTTAAGGATGGTGAAGTAGCCCAGATTAAGGAGCTTTAATAATGTTTCCTCCAGGCTCAGCTGTGTTGGTAGTATCATCTCAGTGACAGTTCCCAATTACTGTAGACTCGGGGAACCATTTATTATCCTCTTGTAATTCCAAAGATAGTGCAATGTAAGTTTGCAGTATCACCTTTTGTTTTTATGAGTAATCTTACCACTTTATCCATATTTTACTTAATAGATTCAGGAACAGACGCCTTCATTCTCTGGAAAAAACGATCAGCAGAGCAGGAAAGCCCAAATCCATCCGTTTGTCTGTCATGTGTTGAGCAAATGGTGCTGACACCAGGAAATGTGCAGCACTTGATGCGTGCGTTTTGTAAGTGTGTGGATGCAGCTACCAGGCATCGCCCGCAGTCAGCACTTTGGAGTGCTGACAGCATCCTGACAGATAGTCGTAGTGGACTGAAAAGAGGATAAAGGACTATAAAAAGCATATAATTACATTTTTATGTGCATAAATACGCACATTAGTGAAGACTTCAAAAAATTACCATCTATCACAGACTGATGCATTATTTAAGCGACTTTTTGAGGTGTAAATAAATTTTAAACTATTTTAAGAATACAGTATTTTTTAGGATGATAGTTCTGATTTTGAAGGTACCCGTGATGGGGCAGAGGAGCTGTGTAAGCTGACTGTCAAGCTACTGCTCTTGCAACTGCTATGCCCTTTGTAACAGGAGACCAGCATGGTGTCCTCTGCCCACAAGCGGAGGGGCAGTTTGGCAAACTGGAGCAAAAGGAGAGCCCTGGACATGGGCAGGAGAAGGAGAGAGAGAGCAGGAGCTCTGATTGAGTTGTGTTTATTGGCAAATTTGGCAAATTTCCAAAACAGAGTCTGAGAAAAATCTGTGTGTAAATCAGTTCCTTCAGGAGCTTTAGGAGAACACTGAACATTGGATTTACAGAGGCATTAGCTCCTGCCTCTGCTCTTCTGCTCATGACTCAGCTCTCACTCTTCTTCCCAGGTCCTTCAGCAATTCTCCACATTGCTCCACTATGCAACTAGAAGAAAATTCCACATCAAGATGCTCTAACCAGCATCCCACTGTCCACACCCTCCTTGGAAACTTGCCCTGGGTGGTCTAGCACAGCGGGCTGGAGTGAGCCAGGGCCTCTGCCCCACTGAGTTCTCTTCCAGTTTTGCCTCTTCCTGCAACATTTGTGCTACAGTCAGTGTTTTCACCCTGCCTGCAGGTAGGAGGGAACTGGGGCCATCAGCTGGCTCACTGCCCTGAGTGGCACAAGGATTCACCTCTGAGACTTTGGCACTTGAGGGGGTCCTGACAGATCACAAAAAGTGACCCTTGGAGCTGGAAAGGGCATGGTGAATGCTTTTTGGGACCTCCCTAGTGAGTAATGCGGAACATTTATGTGTGTACAGCATCTAGCTAGCTATTAGGAAAAAACCCATGAATGAAGTTTGGTGGCAGGGCAATATTCCCAGTATTCCCGACATGACATTGGTGAGTTATGGTGCATATTGCATGACATCCGTGCAGAGCCTTGAGTAATGGATGACTAAGAAACATCTGATTCTCTGTTATTAAAAAGTAGGTGAATGTGCATGTTTCACTAAGGAAGGAAATGATGAAATTGGGGCGACATACTTGGGAAGATCTCCATTCCAAAACCCCTTTTTCCTTTTCAAGGCAAAGGAGTTGCTGCTATCAACCTCATGTGGGACTGGAAAAATCCAAAATGATAAGAAAGTGGTCTTTTGGAGTTACGATAGTGAGATAGTGGTAGAAATGTTATTGTACACATTTCTAGTGTAAAGCTATGGAGCAGGCAGATTTCCTGCTGCCTTTAATAAGAATTGGGTAACTCTTGGAACTCAGACATGTGCCTGGTTGTGCTTTGAATTTAGAAATCAAGCATTGCTCCCAGCAATGACTTTTTAAAAAATTGATTTTCTTAATGTAAATCATCTTCTAAGGTGACCTCGGGTAAGACAAATCAATACAGGACTGCTGAAAGCAGCACTCACTCTCAGCAGAAATAGCGATGCCGGGGCCTGGCAGCCCCAGCACCATGGCAGCCCTGCCTGCCCCCAACCCTGGCTGCTCACCCTGTCCCTGGGGAGTCACTTGCACCCTCACATGCAAGTAGGTAATGTGAAGGGTGACTTCAACGTGTGGAGGTCCTTCAGTTTTACCAAAGCAGCAGGCTTTCAGGGAGATGCTGCAGATCTTCAGCTCACCAGGCTGTTTTATGAGATGGCCTCAGTGGGACCCCCTCAGCAGGAATAATGGTCTTCGATTAGTCTGTAGCATCAGGAGGATCCAGGGGATTGCAGGCTCGCTGGGGTGGTGCATTGAGCATGGTGCGTGGCCATTCCTCAGTAAAGGTTATTGCTCTCTGTTATTTTAAATATGCACAGGGGGAAGAGAAGCTTTTACTACTTTAATGCTATCATGTTCATATATGCAGGCTTAACCTCTTTATGACTTATGTGAAAGGCACTGGAACTAACAGAAATGCAAAATAAACTCAAGGAATTTGATAATCTGTGCATCATTATAAATTCCATTATTTCCCGGGTTTGACTAGCTCAGAAATACTGCAGGAAGTGCTTTTTCTAGTGGTATTTTTGCTTCCTCCCCCCGCAGAATGGAAGCGTTACACAACAGCATGTGAAAATGAGAGAGGGACCCACGCTGCTGTTGGGCCGGATCATGGGAATGCTGGATTTCTGCTTTCTGTGGCCATTCCCAGCTTGGCAGTAGAGGGGTGAGAGCTGAGGGCTGGTATGATGGCAGAGAAGAGGTTCTGCTCTCAGGAGCTGGGCATGCCTGGTCCTCCCTGGGGAGAGTGTCAGGGGAGTTGGAGGGTGGGCCACGAGTGGGCATGGGGCTGGCAGGAGGGCACTGGCATCAGTCCTTCTCTCTCATCATTGTTGATGCCTGCAGACCTGAGGAGTTCCTTTGCATATTAGGCCAATTCTTAACTGTATCTGAATGAACCTGTCCAACACCCACATACGGCATAATAAACACCCGGGAGGTTTAGCCAATTTTTTGCGTATGCTTGGTTGTTTCCAGACATTTTGAGATCTCCTGTAGAGATGTGAAGTACCTGCAACCTTCCTCCGTTTAGCCTGCGTGCTGACCAGTGTCTGGTAAGCCAAAGTGTATGCATTAAATACTGCATTAAAGCTCTGCTGATAACATTATGCTTTTTAAATAATACAAACATTTTTCCTGTTTGCCAAACAGCGGGGATCCCTAGTGCACACTGGGGAGGCATGAACTATAAAAGCCTCTATTCTTTTTTAATTAGGCCATATCTAATTAAAATGATTGCCTGCCATTACTAGCATTTATAAAGTGTTTTCCAACTCAGCATGACTCATGGGGCTGTATGGAGACAGATTGTGCTGCAATCTATTTGGGATGTGTTTGCCCGTGCCACGCAATTGTCCTTTATCATCATAGGCAGGCAGTGTTTCTCTGAATTACTACTTAGTGTGGCCTGCCTCTTATAAAATGACTAGCCTGTTTTGCATACATATGAAATCTGGGTTTGAGATCCAGTTTGGGGCTCTGAACAGACAAATTAATTTGAAGGTGAAGGCAGGACTGTCCCTAGAAGTCACTGATGGAGAATTTAACAGCTGAAGATGCCAGGCTAGTTCGGTAGTCAGCTATTGCAACCAGTGTGGAAACACATGCAGTCTTTCTATTAATCTGGGTGGGAACAAGAACCATTGCCAGCACTTCAGGGAGTGACTCTTTTGGAGGGGTACAAAGACCCTGGTCGTTACATGGCACAGGATGCCACAGGCAACTGCATTAAACCCAGGTTAGCCAGTGAACCCACTGGAGAGGAGCCATTCATTCCCTCTGAGGAGGGAGCGACCAAAAGCCAGCCTGGAGTGATGGGAAGAGGTGATGAGCTCTGGCAGGGAGAGGTTTTGTCTGAAGAATAAAAGTGTTCCCAAAGAGAGCACAGGGTGCGGCAGAGCGTGCCCTGGGAGGGAACCAGCCCCAGGAGAGCTGCCCGAGGAGATGAGGGTGGTTGCTGCAAGCCAAGCAGTAGGGCCTGGAGAGTGCTAGTTTGGAGCGATCTTGGCTTGATATGTGCAAAGTAACGTGCAAGTGCATGGGAACCCCAAATGTTCAGGTTGACAGCTGCCAGTTCAAGGTTTACAATCATACTTCAGCTCTTGTTTTCTTTCACTTTCACAGCTAGCATTTTTGGTAAATTTCTCTCAAGTGTTACTACGCTGTGTGAAACATAGGTATGGTGCTATTATTGTCTTTTCTTTAAGTTAGTATATCTTAAGTAAGACATAACAAGACATGGAATTAAGTTAAAAATAAAATCCTACCATGTAAAAGTTTTTATTATAGGCTTGCACATCTGAGATTATAGCATCTTTATTCTGAATGCTGTACTTAATACAAAGTAAGGTGTAATACCTTCTCTGTGAGCTGATAATCTAAAAGGCAGCACCTTTAAAAAAAAAAAAAGGTGATATTTTCAGCTTTATCTTATAGGTGAGGAACTGAGACACAGAATCAAATTGCTCATGCAGACAAGGAATTAACATGTGTCTTGAATTTCCAGTTTCATCTTAACCACAAAAGCAAATTTTCTCAGTCAGTAGGGATGGTTTGTTCTGGATTTTAAAAGATTTCTTAGATGGAGTACTAAAATAATTTAGAACTCTTGCTGTGTTATAGTTGCTTGGATAACTACCTTTATGGCTGTAGCCTTTTCTTCTCCCACTGTAGATCAAAACATACATTTTCTTACCTTGTGCAAGACAGTCTTTGCTGATTACTTCTTTTCTTCATTGTACCTTGAAGAACAGTAGCTCCAAATATGAGCTTTGCACTATTTCTGGTGGTAAAACAACAATAATTAAACCACCTGACTTATTCTTCTGCAGACAAACAACATGGTAATTAACGTGAATGCAATTATTATATGTCAACTGCCACTCCATTGGCTTTTATGGGTCATTCTTGTGCTCTTTTTATTTCTCTTTAATTACATGACGAGATTGTGCATGGGACTGGGCTGGTGGTTGCCAGCTAACAGAGATGGGCTTTGGAGTCATCCTTTCCTGTTGTGGAACACAAAATGAGTCGATGATCCAACACCCAGGTTAGGTCCTGCTGCCATGACTAGCAGCTTGGTTTTCTTCACTAGGTTGCTGCTGTCGCTGAGGTTTTTTCTGAGAAGCCGCTGCTGAGCCATCTGGATTGCCATGCTTATGTCCTGCTGGAAGCTTAATTCACCTTCAAATTTAGGAATGCACTAATTGCACCTCAAGAGCTGAAGGCAGCATCTCAGGCAGATTTTGGTAGGGGTATCTATTTTTGCCAGCTATTACAGCAGAAGGTGTTGGGTTAGATTGCCTGGATCCCAGTGCCTTTTCAGTAATTTGTTTCTCATTTCTGGGTACCTGAACTTGTCACTGGAAAAGCACTGTGAGGTGTTAAAATGAAATTAGGGGATAACAAGTTCATACTTGTTTCTTCTGCTCTTTCCCCAGTGCAGCTGTAAGAGACAGGAAATTGAGCGAGACAGACCTCTAGGCTGGGCTAAAAAGGTCACTCGCCTCTTCGCATCTCACAAAACCAGGTTTCCTCACACTCCGAGCAGGGTAGCTCTGCTTACCCTCCATCACTCGCCTCCCCAGAGTCTGGGTTTGCTTTCCTTCCTGAGCTCAGCATGCGAGTTCACCGAGAGCTCAGACACCAAAGCCCAACAGAGAAGGGTAAACCTGCCTGTTTGGTTTCAGCTGGTTTCACCGGTTTGCAGCTGGGCTGAAAAGGGTTTTCAGCCTGAAACAGCACCTTATAGCAGAGGAGTTACTTTTCAGCACCCTTGTATGCAAAGTGGTTGCAGCTCTTCCAAAGAAAGAAACCCAGCTCACCTCTTCCCAAGCTCTGGTCCTCCCTGGCAGCACCAGAAAGACGGACCTGCCTTAGGTTGCCTGGGCTTTGGCCAAAACAATCTGCATCTGAAAGGGAAATGCTGCCAGAGCAGTTAAATTTAGCCTTATTAATTATTCCTGGCAGCTCATGCAGCGTCAATTAAACAAGGATTTACATTCCCCAACGACTTTAATATAATTTTCATTTTCAATCTATTTTAAGTCCTAAATATGCAATCTGTCTATTAGAAGATGGTTGCTTTCCCAAATAATTTAAATTCATGTTATTTCATGAATGAAAGAGTTTTTTTACCGTAAAAATCATTAGTATGTGTACTTTTAGCTTGCCTTTTTAAGCTTCACTCATGCTACTATTTGTTTGGTTGCTTTTGTTTACCTACTGTCAAACTTTGGACACCCTTTAACCCCAGCTCTCTGTCAGAGTTCATGTATGAGAAAATGTGGGGGTTTTGTGTTTATTTTGTTCTCTAAAGGGAGAAGTACAGCTAGACAAAAGGCAGGTATTGCTGACTAACCACTCCTTAGAATTGCACCAGGACAGGAGCAAGATAGCAATTCCCATGCCTGTAAGATAACAGGAACAGATGCAGAGGTGCAGTGCTGCCCTTGCTTGCTCCCAGCCCTGGGCTGTGTCCATGTGAACTGCCACAGCCATACAAATTTGTGGTGTTCCTTGTGCGAAAGATGTGTAAGCGGCATTTCTTCAGTGGACATTTCTATTGTATCTGATACCAAGAGTGAGGGAATTGATGCACTGGCATCCATAGTGGAATTGGGTGTTGGGAATCAAAGAAGGTATTGAAAGCAGAATTGTTGCTAGGTCATAGCGCCATGACATTGTATCATTGCTGTGGAAAGTAATATGATGAGCAATGAAAATAATTCAGGCAACTAATTCTCCTTCCTTCCATGCACTGTCTTGTACTGAACTGATATTAATAATATTAAGCTTCCATTCTTGTTAGTGATAAAAGCAGGCCTCTGAATACTGGTTCAGCCACAAAAAGGGTAAACATCTATGTGCAGTAACTGTGCAGATGAGTGAAGGGAGCCCTCAGAGCTCAAAGTCTAATTATAACGTTTAAGAGAGTTGTGCTGAAGACACTGCAGCAGGATTGCTGCTGCCCTTAAGTTAAGCACTCATATACACTCTTTGTGTTCTGCCAGCATGCTAGTACAGGGATGGTACCAACTTGTGAAAAGCATGTTTTTGCATTAAAAGCATCCTTCACTGCATATTATAAATAATCAGAATTTCCAGACATAGAAGGAAAAATATTTTTTTGATAACAGCAGAATTTCTTTGTGGTAGAAGGAAAATGGCTGTCCAAGGATCTGCTGGCCAAGGCAGCAAGGCTTGCAAACATGCTCTGGACACATCAGATGTACGAGGGTTTACAGACACCAAATACCTTGGGGGTTAAGGAAACATTCCATCCCTACGCTACAGTTTATATAGAACCACATTAATAGTTGTAATAGCTAGGTGGGTGTAACTGTGAAGTAAATATAAACTTGTGTCCCCTGTGAATAGGTAAAGTGTGTGTTGAAAGACAAAAGTAGATACTTCACATTGCTTAGTAAACACTCCCAAGTTGTAGCTTCTTCACCCTCTACATCCACTCCAAGAGATTCAAAGTATAATGTCTGTTTGTAAACACGATGAGGTGTGAGGCAGTAGAAGAACAGTGCAGTATGAAATGGTAAATTGCACGTTTAGATGCTCATTTACCATAATGTACTGGGTCTGGGAGGAATTTTAGCTAGAAAAATCATCACAGTATCTTATAAAGGAGCATCATTCCTCTCTTCTGTGTTCACTGCAGGCTGCTAGTTTATTTCTCTGTGGAAAATATACAAATGTAACTATAATTTCCTTTGTAGTCATACCTGCCACCCCTTATTCTTACAGTTTCTGATGATAGCTAACATAAATTAAGAGCTGGTGTCACCCAAGAAGCACTTCCTTTGTCTTCATCAAGATTCATTTAAATATCTGAAAATGCTCACAATGGCAGTAAAAATAATTTTCTCACTAAATTCCAAGCAAGAACCTTTTATTCCTAATGTTTCAAGGCCTCCTTTATCAAAGAAGCCGATTCTCTACCAGCGTGCATTTCGTGTATCTGTCTGTGCTGGTGCGGAGGCTGTGCACACCCCTTCTGCTTCAGCAGCCTCAGGGTACCCAGAGGGATGAGCTGCTAGGGTCAGGAGGGGCAAAAATTAAATTATCATTGCAGCTCTTGCTTTGAAACAGTAACTAACTTTGGCAAAGAAGAGTGGACAAAGAAGACCCCACCCAATGAGGTTTTTTTTAACAGCACTTTAAAACTACGCGTGGTCAACATGGGGAAAGGGCAGCTTTTAGCTGTATTCTCCTTGAGCAATCCCTAGCACTGTAGCTGAAAATTTCCTGAGAAGTGGTTGTGGTGTGCAATATTTGGTTGCAGGTTATTACCTGAGTTTTCTTTTATTGTTCCTACTGAATCAATGGACTTTTAGAGCTGAAGGTTGCACCAAGAAGAGGGAAAGTGATCCCTGTTTTATACCAAACGTTATTCTTGGCAGGGAACATACAAGGAACATACTGAATACACACAATGTGCAAGGGATAGAAACATGTCACTCATGCTTCAGGCAGATCATGTGTAAAAGAAGCAGTCAGCTCACATGCAAAAGGACAATAAAGGGCTCTGATTCTATGAAAAGCATCCCCGGCTCCCCTGCACATTCAACTGAGGAAAGATGCTGTCACACACCAGTAAAAACTTTCTATATCCTAACCAATAATGATCAAACCCTTATCTCTGAGCTCATTGCCTGGCCTTACATTTAAATATTTTCAATTTTCATTTATTTACTTTTTGTTAGAATTATTTTTTTTAGTTCTTGACACTCCACATGACATCTTACTTGAATGGAGTACACTTGGATAGCACTTCAAAAGCTTCCTCCTCTGCAGCCATTTCCAGAGGTTTCTGTGCTTTTGATTTTTGAAAAGTCCTGGGTTGGTCTTTGCTCTTTCATTTTTAAATAAGTATCTGATGGTTGTCATGCATTCATCATATTAGGACTCAAGGTCAATACTGCTGAAGTGAGATCACGGATCATTGAACATTGATTGACTGGAGACAGCACACACTTTGCTAGTGTGAGTTAGGTAAAACTCATACTAAGAGTCTTTTTAGACATAAAATGCGTGCTGCAAGGATTCAAATAACCTTTTCTTTATTTTCAACGTGAACTTTATCTCCTATGCGAAACTCTTCCTGTGACAATCCCGTAAAGCTGAAGAAGCCTTTCTGCGAGCTCACGTGATGAAAGCTGGGATTATTGGAGATTCATACCTAAAGTGCTGTACACAGGGACCAGGTTAGTTCCTGGTGTAATTTATGTCGCCACAGCTTGGTCCCAAGCAACAGTTTTCTTGACCTCATACCAAGCAAGTTGGTTTATCCCTGGGATGTAGGGTCTGGCTGGCTGTCCTGGGAATGGCGCAGGTGCCTCCAGGTGAGGTGCAGCAGATCCTGCCAAGGAAAACCTTAGACTTAGATATAACCTCTTTAAATAACGTGTCTTAGGTCTGTAAACTTGTGGCATCATTACATCAGATGCTTTTCCCTCTTGGAAAGTTGAAAGCAATCGAGCTATAAGAAATACCCCAGTATTTCCCGGAGACTGATACAGCTACATGCTTTGTGCTGCGTTGTTCAGTCACCTATATCAGATTTCCTTTGTCTGCCTGGCTGTGCGTTGCAAGGGAATGTGGATTGTCAGCTTTGGGATTTCTCTGGGAAGAATTCACTGTGGTTGTAGGGCATCAGGAAAACTCTGAGATGAGAGAATTTGGCAAACACTGAATAGCAGGATCAAATAATTTACAAGTGTGACTTTGTTTCTGTTCCCTGAGCTATTTATGCAGCACACGTTTGAAGGCAAGCTGTATTACGCAAAGAAATCTGCTAGCATGCAATCTCCAAGAGAAGATTTAAGATTTAATTTCAGGCAGGATCTGTCTCGCAGCAGCTAATAGGAAGAACTGTTACACTACTCTGACAGCCATGCTGTAAATATAGTGTGTTCAATGCTTATATTTCCATGTTACGTTTCTGCTGTGGTGAAAGGCATTTGTATGCATGGGCTGAATGAGATGCCCACTGACAGCAAACCATTTTTTGTCATTAGCTGCAGAAGCTAAGGTGAATGTAAGAGGGAACTTGGAAGCTTAGTCTCACCTACCAGTGTTTATTGCCATATAGCAGGTTCTACCGGTGAGCTCCAGTGAATTGGACACTCTCCTGTGGTTGTGCTGACCCTGGACTTTGGGGTCTTGTCCCAGAGCTGAGAGTCAGCCGAGGAGAGGTCTGGTTTCCATCTTTCCACCCTGCATGAATGTGAGTGAATTTAACTTTTATTTCTTTGGTTACAAGCCTTTAATGTAGCAAAAGCATGAGCTTAATGTAGTATCCTGGGCTACACTGCTAACTTCACGTAGTCCAGTCAGAAGTGAATGATAATGGCTGTTGCCTTCATTTCCATTTTTGCATTGATCTGACATTGTAAATGATGCATTCCTTCCAGCTGCCACAGCCATCCCTCACTGGGAATGAGAAGCAATAGTACCCTCTTTGAAAAACCAATCACTTTGCATTAAAACCCCCTGAGTTGTGACCTCAGCTGTGGTCAAGAAATGTGAGTAATCAGTCCTCACCCATGGTCAATATTATCTTTTCCCAGAAAACAGCTAGGTTCCCTGAGATCCTGAGATGAGGGCTGTACCTGATGCACAAGCCCTGGCAGTGATGGAGAACAAGAGGCACAGGCTAAAGGCATTGGAAGGGCTGTGCCAAGGTGGCAAGTGGCAGCTCCTTGTTCCGCATGCAGAGTGTGGCTTTGCCTTCCTGCCTGTGGAGACAGAAGTGACTTTTGGCTCTTAAATCTCTGAGTACATGGAAAATTAAACAAGTGCACCGAGTTTCTGTTAGCAGTGGGTTTGGACAAAACTCAATACTTTGTGACAAACACCATAGCTAAGTGGATTCGTTAAGAGAAAGTATGAATTAGCAGCTTTGTCTCAGAGGTGATGGAGTGATCCTTTCCCATTGCCCTCTGTTGCTCTGCTTATGCTCTGCTCACCCCCTGCACTGCACCCAGCATTGGCCTGCTGCTTTCAAATGTCCTTCCATGACCTGCCCCATCACTGTCCACATCAGTGCCTTTAAGCTTGTGATAAATTAGAGCATAATCTCTTGTGCCTATCTCTGACCACCCCCTTTTTCTTCTCATATTTTGGAAAGCCCTTTTTCATCCTATTTTCTTCTTTTTTTTTCTGGCTTCATAGGCTCCCAGATCCTCCTCCTGTTATGAAATGCAAGAACATAATGGCAATAGTTCATTGCAGTTGGTATAAGAAAATCTAAATGTTAGAATATAATACCTGAAATCAGAGCTGGTTATGTGATTTATTTTTTTAGTTCAGGTGTGTTTGAACTTTTCCAATTTATGCATTCCAATACTTAAAAATAAAATTCTTTCTGAGAAAACTCCCATTGGTCTTGGTGGAAACCAGCAGAAGGATACAATCCAATTAAAGGGAAGAGATCAGGATACGGCACGTCTGCATCGCTGAAGTCAATGTCAAGGCTCTGACTAACTTCATTGTGGCCAGGATTTCTCTAATAAAGGCTGCGCTGCTAAATCAAACTGCCTTGATTGCTTTCACTGGAAGCTCTGCTTGATTAGGCACAACGGAATTTGTACTGTGAAAAGGGATCAGGAGAGGGAGAGAGCACAACAGAAATCAGCCCTGGAAAAAAAAATATCTAAGAGGTGAGTGAGGCCTTATTAAATGGAGACTATTCAAACAGTCACAATGGTACAATGGTTATAATGGGGAAGGAGTGTTTCATTAATTATTCAACAGTACAGAGATCTACATTTTGCCTCAGACTGACACTTTTTACCATCTGCTTAAAACCCTACTGTCTCAAAACAACTATTATCAACATGGTTTTTTTTTCCCTTTTAGAGTAATCACTATGCTGAGCTTCCAGATTGTTTAAGGTATCTAAGGTCCAAGTATATGCAAGCTGTTACAAATAACTAATGCTTATAATTGCTAGTCATTTTCATATGTTTTATTGGCAGTTGGTTAGTACTTTTTTTTTTCTCAGTTGTAATTGTGATCCAGCAGTGGCTTTGATCTTGCTAACTGTTATATCTGAGTTTAACTGCATTCCTGCAACTAATCCCAGTAGGCTCATTTTAAAAGGACATAGTGACTCAAATTCACCCTAGTATAACTCTATTGAAATTAGCACTTTTCACCAGGGATGAATTTATCTCAGTGTCTAGAAGTGCCCTTAAAGCACACAGTGGGCTCATTAGCAATGGGCCCTGAACATAACACAATTACATGGCTGAGCAGCCAGCCACCCAACTGCCTGCCTTTGAAGGTGTCACTTTAATGAGTTTTTCGGGGTGTTCTCCCTGTCAAGGCTTCCCATTTTCTTCCTAGGAAAAAAAATACCAAACCAGACCCCTACAAAAATCACAAGCATTGGGCAAGGTTATTGAGGGGGAACTGAGATTTATGCTAAACTCCATGAGCAGCTTATTCTGAAAATGGGAAGAAATTTCAGACAGTTGCTTTCATGGGCACTGAAATTCCAATACAAATTTAAACAGATACCTCTTGTATGCCAATGTTGTGGTTTAACTCCACCCAGCAACCAGGACCATGCAACCATGCAGATATTCATCACCACCCCCACCACCCTCCTGTCCCAGTAGGGTAGAGAGATGAGGGAAAAAAGGAGGGAAAGGGGGAAAAAAAACCCCACTTGTGGGTAGAGACAAAGACAGTTTAATAGCACAATAATGGCAGAAGAAGATAACAATAATGGCAGAAGAATATACGAAATAAAGTGATACAACACTACTACAAGTTGCCCTCACCACTTGCTAATTGGTTGTCAGCCTGTCCCCAGCCTGTCCCCAGCAGTGACTATGGATCCTTGCCTCCCAGCCAACTCCCCTTTATATACTAAGCATGATGTCTATGGTATGGAATATGCCATTGGCCAGCATGTCCTATCTATGCTCCCTCTCAGCTTCTATGGAAAGCTGAAAAAGTCCTTGACCTATGTAAAACATCACCTGGCAACAACTAAAGCAATATGCATTACCAGCATCATTCTCTTGCCAAACCCAAAACACAATAGCTACCAGAAGGAAAATTAACTCTATCGCAGCTGAAACCAGGACAGCCAAGAAATATTTAAAAGTCTAGTTAATTGTAAATTAAGCAGAAATTTGGGCCTCTTGTATGGTGACTGTTGCAGCAGAGGACTGCCAGCCTCTTCAGTCCTGCGTTTTTTGAGTGTTCGCTGTTGAGAAATGTGGCATCCAAAAGGTGAGCATGGCTCTGCTGTTAGCTAATCCTGCATCCTCCAACTACCACCCTGCAGTGTGCAGCCAAGACAAGGATGAGACCGTCTTCAGAATATAATCCTGCACAACTGGAGGCTAACATCTGCTAAACTCTCTCCCTACAGTCTCGCACTGGCTGGCTGATAAGCCGAAGCTGGCAGAAAGCAGGTTAGCCAGGAGCTATGCCCCTGTGGGCCCTGCCACAGAGCTTCCACACAGGAGTGGCAACGGAGGCATTTTAAAGAAGGGGCAAAAGGCCACGCCAAACATTTGTAACACAGTTCCTATCCAGAAAGGAAGGTTGATTGCTTAGATCTATACAGCTCAATGTTTTCAACGCTCTGATTTTGGCGAAAATAATGGTAGACTGGTCATACTATTGAAAGTATTAATTTAATTTTTAATTGCAGAGGAAAATGACACTGCAAGGGTATCATGGTACGTGCCCATTTATTTTGTATCCTTTCCTCTCAGAATAATGGATTTGTATGTTCTCTCTCTCACCCTTGCATAGCAGGCTGGGTTTCTGAGCTATGGGTTGGATCTCAGTCAGAAATTACCACCAAGGCAGGGTTTAGCAGCTGAATAGCACTTTATCAGCTGTGGTAAAACACAGCACATTTCACCACCCAGGTGGTTGAAACATGCTTTTGTCTTTTCAGATTCATGGCAGACTTTGCATATGCAGCACCTGCAGACATCAGCTCCTGAGTGATTGCTGTCTTTGTTTCTGCTGTCTCCTGCTGCAGGGAATATCCCAGCTGGGAAAGCTAAAGGCACAGATTATCAGTGTAGCAGCCATCATTCTGAATAGTACTGGATCAATGCAAAGGCTTGCATTTATTGCATAAAAAGTATTTGAAGAAAAAAACCCAAACTCCTTTACTTCCATCTGAAGATGATGTTGGCAAACTAGCTGGGCAGAAAAATTTGCAGAAGACTTGCCAACCACCTTGATTATTGCAACTAATAACTTTGTGTGAGATCAGCGAAGTCTCTCTATCTATCTATCTATCTATATGCCTTGCTTTTGTTTACATTATTTTAACATTTTTTTTCAGCCCAAAACACACTAAGAACAGCCTTCAGACAAATTTAACCTAACCCATGTTCACTCAGACATTCAACAGGGACATTAGCAACCCCACTCCTGTTTGGGATTTGAGGAGGTTTGGGTTGGCATAACCGGCTGTTGGGGCTTCCTGAGCAGTTAAACTCTGGCTGGGCCACCTGGCCACCATTAGTCTCCCAGGAGACTAAAGACTGGCTTCTGGGGATAGCTGATGGTTTGCTTTACATCACCTAGGGAAGTGTGCTGCATGCCCTGGGGGGCTTCTTGAGGGTCAGCATGGTGCTCAGTTCTCCTGCCTGTTCAAACTTGCCTCCTGCTCCACGTTGTGGATTCCAGCACAGCTTCTTTGCTGCCAGACCTTTGCCTGGCCCCTGCCCACACTCTGGCTGCCCTTCGGTGCCTCCTTGGGAAAAGGGAAGTAAAAGACAATAAATCAAGCCCTGTAATCCATCCTGTGTTTGTCTGCATGCCCTGCTTGTAAATCCCAAGAAGGAGGCAATATAACTGCAAATGTTTGAAAAAGGAATTAGTAGGAATGACTCTCCCTTGGAGCGATGGAAAATATCTTGTTTGAGAATACAGTGTCAGATTCTGCTGCAGTTCGTGCTGACAAACTGGCTTTGCTGGAGACACAGTTGTGCTGGCCATGTGTGTGTCTTTCTGGTGTTACTTACTGGCATGTTTGTATTCCTTAAAAAAAATAAACCCAACTTTGCATCAGTTTATCTAGTTTGGATATGAAACCTTTTGATATCATATAATCATTTATTGCAATTAAAATAGGGCCTGGGGTATTTGCATTTTGAGGCTGTTCTGGAAAGTGATCCTCTACACAGGCTAAGGGCAGTGCTGCAGTACGGCACACAGGTGTTCCAATCCCAATGGGCAATGGAAATATGAAGAAAGAGCCACCTAACTCTCCAGCATCTGCTGATGCTCAGTCCAGCCTTTACCCTCATCAGACTAGCAATACCCAAGTGTGCTCACTTATGAAAGGCTTAAAAAAACCCAGAAGTAGGTAGCAGAATGTTCTGAAATATTTATATTCTTTATTCTTGGGGAGAGACAAATATGGGTAACATCAGAGATGAAGCTGCACTGCCTGCTGAAGTGTTTAGAAATATTTTGCCTGCTGAGTTCTCTGAAAATAAATTTGAATGTTTTGGTCTTAAAAATCATTAATACTTTTGACTTGTAAGCATAAAAAGAAACTTTTATTTACCAGACTTAGATTAGTATGTAAATACAGATCTAGCATTGTAAGTGGAAAACTGGAACAGTGTCTCAGAGATTATATGTGACTGCCTTATTTGTTATAACAGTTAACACAGCATGAGGCTAGAGAGTGATAGTAAATTTTCCCTTCAGGAGAGGAAAAATTCGATTGCCTAACACTATTAATTTTGAAATAAATATTCTATTAGCAATGGAGTTATAAACATTGCTCCAGATATTCTTTCACAGTTTGTGTAGATGTTGCATACATGGAGCTTTTCAGTTTTTCCAAAATTTAGGTAGAGTGGAGATTTTTTTATTTTACCGTGAAGGTTTTTTCCCCGAATTTCAGTATATTGACACCTCACCCAGCACAGTTGTTTCCTGCAAGTGTCATACTTTCAGCATTTGATCCCTTCTGCCAACAATGCAGGAAAATCTTTCTGGATTCTCCATCCTGGTTCCCAAACAGACTATGAAAATGTAAAACCAGCTTTTCTTTCCTCAGGGCTTGCTTGTGCCAGTTTCTAGCTTTTCCCTTTCATATATCGCTTATATGCACTTGAATGCCTTGACTTTTCATAAAAATATCACTATTGTGAGCTAGGACCATAAAACCAATCTTTGTCAGCATCGCCTTTCCTTTTGTTTGGAGTCAAGAGGTGAGTTTTTGCTACCCTGTAGCCCTGTCACCTGATCTGTTTTTACAATAAAAATAATCATTTGACTTGAGAAAAAACAATGGAAGTTAAAAAATGGACATGATCTGTGGGAAGGGGATAAGAAACAGGTATATTGCTTAGAGGTGTCAAAAAAAGTGAAGAAAATTGCAAGACCTACTAAATTATGAGGAAGATTATGATTTTATTTACTGTTTCAAGTTGCTTGGATTCTTAGGAAACCAGCCTTTATGATATTTTGGCCAAAATATGTAAAGTAGGACATGACAACTTCCTTTCTTTTTTCTCTGCTTAAATGTTTTCTTCATCGCAAGTACCATGGCTGCCTGCTGGCAGGATGCGAGAGGCCGGCTGGCAG
Organism: Jacana jacana; assembly: GCA_013400555.1. Classification (NCBI taxonomy): domain Eukaryota; kingdom Metazoa; phylum Chordata; class Aves; order Charadriiformes; family Jacanidae; genus Jacana; species Jacana jacana. Next base: position 99,318 of record VZTM01001407.1, read on the forward strand.
AGCCTTCCTTCCCTTTTTCTTCAGCACAAACAGGTGGCACATCATCAGCTTACTCCTTGTGTATGAATGGTTTTTAGAAAGCTGAAAACTTGGGCTTCTGTAGAGCAAAGATCCTACTTTAGAAATTTGATGTAGATTCTGGACCCAGTAAAATGAGACATTTTTCTGTTGGCTTCAATGAAAAGGAGATTTCTGGCAGGGGAGGTAAGCCAATGCCTACAAGTCTTAGGATGATTATTTGGTAGGTAGCCGTTAGGGCTAGAAAGGGTGTTTGACTGCTTTAATGTCTTATTTTGACATTGACTGGTCTAGATGGATCTTCCCTTGCAGCATCACTGAATAGGCTTCTCATACATTCAAATGCATTTTATGCATTGAGGCAATTTTCTACTAAAACCGGTATCTTGGTGTTCTTTTGGTGAGTTAGCATTAGAATTCCTCTCTGTTTATAATTTTCTATATATCCCATATCTACATATCATTTACATATCAGGTGGTCTGCATCTTTCAGGTCTCTATTGCAAAGCAAATTCAATGCGGACTCCTGTTCCACTCAGTTCCATACATCCTCCCAGCTTATTATTTAATTTTTAAGCATTTTTCTTTTGTTTTCAGTGTTTAGATTTCAGGTCATTTGTCTATGATGTCTTCCGTGCAAATTTGAAATAGTTTTTTTTTCAAGTTAAATATAGCGCTTTACTGAATTTCAGATAGGATTGTTATTTTAGAATGTTTCTTTCATAAAAACAGCTGACTTTTAGTGTAGGACTGTCTACAATAACACTAACAATTAATTAATAAGCAATCAATTCAAAGTAGCACTGCTTTTCCACTTTCTGCCACAAAGTTCCCAAAGCAGTTCTGAAACTGGAGCCTATAGCTATAGGATACAGCCAGATGCATCTTGGGTGAGCTTGGTCCATGTAATACTCATTTTCAGTGGCAGACAGAAACTACTGAAGAATTCTGGTGGGTGATCTTCCCCTAGTTTACTTCTACTGCAAGATAAGCAGGCTACTTAAGAAATGCTGGACTCTGGCCACTTGCCTATTCTTCCTATCCAGCTGAACGAGAGTGGTTCGAGGGAGGCTTCTGGCCAGGAGACACAGTAGCCCAATGCATTTCCAAACAGGAGGAAGACACAAATAGCTGAGGCACAAGACGGAATGTTGCTGCTCGTCCGGCAGACTGTGCATAGCTGAATTTTCTTACTGTTATAATGAAGTGGGTCTAATTGAGACCTGCTGAGTGTGAGTTCAGGGCTGGCTCTGCCAACACATGGGTCCTTAGTACCCATGAACAAGGGCTGTTCTTCAATTAGGCTTTTGCCACCTTCTCCCTGTGGCATTAAAAAATGAGATCAAGAGCAGTTGTCAGAAGGCTGGAAAGCTTTAAGCACCAGAACCGACGAACCCATTGGTGAATAAGGGAAAAAGTAGGAAAAGGAAGTGTGAGGCAATACTCTTTGGGAAGAGATCTACTATATTGTTATCCTTGTTCAGCACCTTTTACAAAGGGGCTCAGGGGCGCTATGATATCTGTAGGAGTAATTGTAAAACAGGCAATGTGTGTATATTTGTGGTGGGATTTTAAGTAAATATTTATTTATTAATTTAAACACAGCAAGTATGGTGATGGTGGGAAGTAATTATTTCAGAAAGCTTATAAACATGCCTTTATGAAATAAACTGAGTTTATTTCTTTGAAATAAGGAAACAAGAAAAGAGCTGGAAAGTTGCCACCTTCATAAGGATGCATCACAGGGTAAGAGTAAAGAAAACGAATTTATGATGATGTCTCCAGTAAGGAGACAGTTGTCTCCTGGAAGGAGAGAAAAACCATACAAAAGCTATTTTTGGGTGCTTTTCGGTGTACAATTTTCCTTCAGACTTGCTGTTCTTTTAATAGAGATTTCTTTTTCTGTATGTCACCGCTTTGCAGCATTTTGAAAGTGGAAACGTACGCCCAAAACGTTACTGGCTTCTCTATAAATATCTGAAAATAGAACCGCTTCAGTGAATGGCTTATTGATGCGTTAAGAAGAAAAGTATATGACATACATTGAACCTTTTGAGTAATCTAAACTGAGATCTAACTGTCAGGCTCATAAATATCAGTCTATGCTAGTGAAACTAAAGGCCGAACCCAGGTTGAATCCTCCAACCAGACAGATCTATAAGCAATTTCTGGAGTATGAGGAAAAGAATGGGATGGAAAGAGTTCAAAATTCCAGTAGGTCTTCAGCAGATGGTTCATTTAAAGTACTTGATATTTGAGCTATAGGGTTTTCTGGGTTTTGTATCTATTAACAGCAAAAAATAAGTCAATGCAGAAGTAGCTTTTGAACACAAACAAATTTAGGATTCAGAGAAAAGTGGAATGTTTCCCAGTAAATTACTGTAGACCTGTGGACAATGTAGAAAGCTGAAGAAGGTTGTGAAGGGTCCTGCAAGAGAGGAGGCGAGTAAATGTGCAGATATTCCTAAACCTTGGTAGCAGTCAGCCACCTGCTCCAGCGAGGCTGTGCTGATGACCAATTTCAGCCCCATTTGTACCTTCCCTCCTCTCAACCCTGTAACTCTTTGAGTGGTGAGTTAGATTTCTGGAATTTATGTGGGTGTATGGGTTCTTCTCCATTTGGAGGAATGTCACTCAGTTGATTATATGAGATACAGTAAATGAATAAAACCATGTATTTTGAGTGAAATTTAGCTTTTGTATTGCAGTGTAACAGCCTATGAGTTACAAATAATTAAAAACTGCAGTGTAGGTTTTGCAGATACTTAGAATTCCAACCACCCGCTTTAAAGCAGACATATTCTTTAGATGTAATGTTTGGATTAAGGAGTCTTGGATTGTGCCTATTAAGCCACGTAAAAAGATTAGATCCATTTGAGCAAGTAGCCTGAAGTGCTTGTGCTGCCATTTATGAATCAGAGCAGGGCTCGTTTTCCTTTATTTCTGCAAAGGCATCCCAACAGTTCATACTGGTTTTGGGGCGCTGTGCCACGCACTGATCCTGGCTGGAGGCAGCCGAAGTGGGGATGTAGATAACGTAGTGCAGATGTCTTTCTGTTTCTTTTATCTGTTTTTTTTTTTTTTTTTTTTTTTTTTTTTCCTGCCTTCTGCATTTGCTTCAGTGTTACGGTTGTTGTCAGTCTGACAGTGGATAGCTTGTGGGCGCAACTGAATTCTTACCACTTCATGTTTAACTTGTCACAGATAAAAAATATATTACTGCGAGACAGTGTTTTATTGTATTCTTGATCAAACTGCTCTGATGTTCATTTCTGATGGATGATGATATCCAAATGATCACCGTGCAGGCTGTTAATTTCAGTCCCTTTTTAACTTAGGAATTAAATTCTCTCTAATTCTGCCTGGTTGTAGGCAGCCTGGTACTTTGATAGCATGTTTATGTTGTGAACTTCAATCTCTTCCAGCTGCTCAGGCATATAACAATTGAAATGTTGCCCTGATGAGTCACAGGCACCTGTTAAGAGTGGCCAAGTGTTTGGGATGAGATGGTTAAATAAAGAATTCCCATCTCTCCTGAGAAACGAGGCTGTAGTCACAGGTAAGCAGGAAGGACCTGCTGAGAGCAGGGAAGGAAGCCTTGTTGAAGCAGCTCAACCCAAAGGTGTGTTCTCCCATGTAAAGGTTATTTTGAAGAGAACAATCTTTTGAAATTGGAATTTTTATTAATGTAAAACCACTTAACTGCCAATTGGAGTGTTCATTCTGTTAAAATGTGTTTCTGCTTTGACAGGCTGGGCCTGCACAGAAGGCTTTGTAAGCTCCCTCTGCATTCAGTCAAAGCTGGAAGTCTTTGCAACTCGTGAGCCCAGCTAAAACAAGCAGAAGTCTGAAAAGAAAGCTGGCTGCTTGTGACTTCATGCATCTTTTGGACACGCTGTTCCCAGATGTCCTTGAGCAATGTTTATGTCTCTGATTAAGTAGTAAGTCACACTTATCTCATCCAATCATCTGCTGGGTGATGGCACAGGTGCTAAGGATGGTGGAGCTAGATCCTTCTCATTTTCAGAGGGCCACGTTTTTCTTTCTGGCTGACTGCAATGTGAAGTGGTAAGCTGTCCTGTGGCATGTTCTGCAGCCCTGCACTCAGGATCCAAAGTTAATACCCCTGTCTGCTCAGGAAAATGCCTGGAATAGCAGACAGATCACCTGTTTGAAAAAATAAAACTGTGAAGCAGCATTTTAAGCTTACTGAAACATGCAAATCACAGACATGTTTTTAAAATAAATTCTCAGAACTTTTGTATTAATTCTTCCAGAAATTGCTAAAAGCATTTGTGGGATTATTCTGGGCTCAGAAAGTAGTTGTCAGGCTTTTAACAGAGGAGATGTGCAAACCAGGGATAGTAGCAGGCCATCTTGAACAGTCAGGTTCAACAATTTCCTGCTGTTAGGAGACTCTCTCATTCTGGACTGTGCAGTTTTTCTTTTCCCAGAAGTTACCCCTTAAGATTACTTTAAAAGTGTTGGGGTTTTTTGTTTATATTTTCTTTCTTTTTTTTTTTTTTTTTAAACGTATTTTAGTGAACACTTTAATAGAGGAGAAAAGCAGTTTTTGTATCCTTTTAAGTAAGCTTCTAGCACTGTGTCAGAAATCCAAAGGAAATATTAGCTTTTGAGGTGCAGATGTTATTATAAACTCTGGTGTTTGTATTGTCTATTTTTGGAGTTTGCCACCTTTAGTAACTTAAAATTGCTTGTATATTCATTGGAAGTTGCCCGAATGCACGTTGGAAGCTATTATTTCTTTTTCAACATTATCTAAAGTGCAAATAAAGTTCAAGGTAGAGGAAAAAATACTTTTGGGGAGAAGAGAGAGGAAAACAATGTTATGCCATGACATGCCCTCTGTCATTTCTAGACATAGCTGTGACAGCATCTTCCATAGTGCCTGCCAGCTTGCTGCTTTGACCCCTTCTGAGCATTTAGCTTTTTTCTTAGTGAATGGATAAAAGACTGAAACCAAGCTAGAACATGATATTGTGCCGCTTGATACTGCCTCTCGTACCCCACAAGTGCTCCGTTTATGCCACCTCGGGTGTCCTGCGAGAGCAAACGCGAGGGACATCTTCAGCTTCCAGAGCTGCCGGAGGACGGTAGGGCTGCACCCCACGCTCACCCCTCAAACGACGCCATCCCCGGCTGCGCAGGGACAGGTACCCGCTACGGACCGGGGGACGGGCGGGTACCGCCTCCGGGGCGGAGCGGGCGCGGAGCTGGGGGCGGAGCGGGTGGGGC